>VXBX01005354.1:337873-435978 GCA_013400415.1 Scytalopus superciliaris
GGGGGAGGGGGGCCCTTGCGGTTCTTTGGAGCGGTTTTTGTCCCCGCGAAGGATCTCGTGGTTTCGCTTGGCGGTCGCTGCTCGCTGAGGGGTCCCTGTGGTTCGTTAGAGGGGTCTGTGCCTGCTGGAGGATCTCTGTGGCTCTGGGGGGGGATCTCGGCCCTCAGAGAGGTCCCTGTGGTTCTCTTGGGGGTCCTGGCCCTCAGAGAGGTCCCTGTGGTTCTGTAAGGGGTCCCGGCCCTCAGAGGGGGTCTCTGTGATTTTCTTGGGGTGGTCTCTGCCCTCAGAGAGGTCCCTGTGTTCTGTAGGGGGATCCCAGCCCTCAGAGAGGTGCCTGTGGTTTATCTGCCGGTCCCTGCCCTTCCAGGGGTCTCTGTGGTTCTTTTGGGGGGTCCTGGCCCTCAGAGGGGTCTCCTGTGGTTGTTTAGAGGGCTCCCTGCCCACCGAAGGATCCCCCTGGTTCTTTTGGGGGTCCCTGCTCTCCCAGGGCTCCCCGTGGTTCATTTGGGGTGTTTGTAGGAGCCCCTCTCATGTTCCCGGCCTGATCCCCATCTCTCCCTCCCTCCCCAGCCCGGCACTATGGACAGGAGCACCAAGGAGAATTACGCCGCCTACCCCGGCCGCGCCGCCAAGGTAAGGGGCCCGAATGTGCATTTTGGGTCCCCTCTCCTCAGCAGTTTGCTGTTCTGGATCGCTGGTGTTGATGTCCGAATTCCTGGGAGTTTGCAGTGAAGATTCAGGGGCCTGTGGGTCTGTCTGGTTGGGTCTGGGACGGGCAGGTTTTACTTTAGTTTGTAGCAGGCCATTGGGGGGTGCATTTCTCCCAATACCCAGGAAATACAGGTTTTAAACTCCATGGTAATTTCATTCTTTGTAGCTTTCTCTTGCAGAGAACAGTGCCCAGGCCTTACTTTTCTTATTATTGCTAATATTACTGTGTCTTACTTTAATTGGGAACTCCTCCTCACATTTTAAGTACTTCATAATCCTTTGAAAAGGGAGCAAGTGTGTTTAATCAACTTGTTCCAGAAGCAGTTCCCAAAAGCAAGCCCTGTGTCCATGCTGCTAGTGATACACATGCTCAAAATCACCCCAAATACCTCTATTTTCTATTTAGAAACACAAGCACCTTCTCAGTTTTCTTAACTTAATGCTAAATAGCCCGGGTAAGATTTTGAACCAGCATAAACAAAGCCTCCTTTTAATTAATGTATCCATATGTTATTTTTAATGAAGTGAACCTGAAATAATATCTAGGGAAAGAAAAAAGTATAAATTGTTGCAAAAGTGCAATTAGAGGGTCAAATGTAGGAATGCTGACCATTAGCACTTGAAATTAACTGTGGCCAAAGTATTCAAAATAACTAAGAAGCAAAAGATTAAAAAGCAACTGAACCTTCATATTTTGCTTTATTCTGCTGAACTGTTGCAGTGCCAGATAGAGTAGGATGAACTATTGAAGGCAGGGATGACTCAAAGCAGGGTATGTGTTTATAGTGAGGATCTGCTGTCTTGGTACCTTTGGCTCATGTTCAAATGCACGTGGAAAAGCTGTGCTCTGAACTGTTCTCCAGTTAACACGGACTCTTTCGTTTTTGAAGGTCGCTAATCCCATTGGGGATGGCCCCAAACGTGTCCCTGTGTCTCAGCATTCTGCCCAGAGCCGGTTACTGACCAGTGGAGCTCAAGCACAACGTGTCCTGTGTCCTGCAAACTTTGCCCAGCGAGTTCCTGTGCAATCCCAAAAAGCTGTGCTGTCAAACCAAAAACTGTCCCATCACCCGACAGCGCAGCAGCTCCGACCCAAACTGCCTGTGCAGGCGACTGTGAGGCCTCAGGTTCCCAACAAGAACAGTGAGAAACCCCAACAGGCTCCAGGACCTGGTAATTCTGAGGATGCTGTGCCTGTGCTCACACAGCTGGGACACTTGGGATACTCCTGTGGAGCACAGTGTAGTACAGGAAACCCAAAGCTGCTGCTGACCTGGGAACAGCCCTGTAGAGAAGTTCTTGGTTGTGCTCCAAAACAGAAGAGCAGCATGTGCTTCACCTTGGATGTTACAGCACTGTCACTGTCAACTTACCTCTAAATCTGCAGTTTAGGGTCTTTTATGTGTGTTAAAAACTTCCCAGGTGTTCATCAGCCAGCTGTGAGCTAATGCAACTATCACTCAGCTATCACAAGCTTTCAGGATTCATGTTAATATTTTATACACAAAGATACTCTCTTTGGGGGGAAGAACTTTTTTTGGAGGGTTTTTTTTTTCAAGCAAGCTTTTAAAGTTACATTTTGCTAGCCCTGTGTCTTTCCCAGCAGCCAGCTATGCTGGGTTGCTTGAAGCATCATAGAATGTGTTCTGAGAACTTCAGATGGTGCACAGAGGTTAGATTTGCTCCTGTGTGAATGTTTGTGTTGTTTGTAGGTCTGGTTCAGAAATTTGATTTAGTTCTCTGTCCACAGCAAAAAATCCTGAAGCAGAAATCACCTCTAAACAGAAAAGTGAAGAGACTGCCAAAAAGAAAAATGAAGACGCTAAAAAGAAAAATGAAGAGACTAAAAAGTAAGTTTTTTGCCTAAATTTTACAAAACTGAGGCCTGTTGGATTAGGCTTATTTTTTCAACTTCTAGGACTTCATGCTGCATCTGAATTTCAGCTAAACTAAAGGCTGCTTGAGCCCCTTGGTTGTGGAGACTGGTGACCCCTACACTTTGCAGAGACAGCATGTGAAACACTAGGAAAGCTTCCTTTGACCTGATAACTCTCAGGAACAAGGACTTGCTGTAATCTAAAGAAGACTTTGGACTAAATGCATCATAGCTCTTCCTGTGAGAGAACAAATAGCTGCTGCTCCAATCCTGAGATTACTCTTGAAAACAAAGCCTCCTTCGTCTGGCAGGAGGCTGGAGTGTAACTCAGGATGAAGCTGAATTTGTTTGTGACTACCTTAAATAGCTCTTATGTGCACTAGTGATGTGTTAAGTGCATCCAAAGGAGCCCAGCGTGGTACAGACAGTCTTGATTTTTGTAGTGGTGTGGTTGGTGTTACTCTGCATTTATTATCAAAGTTAGTCTGCATAAACTTTAGGGGGGAAGAAAGTAGCTTTCAGAACTTCCTTTTGGAAAGTCTCAATGCACATTTTATTCTCTTGGCCTTCTCTTCAAGACTAAAATCACCAAGCATCTATTGAACAGAAGCATTGAAGACTATAAATTTAGGAGGCAAAGGCCAAAGAAGTATCAAGCTTTTAACTTTCTCTTTCCTCTTGCAGAAGGCAATGGTCTCTCGATGACTTTGAAATTGGTCGTCCTCTGGGGAAAGGAAAATTTGGGAATGTGTACCTGGCCCGTGAAAAACAGAGCAAATTTATTCTTGCACTGAAAGTGCTCTTTAAAACCCAACTCGAGGAAGCTGGTGTGGAACATCAACTACGAAGAGAAGTTGAGATACAGTCCCATCTTAGGTAAAGTGTAGTGACTAATTACTCTGCTTTGTTTGCATTCAAATAAACAAAGTAACACTGATTTATGATAAGGTTTCTTCATGATCAGATTGCTTCTTTCTCTGAAGATGAGTTTCTTATTAAACACATGACACTCTGGTATTCCTAGTCAGGATTCTTGCCTTTCTGTACCACAACTTACCTTTGTCTGCCTTGCAATGAAGTGACCTCTGGTAACAAGTCTGTTATAAAAATCCTTTTGTCTTCTGCTTGGATTTATGTGGCTGCAGTTTCTCAAGAGGCTGAGCTTGGTTTTGGTATTCTGCTTCTTGGAAAATAAGAAAAAAACTGAGTTTCACAGAAAGTTTAAGCTTAAATTCCCAAACTGATAGGAATTGGCACCTTCAGTGGTAAGTATTTCCAGCTGCTGTAGAAAAGTATGTTCAGAAGATATGAATTAGCCAAACTCTTGGCAGGCTGTTTGCTAGTAGGGACTCTAAGCTGCTGCTTTGGTCAACACCACAGATCTGCTGGGAAGGTCTTTCTGATGAGCTGAAGAAACACAGGAGATGGAATTCCCATGCTGGTCTTGAAAGGGGGGAGGCAGGCAAGGACAATTAAAGGTTTGGGACAAATACCTTGTTCAGAATAACATTCAAATCTCTTTGCAGGCACCCCAACATCCTCAGATTATATGGCTACTTCCACGATGTCACCAGAGTCTACCTGATTCTGGAGTATGCTCCTCGTGGAGAAGTCTTCAAAGAACTTCAGAAGCTCACCAAGTTTGATGAGCAAAGAACTGCTACTGTAGGTTGTTCCAGCTTCCTTTCCTATACATTAATTTCTATAGCTTGAATATCTGCAGGATAAAGCCAGCTCTTCACATAAAGTGCTGTATTCTGGGTGACAGATTCCTTGGATGCTTGTTTGGGCTTGTAACAGGGCGTAAATTGGGAACACAGTTACACTAGTGCTCTGCAATAATGTACAGCTTAACATTGCAAATGCTTGGTCACTCCAGGCACAGCCTGTATTGACAGACTTCAAGGGTTTAAGGAATAATTGCTTTAACTTAAAGCTGTAATTATGCCTAGAAAAGGCTGTACTGCAGCCAGCTGAAGTCAGATGAATATCTTTAATCAAGGTTGTTCTCTCTAAACACAGTACATCACAGAACTAGCAGATGCCCTCTCGTACTGTCATTCCAAGAGTGTGATTCACCGAGACATCAAGCCAGAAAACTTGCTGCTTGGCTCAAATGGAGAGTTAAAAATTGCTGACTTTGGATGGTCTGTGCATGCTCCATCTTCCAGGTAGGAATTCAGTATCTGCCTTATGCAGTGAAATCCTTCTGTAGTGAAAACAGCAGTTTCTGTGTCACACAGTTGTGGAATGGTCGAGGTACCTGTGAACTTCTTAAAGTACTGGTGGGGGGGAAAATGCTGCTATAACAAAGGTCTTAATAGTCAACTGGTGTGGCAAAGGAGTGGTGTTAGCCTGTTTTTCCAACTTGCAGTTCAAACCTTGCTGAACTTGAAAAAGATCAGAGTTGCTGTAGGGTTATGATGGCACCTGAGATGACAGAACAACACTGGCAATATGGTTATTTCTTTACTGAGTGTGAAATTGTACCTGAAAAAGGAGGACTATATTCTAGCAAGTAGGGTGAAGAAAGGGGAGATAAAACTCCCTGCAGGGACTGAGACAGAAGTAGGAAATGTACTGCTGGCAATTCTTTGCCAGATATTCTGGCTGTGCTGAGTCCAATCAGGTGGACTGTGCTGAGGTTCTGATGATGGCCAGCATTAGTTTTTATCTGGCTCTGGAAACATCCTATAATGACCATAATGAGTGATTAACTTGGACTTTCTCTCAGGAGAACAACTCTCTGTGGGACACTTGACTACCTGCCTCCGGAAATGATTGAGGGAAGAACACATGATGAAAAGGTGGATATTTGGAGCCTGGGAGTTCTGTGCTATGAATTCCTTGTAGGGAAACCACCTTTTGAAGCAACAACGTATCAGGAAACCTACAGAGCAATTTCCAGGGTAAGTGCCAGTGCTTATTTGGAGAAGCTGCCTTTCAGTTTTATAGATTTTGAGTGATAGATGTATTGTAACTAGAATTGTAGCATGACATGTGTGTAGAATGATATCCCCAAAACTGTCTTCAGCCATTCAGTGCAACGATTATAAAGAGATTTCCAGATATCCTGCCTTAGTTCTACCCTGTTTCTGCCTGCATCTGGATTTCTGTTTCATAAAGCAACTCATCTTCCCCATGGCTTTTCTAACTGATAACATGAGTATTTAACATTCAAGGTGTTAATAAAAGTCCATAAGCTTAATTTTTCCTGTGGCTTACCCTAGAAAGGTTCCAGAAAGTTAAGTTTGTTTGAAGCAAGCTGAAAATATACACAAGAATATACAAGCAGTGAGAACTTTGTTCAGGGTTATGATGAAGTTAGTTAAGCTCATCTCAACAGGCATAATGTGCACAGCCTAAAAGGCTGACAGAGCTTTCTTTTCACGGTGTCACTTTGGTTCTGTAGTTTGGTTCTTGCCAAAGAACTCTTGCCTCATCTTTAGTGTCCTTTCTCTTTAGGTGGAGTTCAAGTTTCCTCCATTTGTAACAGAAGGTGCAAGGGATTTGATTTCCAAGCTCCTGAAGCACAACCCCTTCCATCGACTGCCCCTGAAGGATGTTCTTCTTCATCCCTGGATCACAGCAAACTCTACAAAGATGCCCAACAGCAGAAAGAGTGATGTTGCTGCCCCATCCAAAACATAGTTTTAGGAGGGGTGACCTTGTTGGACCAACAAAAGGAGTCTCGTACTGTGACTACTGTAATGCTTACAATAGGAAAAGCAGATCTTGGAATCTAATGGCAATTGGAATGCAGATCCTTGGGTTGGCTGTTGTCTTACACTCTAATTGCAACATAAAGATATTTGACTTCTAGATGGAGCTTGTGGAATATTTAATATACTTGAAATCCAGGTACATGTGGGCCAGGTTTGATGTAAGTGTTAAGCTGTTCAAGGCTCTTGTGGTCAGTCCTGGTTATGGTTCATTGTCCCAACAAGAGGTAGTTGTTCTGGCTTATTGAACAGTGCAATATCCTGGAGGCACCTGCTCCTCACTTCCTGGGCTGCTAAGGGAATCCTAACTGTGGTGTAATCTGAGACTGAGCGAGGTGAATGCCTTTCTTAAGTGTTCTAAAAATGATGTGTCAGTTTTTTGTCTCTGTTTTAAATGTGAACGCTCAATTTATAAAATAAAGACTTGTTACACTGCAACCAGCATGGTGGGGTTCCTTGTGGCACTGAGGAACTCCTCTAGTCACTGAGTAAGTGTCATTCCCACCTCTGTCACAAAGGAAGAGGGTATAAGCTCTTTTCAGAGTGCTGGTACTGCCAAGCAGGCACAATTAATGGAAGCAGTGCATTAATGAGAATTCAGGATGTTATTTACTCTCCCACAATCCCAACTCAAAATTACAAGGTAAGTACCAAATGTGTTGCTCCTTATCTTGTTGATTTATATGGACTTTGGCCTGCTTTGTCTTTTTTTTTAAATTAATTTATTCAAACACAACATGATCTGAAAGCACTTCTCAGAGACAGAGCTGAAAGTATTGTTATCAAACAGGAATGTTATTAACATCTGGTTCTGTAAGACATTCTCTAAAAGGTACTGAGGGTCAGGCCCTTTGCCATCAAAATAAACAGACCAACTCTTGTCCAGTAAAACACTCCAAGCAAACTAAGAGAAAGCAATTTATTGTATTTTCATTACAAGACTTCAAGGTCACTTTCACTATTTTACAAACAATTTTAAAAAATGATCCTTTTACAAGCAAGGATTCTAGAATTCAAAATATATTCTCAAATTAATTTAAAATATACTTTGCAAGAAAACTTCATCTAAACAAATTGCCAGTAGTTTATACAACTACTTTAAGTAATCTGAATTTTGGTCATAATCTATATGAAGCTGTTTCTTTTTACAGCAAGAAAATTAGTTTATGCTTCTACTGCCTCTTAAATATATTTGCTGTAACTGATTCCAGCTTTACACATTATTTTGAGGAGAAAAAACAAGCTTTGAATATTCCTTTTCCTAAGTTTAGGACAAAATAGACTCCTCGGAACTGATTCTAAATAGAGAAAAGGCTGCCTTATACTTATTCTGGAATTCTTTTATTATCTTGGTACAGATGCAGCCTGGGAAACCTCAGTGCATTCAACCTGTCTCTGGGTTGGACTTTGGGGGGGAAGGAGTTAAGGTGCAATTTAGTTTTATGGCATATGCTCATAATAAGTTATTTGCTCTTCTCTCCCTCCCTCATCAACTCTCATGTCATGATTCCTTCCTCTTAATTCACTAAATTTCATGAGGAAGGAAAGAAAAAGTATTGACCACCAGGATAATCAAATTCCTGTATGGGCAGATCTGGGTCAGAGCCACCTTGGGCTCAGTGTAAGTACAAAGACAATGAAAAGGGCAGCCCTGGAAGGAGGAATGGGTCTAAAACACCCTTAGATCTGGCTCAAACTGTCCCCCAGCACCACAGCCCTGAGTCTAAAACTCAGGCTTACCCCAGACTGTTACCCTGACTACTCAGTCCTGGGATTCAGTCTTTAGGTTAACTGGAAGGTGATATGTGAAAATATGTGTAGTTACATTCTAATAGAATGTCCCATAAGGAAAGGAAAAGCAGCTCTACTGGGTACATTCACCAGTCTCAGCCAAAACCAGGAATTGTTCCTCAGAAGCTATGAATTGGAATGTCTGGACTTCAGGTGCAGGTTTAAGCTTCATCCACAGGAGCAGAAACTGCTTAGGTTAGTTTTAAGATAAAAAATGTGTTTCCAGTACAAAGCCAGATCTCAAGACATTAAAACACCACAGTTTGTCTCTGACTTGATTCTCTCTGGAGTATGTTCAGAGAGGAGGTAATTCTGGTTACACTGACTGCAGTAGACTCAAGATTCCTTGAGTCCCTAAGCATTTAGAAAAAGGAGTTTGGTAAGACCAGCTCCTAGCCTATAACTGAAACACATTTTCAAACAATAAAAATCTTGGCATAGGGAAGCACTCCCCTGGAGCTGTGGTGTCAGAACAGTGCCTCACCTATTCTGGCTAAAACAATTATCACTGCAATAATGACTCATGACTACTCCCCCTAAAGTTAGTTCAGTGTATGTGTTATGCAGCAAGACAGGCCATAACAAAAGAAACACCCACCTGCTGCTTTAGATTCCAATATATGCCCCTACTACAGGAACTACTCATGTAGTAGGGTATTATTCTACTGGAAAGAGAATCTTACTGTTTCTCAGTTACACAGTAATGAACTAAGGCTGTGACTGTTTCGACAGGGAGAAAAATTAAGGCCTAAAAAGCAAGATTATAAAGTCCCAGAACTGTGTGTGAAGAGACTGGTCATTGTCAAGCCTTTGCATTACCACTTGCAGTGGAAACCAGCTACTGTTTTAACAGGTTTTTCCAAAGAAGAGGGGGCAAAAGGGAAAGGAGGACAGCACTTTGCACAGTGACGGTTACCCAAGTGAACAAGTAACAAATGCAAGATGAGGTCAGCACGAACAAGATCCCAAGGAAGTCTTTTAAAGAAACTTCGTGGGTATGGAGCCTTTGAGAACCAGAAGGCAGTAAGAAAGCATCAGGGGTTGGAGGCAGGGGGTTTGAAGAAGCCGACCTTGCGGCAGTACCGGACAACAAAGGGCACGGACACGACGGTGATGCTGATCCGCACCGGGGCAAAGAGCTTGTGCACGGCGTAGGCCAGGACAAAGGTGCTGGTGCCTGCAGCCATCCTGGACTGCAGGGAGGCCTCACTGAAACCCAGCTTGGGCAGAACTGCACTCATGTCCACACCACTGCAGAGAGAGAGAGAGAGACCAGACTTCTTTAGTGCTGGCTTTTTCAGGGCATTTAACGTGACACACTTCCACCTCAGGAATTTATGTGCAAGTTAGATGATGTTAAATATCAAAACCAACTTTCTGTAGAAACAACACATACATTATTTTCAGCTGCATGGTTTTTTTTCTTAAATCACCAAGTTCCTTGTGAAGTCCAGCATGTTCTCAGTTTTGCAACTGTACAGCTGCAGGGTGTGCAAGGAAAATACAGAATCACAGAATGGCTTGGGTTGGAACGGACTTAGAGATCATCCAGTTCCAACCCCCAAGCTCAGCCTTTGGAGACAAAATCATTTATTTCTCTACATAGGGATTTTCAAAAAGTTAGTGTGAATTTGTGTTGGAAATTCATCTTCACACATTTTACGATAAAGCCTATTCTGTGTCTGGAGGAAATTTATTGCCTAATAATGCAAATGAAATGAGGCACCTATTGGGCTTAGAGTGTTCTAACAGAGGGGTGCAAGGGGTTACAATGAGAATTATCCAAAATCCAGCAAGTGAAGGAAGTGTTATGGATCTCACATGAACCCTATCCACTAAATCCATGAATATTTTAATTCTCTATAGACAACAGATTTCATCAAGGTCCCTATGCTTGGAGCAATTTTCCAAAAGAAGTCACTGTGACTTTTCCCCCTTCATGTGCCAGTACAGTTAACTTTTAACTGGGAGTTCAGTCATATCTGAAGGAAAAAATGTTTGTTGTCACCCTGTGCCACAATGTATTAAATGGGAGAAATGGATGCATTCCCACTGGAGTCAGGAGTAAGCAGCAGGGAATATTTGTTTCCTCAGCTGAAATACCTCATGCTCAGCTGACATTTGGACCTGATGCATTCCCACCAAAGCCACACACACAATCTCCCTGTACCTTGCATTTTCTTTTTACTGTAATCCAGTGTTAGTGGCCGTTATTTCCTGTAGTTCAACTGCAGAAACTGTGTTCAACGCCCAGAAAAACAGGTTTATCTCTTAAGTCCCAGCACTTTTGCATAGTTCTATCTTTACAGACCACAGCAGTGTGTGACAACAGTTATCTCTGCCAAAGACATTCTCTCTGCTCAGTTACTCTGGGGCAGTCTCTGCTGTTTTCACTGATGGTGAACCTGTGCAAAAAGATCATGTACAACTTCTCTCATGGCTGATGGGAGATCAGACCCATTTATGGACCCATCTAGACCCAAAATTCAAAAGGTGACTGTATAGATCCAAAAGGCATAAGATACATGTCTCCTGCCAGAAATAAGCCCATTGGTTAATATATTTTTCTTGGCTAAACCATTACCTTGAGGTGACAGACAATTATACAAACCTCACCTTGACACAGCCAGGTAGAAGATTCCTAGAGATACTAATGAAATTCCAACATGGAATGAAACCCCTACAGCACCATATTCTTTAAAAACTTGTTTGAGCTGCTGGGATTTGTTGAGCCTCTTGTTCTCACCACTGGGATCAGTGGCTGTGGTTTTTTGGGGTTCACGGGCATCCTTAAAAAGAAACAATTAAAAGTATTTATTAGCATTAAGCAAAAGATCATATTCCAGTCCGTTGAGCCAATCTGAAATAATGAAGTTTCTTGCACGCAGAGGGATTTGGGAAGACAGGAACACACTTCTGCTCTTTCACATCAGCAGAGCAGATGTCTGTGGCAGAGCCCAGGCGAGCTTCCCTTTTCCTAACTATTCCCATCAAAGGGATACACTGAGCTTGGTCTAAGTTCTTACACAATTCAAGTTTCATAATTAAAACCAGATTATTTGATCCAAATAAGGCACACCCACACAGCTGCTTGAGAGATGAGACTGAGGTGTCAGAGCACTCTCACTGCTCAGCTTTCCACTGTGAATCCAGCTTTTTATCCCAGGGCTAAGCAGCTGGTGGCACTGGAAGCCTACCCGATACCAGGCTGCTGCTGGCTTAGGAATAACTCACTGATGGAAGAGATCCAACGTGTAAGTTGCTATAAATCACCCTCTGTAGATCAGCTGATAAAAGGAAGAACTGGGGAACTGCGTGTGTTGACAGCAGTTCTGTTGCCACAGAGCAGACAACTACAAGGACATGCCAGGGCTGGTGTGAAGAGCCCAACTGCACTGAAAATGTTTGTCACAGTAGAAGTTACTGACAGCTTTTTATCTGGGTACATTTAAAGTGCAGAACTTCACACTAAAACAGACCCCAAAGCAAACTTAAATCAGGCAAAGAAGAGCATCCATGTTGATAAGTAAGACAGCCCTTGGATACCTCCCTGTGCTTGCCAGAGAAGAAATACTGACAAGAAGAAAAAACCCTCAGGATTTGTGTCTAATTAGTCAGCAGTTGCCAAGAAAGATTAGAGGAGTCCTTTCTTTCCAGCTTGAGCTCATCAGCAGTGGTGACAATGTGACAGCCAGGCTAAAGGCCACCACAGGGCAGGTACAGCCATCAGTCTCTGCCCCCACTGTCCCACTGGGGTTTCAAGGCTCACAAATCAGAAGGAAAATACTTTTGATTAATCCCTGGACTTTGCAAGATTGTCAATTATGATCCAAGACAGTCTTCCAACACTCAGAGTAACCACAGGCCACCCCCAAAACCTAAAACCCCATTTGTTTTCTGCTGTTTTTCATGATCATAATCTGTGTTACTTTGCATTTCATTTTGACAGGAAATCACAGTGATAAACAGGGCTTGTGTAGCTCAATTTATCCTGAGTCTTGTATTTTCAAAATTTTCAAGCATAATGGATGATTTTAGATTTTTCTCTTTTGGCTCATGAGCCAAACCAGTATCTGAATAGAAACTGAACCTTGACTAAGAAAGATGTCCAGTAGGAAAAAAAAAATCCATTATTGCTTAAACCTGGGAGGTTTAACAGACAAATGAGAAAAACAGCATTCAGACATTTTTTAAAGTAAGCTCACTAAGCAAAAGAATGGATTCATAACTAGATAATCTAATTACTTTCAGCCCCTGGAAGGAATTAGAGTCCATGGTTGTGCTACTTGGCTGCTGCCTCACTGTGTTCCAGAACTCAACCTCTTAGTCTTCAATGTTATTATAGGAAGGAATTATTTACTAGGGAGGAAGGAAGAATGCTGTTCTGACTCCCAGCCTGTAAAATTCAAACACTGAGTTACTGAATGCAACTCGCTGCATAACAAAATAGTCTCATAAATACCTTCTGCCAAAAGCTGTCCCAACAATTCAATCACCATCACACGCTTAGTCAAGAACACTCATTTATTCAACAGCGTTATTTTCTTAAAAGCCAAGCACGGCTTGAATGGTTATTTTAAGATTTAATAGCGCACAGTGAATTTTTCAACAGAACAAAGACGACTGCTATTTCTCTAAGGAGCCAAGAGTGGGTTTTCCTCTGAAAGCCGCCTGGAAACAGGAGCAATGCGGAGGGAGCGGGACCCCCGCCCGGGGGGCTACAGATGGATCGCCAGGGCAGAAAAACTGCCCGTCCTCAGCACCCCAGCCCGTCCCAGCTGGGTCGGGCCCGCACACGGGGCAGGTTGGGAGCGGCATCGCAGCACGGTGTTCAAACAGAGCCTGTTCGGGCCCCGCACAGGGAGGGCCATTCCTGCCCATCCCACTCGGTGTGCTCGGCGGGACAGGGCACGGAAACACCCCCAAGGGTGCTCTGGGCGCGGGGCTGCGGAAACCGCCCCGGGGGAACGGAGCCGCGGAAACCACAGCTGGGACAGAGGCATTTTGGAAAGCTCGGCCACAGCCTGGGCGGGCGTGAGGGAGCTCCGTGTGCCCGGGGCAGACCCGGGGCAGACCCGGGACAAAGGCCGGACAAAGGCGGCAGACTGACCCCAGGCCGTGGAGGGAGGGAAGGGAAGGAACCCCTAATCTTAGAGACACCGCAGAAACCCTGAAAACCCCCGTGGGGAGCGGGGCGTTTCGTGCTGTGGGAGCCGCGGCCGGTCCCCCCTCACGTACCTTGGCGGAGCCGCGGGCCGGGAGCGGCACCGGAGAGCGGAGCGCGGCCCAGGCGGGGCCCGGCGGGCTGTGGGGACACGGGTGGGGACAGAGCCGGGGACACGGGTGGGGACAGAGCCGGGGACACAGCCGGGCCAGGCGGTACATGGCTGCTGGGAGGCAGCGGGGCGGCCCCGGCGGGCCGGGCGGGCACAGCGACCCGCCCCCTTAAAGCCGCAGCGTGTCCCCATGGCCGGGACAGCCCCGAGGGGCGGCCTGGGCTGTCGCTGGTAAATGGGCACGGAATCACAGGGTATCCCAAAAGGGACCCACAGGGATCACCCCCAGCCCGGCACGGACACCCCGACCATCCCAGAGCAGCAAAGGGCATCGCCTGATGAGGGATAAAAACATCAGTGCTGGCTGGGGGCTGTCCCCCAGAGTCAGTGCGGGGGGTTTGTTTAGGAGCAGGAAGGAACAATGGGATAAACATCCAGCTGCAACACGCTCGGTGGAAAAGGAGCAAACACCCCTGAGACACCTTAATGTGCAGATGGTTTATAAGACATTAACTCTGTGATGCTCGCCCTGACTAAGGCAAAGGGGAGAAGGTGCAACCCAGAGACGATAAACTCACAAAAAGGGATGCTTGGCGGATCTCAAACAGTGTGTTCTGCAGTCCTGGAGCAAGAGGGTGGTGTGTGGAGATGCGAAACCCAAATCCACGTGTCTTAGGGATGTGTTCTTTAAAAGCAGACCTAAATGATGCACTTTATCTACCTCTATTCGTGTTCTCTCTGAGCCCCAGCTCCATCTCTCAGCCTGTCACTGTGTAGTTTACTGTTACTTTCCTTCTTTAATTTGCCAGCAGCCAGATAGCACTGCTCTGGTTTTGTGTTATTTGTGCTGCTGCAGTCACAGTTTGTCATCAGTAAGTGGAAGGCTGGGAATTGAGCTGAGAGATCCTGATGAGGCAGTGAGTATAAAGTCACCAGAAGATGCATTTGGATTCCTGCAAGGCAAAGACTTTTCCATAAGGACCATTCTCTATAAATTGCCAGAAATGTTTGTCATGCTTTTATCAGAATGTAGTAACACAGTGGATGCTCTTTATCAAGGTATCTATTATAAACATCTTAGATAACAATTTCTTTCCCATAATTTGACTTTTTGAAGTCGAAATCTCTCTTAGTTTGACAGGGCTGTAGGAACAGTGACAGAACTGAAGTGTGCACTGATGTGCCATTTCTGTAACAAGGATTCACTGATGCAGAATTGTTCAGTCTGTGGTTTGCCAGGAGTCCAAGCCCCTGGTGCCTGTGGGACTCTGCAATGAGCTAGTTCGGGAGTTAAATCCATTTGTAGATGTAAATGTGATTAGCAATTCAGTAGCAGCCTCCTTGTGAGAATGTCTTAGTCAAACTACAAGGATGTTTTGATGATGAAGAAATCTTGGAAGTCTGCTAAGTTTTATAAATTGCATGAGAGCAAATTCATTACACGTTTTTCAAATCATTTAATCTACAAATAATTCAGGGATTGTGAATATGCTAGTTCCAAAATATAATGTCTTCTAATGGACACGTAGGAGTTGGTTCCTGGGTGAGAGAGGCAGGCAATTTCTGCTGCGTGCTGGAAGCTGTCTCATTTAATATTATTACAAATGCAGTAATGACATGTATATAAATATAATGAAAGAAGCTGGGAGCTGATCATGAACCTCATTCAGAAAATAAGATAGGGTAAAGGTTTTCATATTATAGTAAATGAAGGGCATGGCATATGAACTAGTTTTAAGTGGCCTGGTTCTTTAGTACATTGGCTTTTTCACATCGTGTTCCAAGAGTGTTTAAATCATGAAGATGACATAATGTGGCTAGTTGATAAGATGAGTAAGAATTAAAATGATATCAGGAAAGGAATATCCATATGCAGTTGATAAACATATTTATTAGGAAATTTCTGTCATGAATGCTCAAGTACATACAGTCAGCTTTCAGGGACATCTTTCTTCTCAAGCAAAACCAGTGGAAAGTCATTAAAATTTGGTATCTTCTGTTCAAGTGGGAGAGTCCTGCAGTGCCAGGATAGCTAAATCCAAAGGAAGCCAGACCAGATATTTTTGTCTGCGGGAGGAATTTAGGGTGAGAAAAATCTCCAAACAGGACAGCAAATAAGGAATTATTTGCTTTATTTACCTCCAAATCCTTGAAGAATGGGGTTGTGTTGGCCTCCTTCCTTTCCCTGACCTGGAGAGGTGTGGGAACTTCCACGGTTGGCCAAGCAAGGGGAACTGTGGCTTCAACCCAAATCCTTTTTAAAGCCAATCAGGCAATTTATGGTGAGATCTGCACGAAGATGAATTTCATGTACTAAGCAGCTCTTGCTCTTTTACCCCTTAGTCTTGTTGAGTAAAAAATGGGTTTTAAATAAAAATAGAAGAAAATAGAAGTGAAAGTATCCATATTGCCTGTATTTATGAGACCTGCTGCTGATTCCATGTGCACACATGTGAGTGACCAGACTGTTGCTGCTGAGCACTGGAGGTCTCTCACACAGAGGAAACACAGTTCTTTCAGGGTCTTTGCCCTTTGATTGATACAAGCATTATTAATTCTCTCTGCAAGATCCTCCCCAGTGGTCTTCTGATGAGGTGATTTTTCATTTGGCTGGTGTGATGTGCAGCCATTTGGATGTGTGTGAGTGAAAATCACATCCACCACCGCCTGCTGGGTGTGGGATTGATAGCCCCAGCAAGGCAGGGAGGTTATTTTTTCACAGAACAGCCCAACTCCTGGGAGTGACAGCAGAAGCAGCTTCCTTGCCACCCACTAATGTGTTTCCTCCTGATGTGGAGGGTAACTTGGCTCCGTGGCCAAAGAGCCTTTTTGCCCTGTCTCTGTGTGCACCCTTTGAGGAGCAATAGTTGCTGTGCCCACAGCTGCTTCCTTGAGACAAGCTTATCACTGACCCTTCCCAGTTTGGAAGACAAACTTTTGCATTTAGCTCAAGTCACCTTTTTTGGTATCCAGCAAAGTTTCCATTACTGATGTCCGTGAAGAATTTACCATCCTCTACCCTTAGATTGATATTTATGTTGCAGTGAAGTGCAAACATTTCACTCAGGTACCTGGGGTTTGGCATTTGGATAAGACTTCTGATGGCTATTTATTTATCCTTCAGTGCAGCCCACTCTGAGCAGAGGTGTCTGCTTTAGATCTGGACCTGTGGAAAAGAGCTTTCAAACTTCTAAACTACATGAAGTCAACTAGTCCAGCAGAAGTCCAGTGTTTTGTTCTGATTACTAAACACAGAGAGGGATGTAAAATGATGCTGTTGAGTAAGTTCTGTTTAACATCTGCTGCCATTAAAATGGGTAAAATGGTATTTTATGAAAAATTATGGGGCCAAATTTGGAAGCTGAGCATTTAAACTGCTTTGCCTCCTCAAGGTGTTTTACACCTCATCTGATTTCCATGGACTTTCAAATTTGCACAGAGACCCTTCTTTAGATTCAAAATCTTCTTTAGATAGGCAAGAGCTGTTCAAGGCAATAGGAAAGAGATTGTTCAAAGTCAAGTTGGATGGGTCATGGAGCAACCTGGTCTAGTGAAGGTGTCCCTGCTTACGGCAGAGGGGTGGAATGATATGATCTTTAAGGTGCCCTCCAATCTAAACCATTCTGTGATTCTATGTGATTTGTATTTGTTTTTCTAAATGTTCAGCAATTTAAAATTGTTTTCACACTATAAAAGTCAATTGTTCTCTTCCCCTTGAGGCTTAAAACCTGCAAATAGTTGATAAAATCCTCTTGTAGAGGCCCATAACTCACATTCTCCAGGGCAGATTTTCCTGCCCTTTGCCCCTTACCAATATTGCTGTAAAGCAAATTGTCAGTCCATTTAGCTGAAACAAGTAACAGCCACGGGCAGATTCCCTCTTTTCCACCACTCACTGCATAATGCCATAATGAGATTCTGGTCAAACAGCTCAGGGCAATGCAATATTCAATCTGCTCAGAAAAGGCTGATGTGAATTACTGAACACAGTCATTAGCCACTGTTTGTCTGAGGTGACTGGAAATTGTTCCCACATCCTGCAGGTGGTTGTGCTGCTGCACTGGGACCTGGCCTTGGAAGGGAGTGACGCACAGCTCTGCCCGATGAGTGCATGGCAGTGGCTTAGCTGGGAGCTCTGCAATACACACCATTAGTCTGCCAAGGAGGTTCTGGGGTGACTGGCCATAAGGAAAAACCTTCTGTGAATTTCCTTAAAGCTTGGATAAAGGGACCAAGGGGGTCTTCAACTCCTGCCTCTCTACACTCAGGAGCAGCACAGCAAGAGCCTTTCACAGAAAGGGAGGTGCTCCTGCTTGTACCTTGTCTCTGTTCTTGCATTGGCTTCACACTCACAGAGAGTAGGTTTAGATTAGATAGATGGAAGAAATCCTTCCCTGTGAGGGTGGGCAGGCCCTGGCACAGGTTGCCCAGAGAAGCTGTGGCTGCCCCATCCTTAGAAATATTCAAGGCCAGGTTGGATGGGGCTTGGAGCAACCTGGGCTAGTGGAAGGTGACCCTGCCTGTGGTGGGAGGTGGGAGGCTTTGAGGTCCCTTCCACCCCAAACCATTCTATGTTTCTAAGTATTATGAGAGCAGCAGGTGCAGGTGGTGCCTTCTTATAGTGTTGTCTTCTCTTTTTTTTTCAGCCAGAATTTGAGATACACTGAAAATTGTAACCACTTGGAATGACTAAGCCTTCAATAGTATATATTACTTGCATTGATACAGACATTCAGTAGATGTGAGTAGCCTGTGATATGAGCCCAGGGCTAGAGAGCACTGTACATTACAGCCACAGCTGGAAGCAGCCTTTTGGTCTGCTGACCTTTCTAACAATCCCTAGCAATGGTGAATATTATTTTAAAACATCTAAACCTATCATTTATAAAATATATATGTCATATTTTCAAATGTGATTTTGTGAAGTAGGACCACTATAACTAGAGACATTCTGTATAGGACTGTCATCTTTGAAATCTTATAGAATCAGAAGCCTTTTCTTGGGCTCTGGCATGTGCTGCCCTATTACCAGCTGTACTACCAGTGCCATTAGTACCTGGTTCTGATATTGCTTTATGGTGGTGCTTATTATATGATCTCAGGAGGAGAAAAGAGCCTGTTCTTTGGCTCTGGGCATGTGATCACCCTGTGACTTGCCATGTTCTCCTTGTGACACTGGTTAGCTGGCACAAGCACCCACCCATCACGAGGCAACAAGATATTCTCTCTCTATGTGTGAAGCCTTTCACACGTGTGGCAGCTGCTGCTTGAGAGCAGGCACTGTAGGAACTTGTTTGGGACCAGATTCCAATGTAGGAAGACTCTGGCAGATAATCTGCAGTAGCAGGAAGGCAGGATGGAGGGATGTTTCGTGTCTGCTCATGGATATTTCTCCCCTGCCAAGCACATGCCTTACAGAGTTCAGTCAATGGATGGCACTGCTGGCTTTTCACAGCTGGGCTGGTTTGGAGAGCTGGCTTGTGTAGTGCATTTATGACTCATTGTTCAGCTTGAACCGTGTCTGAAAATGTGCTGTTGTGAGTGGCTACTTCAGTAGTAGTGGTGCAGCCAGTTCCTCTGGACCAGAGGGGGAGTAGCTATTGAGGAGCTCCCTTAGGGGAACGTAAGTGGGTCCCCAGCCAGTCCTTGCTCATCACTCCCTAGTTCTCATTAGGAACCAGGCTTGCTGCACCTGAGCCAGTGTGTGTACAGAAGAGAGAGTGGGATTTTGGTTATTGAGAAGGCTTAAAGCACATTTTACTAATACAAGCTCAACCTGCTTGGGCTCAACCTGGAGCTGCTGCCAAGTATGAGCAGATCTGCTGGGAATGTCATAGAATCATATCATGGAATCAGAGTGCTTGGTGTTGGAAGGAACCTTAAAGATCATCCTGTTCCACCTCCTGCCATGGGCAGGGACACCTTCCCCTATCCCAGGTTGCTCCAAGCCCCGTCCAACCTGGCCTGGGACACTTCCAGGGATGGGGCAGCCACAGCTTCTCTGGGCAACCTGTGCCAGGGCCTGCCCACCCTAAGTAAAAAATATGGACAGTTATTGACTAAATTGCTGAATGTTTTTTTGCTGCTGCAGAAGGTTTTTTACTTGTTCTTCAGATGTGTATCCAGTTGCCAAAACAGGCTTTCAAGAGCCACCGTATAAGCTCTGCTACAGTGGCAAGTCTGGAGGAACGAGGCTCAGAGTATCCACAGCACAGGGGAAAGAGGGAGAAAAACCATTATTCATTATTTCTTATTAATAAGGAGTAAGACATTCTTCATTATTTGTTCTCCTATGGGATAGTGCAGGAAAGTTCACTTATTATTCAGGGACTTAGCAAGTTTATGGGTTTATTAGAGACTACTTCTCATTTGAGCTTGCTGAAGCAGATTCTTAATTACTCTGTTGTAAACCCAGAGTTTGTAAAATGGGAGAGAAGAGCAGGGAGATAAAGCCATGTGAATTTAAACTGGGAGTCAGGAAGAAGAGCTGGAAAATTGAAAGCAATGAGGATCTTGAATGCTGTACAAAGGTTACTAAGCGTTCAATGACAAGAAGAAAGGGAAAACACAAAAGGGCAAAGTTAGGAGAAAAGCTGTCCATGACCAAATCCTCGTGTTCCAGAAGCCTGGATAAGTTTTAAAGGAATAACCCAATTCCTAAAGAAGCTCAACCTGATAGCACTCTGGGTTTAGCTGGATGAGGTTCAGTGACGTGCCTAGTGCTTCAATAGTGTAAAACTGACATAAATCACAGTTACCTGTGCCTTAATTACCAGTCCTGTGGAAACCCCAAGTGGTTTCTGTGGTGCATCACTCCAACATACTAATTGGTCACTTGCCTTCCAGAAATATTTTCCAGATAATTAAGAAAAATAATAAATTGGGAGACTATTTTGCTTCTAATTGGGTGTCAGACGTATTGAACCCTGGAAGAACTGAAGGATTTGCTAATAATCAGAAACCATCAGCTTTCTCTGGTGCTACCTGCTTTGTTCTGAGTTGTTTGTGAAGTGTCGGGTTTTTAATGGATGTGACACACACAGATAACCAAGAGATTTTGTTTTTGGAGAAGCTGTTCTGCTGCCAAAGTGAGACTACATTTTGCTGGCCTGAAAATAAGGTATTTCTCATCTTTGGGATTACAAAACCTAATTTTGCCTGCTGTTAGAAAAGCCTTCAGCTGCATCTGACAGTACTGCAGGAAAGGGATTGTACTGGAGGAAAAGATCTAAAATATACTTTGTCTGCTTTAAACTTCACTAGGTGAAGCAGTTCTGCTTTGTGAACTAAATAAACTTCAGTGTGGATCAATTGCTGAGAATGGGCTTTATGAATTCAGCTTTTTGATGCAGTCTTTGGGATTTGGGTTCCTGGGCAATGCTTGAACCCACAAACATTAGGCATGGGCTTGTTTCCATAAGAATAACATTAAAAGCTACTTAAAGAGTGGAAGAAAAATGTACACATCCTTTATAGATTTTTATGCCAAAATAATTGATCCTAAAAGGTGGTGTGAAGCAGTTCACACACTGATGCAACAGGGCACAGAGCTGTTTAATTCTGGTTTTGTCGGGAGTGGAGTATTTCTAAATGCTTGTGACAGGCAAACACTGCAGAGAGAAGTTACTTGAACATTTATAATTCTGCTTTATCTTCACTTTCTGTGCAGAGGAACCATACTGATGAACACTGCAGTCTTTTGTAAGGCAGTATTTAATGTCAGTATTTAGCTCCCAGTGAACAGAAAGAGCTCAGGCTTAGCTCAGATTATTTACTTTTTTTGTTATTAAATTCATAAATTTGGGAGGAAAAGATGAGCTCTTTGTCTTTTTTGATGAAGTTGAGCACTGGAGTAACAAACCAGAGCATTCAGCACTCACAGACACCCCAGAATAATAAACCAGCATGTAAATAGGGAGTGAAAAACCAGGGGAAAACAGCCTGCAAAAACCCCCAAACCTTTCTGAGTAACTTTGCCTTTTCCATGGGTAACTGCAGGGTGCAGGGAAGGGAAAGAACAGGGTGGGAATGGGGCCAGCATCGATTGGAGAAGCAGAATCTTGTTACAGGCTGCCAGGGGATAGTGGCTGTCAGAAAATGTGCATTATTAATCCAGCAAACTGAAACACGCCTTGTCATCTCCTTCTGAACGGGGCCACTGTTGCTCCAGTGCAATAGCATCATCAATATGATGAAATTAGTAGAAACTGGGAATGTTAATTATGAACCAGCTCAGCTGTCTTTGCCTATTAGTGACAGTGTCATCCAGCTGTGACACCTGAATAGATTTTCTCACACACTGTTGGCAGACACTAATTTTTAGCAGCTGATAAACCCCAGATCAATAACTTACATAATGCATTTCCTGAGCCACCTACAAGCAAGTTTACACATGAGAAATTGGAAAGAAATAGTCTTGAGCTTGTGACACCCCTGAATGGGGAAAGCTGGGAGGGGCCACAGTGGGTCAGCTGGTCCAGTTCTCTTTCCCATCCTCTTACAGCTGTTTTCCTTGGAGTGGGATGTTCTCCCAGGAATGAGGGAGTGCAGAGGGGCAGCCCTGCTTGTGCCACACGGGCAGCATCTCCTGCCTGCTGCTTTGAGCTGCTCTGCACTGAGCAGCACCAGCAGCCTGGGACTGGGCCAGGGAAAACTCACTCCTTTCAGCAAGTTTCCCTTTTAGGGTGGAAGGGATATAAAGTGTGCCCCTTGAGGCACATGGTAACATTTCCCTCGGTTGGAGTGGCCAAACACAGGGCCTGACCTTGCAGCAAATCACCATGTGCTGCAAGAGATGCTTAAAAAACCTTGGGTCTTCTCAGCCCTTTATTTAGAGGAATGAGGAGATAATAAGTTCACAGGATGCACTTCAGTGGACAATACCAATCCAATTGAAATTTTGAGCTGTATATTCAAGCTCGGCAGTAGATAATTTTTTTTTAATGATGTGAAATGCCAGCTAGAAAAGTGTTTTCCATCTAGGTTAACAATGGGAGTTCTTCCATAAGCCACTGTTCTTGCATAAGCTTTAAAAAATGCTTAAAAATAATTTCCTGAAGTTTTCTAAATGGCACGGACTGAAGATAAGATTTGCAATAATTTCCTCCGGGACCTCCATTATTTTTAACTTGTTGTTATCAACATCTGAATTGAATTTCTAAGGCAGCAGCCATATGTGCTCACAAATTAAAACTTGCACTACATGCTTTGATTTTAGTGGTTAGAAATGCTCCAAATGAACAAAGGAACATTTGATTTTAGGTAACAAAAAAAATCTTCACGATAATTAAAAATGCTCATCTTGTCCAGCTTATTATTTCCTGCTGTAGAATATCAGGGACCAACTTTATATTTTTCTTCTGCAGCTGGAGATTTGTGCATTACAAAAGTACAAGAATGTCCAGCAGGGAAGATATTCAATTTTCTGGAAACTTGTTAAAGATCACTACCAGCTATTTTCTCTTCTAAATATACAGTTCTTTTCTCACCATATAGTTGAACATTTCATAAGGATTACAGAGTTTGTGACATTACCATTCCCAAATCTGTCTTAATATGAAAGGACCTGAGGGTTGCACATTTCCATGCTCCAAAATTAGGATCCTTGGCATCTAGACAACAAAACTGGAGTAAGTGTAATGAATGCTGGGGAGTTTGGGGTTTTTTTTTGGTGTAGTTGTTTGGTTTTATTAATCAAAGCAGAAATTGAAAGACGTGTTGCGCTTAACACGGAAACCTGTTTAAAATTAAATAACATTTCAGAATAAATCACTCCATCCCTACTCTATGAACAACAAGACAATGAAAACACTTCAAAACATGCAATATGCTTTTAACTCACAAAGATAAACTCACAAGTGCAAAGGGCNAGTGTAATGAATGCTGGGGAGTTTGGGGTTTTTTTTTGGTGTGTGACTATGGGAAAAAGTCTGATTAACAGATTTTTCTTCTTCTGATTTCAGAAGGATTCAGATTTCTTCTTCACTTCCTTTCCTAAACCATAGCGTGAGACTGCTTGGTGCTCTCGGGCTCAGGTTAATTTGTACCTCAGAAGAATCTGGTGGCTTTTTGAACATTTCTTAAAGCACAAGACAAAAAGAATTCTATCAATGAGCATGTACTCCAAAGCCCTGTTTGGGGCTCTGTAAAAAACCAATCAATACTTGGTCTCTGTTATAAAATACTTTGAACATATTTGCTTCCTTATTCATATGAAATTTTATTCGTATTTAAAAAGCCCCTTTTATAATGTACTTTCATGGGCTTTTTAATGTGCGCTCTGGGCTGTTTGCAGTGCTGAGTTCTCTCCCCCTGCTGATTTCACAAGGAGGGGTGGGACAGTTCCCTGCTGGACAGCTGCTTCCCACAATTAATCCAATATGCACATCCCGAACTTTAATGAAAGACTAATTATCTGGGTGTGGCTGAGCCTCAGCAGCCCGACTGTATCTCCAGGCTTTGGCTCCAGGCTGTGTGGAAGCTGCTGCCACTTTCCCACTGGATTTTATCTGTGGAGCTCCAGGCTTAGCACAGTCACACCCTTGTTACCACCGGGCCCAGAAGGTGAGAGAGAAAAACATCAATTTCCTCTAAAATTCGCTTGGAGTTCCGAGCAAACTTCAGAGGATACAGTTGTTAATGACCTAGGGGTGATTCATCCATTATCAGATAATCTGCCTTTAGCTGAAGTTATTTAAATCCTGCGAGTTGAAGACAAAAAATCCCGATGTCCTAGAACAGATAGAACTGCCCACAGAAAGGAGTATTTTAAGTTAACTGAACACTTTCAAAATTAACAAAGCTCTGCCTGCTTTGGACTGCTCAGTGGAAGCAAAGCAGAAGGAAATTTGATTTTCCATGCATTTAGATGGGCTTTCCAGCTTCCTTGTGCAAAGTAGCAGGCTGAGGCTGGAATATCTGGCTGCTAGTTTTAACCTAATTTTTCCTCTTTTTTTCAAAAATAATAAGTATGGAATGAACAGTTCTTGGACTTGTTTAATGATTAAAGTGGGTAGATGGTCACTCAACTTGGCTTGACATCTACAGGTTTCAAATCTGGTTCCTGTTTCATCAGTTGTCTCCTGGTCAAAACAGCCCAGACCATCTTTTGCTGCTTGATGTTAGAACGGCGGGTTTGTAACAGCTCTGGGGTTTAACATTCAGTAAGGCAAGAAGCAGAGAGGGCTGGTAGCCTGAGTGCTGAGGGCTGCTGGGAAATCTGTGGGCAAGCAAGAGCTTTAATTGGCAGTAACTAGACTTTATGAGGCTTTGGACCCTGGCATTTCAGAAATCAGACAAACAGCCACTCAATTATAATGGAATAAGTCCAGGGAAAGGCGTCCCTGCCCACACAGGGGGGTTGGAACGAGATGATCTTTGAGGTCCCTTTCAACTCAAACGATTCCAAGATTCAGTGATTCTGAGTAAGACGAAGAAGTGGTTTAGGTACTGATATTCTGTGAGGGAGGAAACAAGCTGAGTGTGTGATCCTGCAGCTCTATTCACAACAAAGCTCATACTGAGCCCTGGCTTTTCCATGAAGAAGTCATAGTCGGGCAGATCATTAGTAAATAAATCATCTCTTAGTTTAACAGAGCTGACATTAATGAACGAGCAGTTTTGTGTCTCATTTGATGCACCTGGATGAGAATGTAGCCTGGAAAGTAAATTTACATAATTACCATCTTAGTTATTTTTGTATTTATAAAGGAATATATATGACATAAGCTTTTGGAAGAATCAGTGACTATTTTAATATAATACTTCTTTGTTTTTCCAGGAACTTGACATCTCTGTTATATACCCTGGATCTGAATCATCCTCAATCTGAAGTTAAATATTACTCATGAATTCTTTCCTGTATCACTTGTAGGCCATTTTTTTCTTTGTTTATTGTGTTTGATTTTCATCTGGCATTGATGAAATCTTGCACAAACTCTCTCAGGGTGGCTACCCCAGGCACCAAACTAATACAGAGGATTCTTCTCACATCATGTATTTGCCATTTCTAAATTCAAGCAGCCATAGAAGAACACACAAGTGGGATATAACTGTCCAATGATAACTCCCTGGCTCCTCCACATCCATTTTTTGTACCCTTCTTCCACTCTCTCTGCTGCCTGTGGTTTTCTACCCTGTGATGGCAAAACTGACCTCTGCAGGTTGGCAGTTCTGGAAAAGTCCTTAAAAAATCACTTGTGTGATTAAAGAGAAATTTATGTCACTGACCCCTTGATTGCTTTCTGACTGCACAGAACAACAGCCGCTTAATGCTGGGACACATCGAGGCTCAGGGCCCTGAATGTGACAGGCAAGAATCAGAAGAGGCTTTGAAGAGGGATCCTTCCCATGAAAAGAGACTGTCCATGGTCAGGGAGACAGGAGGCAGGATGGAATTTCACTAAACCTGAAATGATGACTTTTTCTGTGAATCAAAAGGTGAAATTGCCCTGGGAGATGAGGAGGAAAGAAGAAAGAAATAATCTCTGGGGTTTTTCCACCCACCCTGACCCCATGAAAAGGGCTATTATTTTGTACTTTCAGAAAGTATCTGTGATTTAAGAAACCCCAAGAACAATGAAACAACATAAAAAACCTGTTAACTAAGCCCCTCTACTAAAACACCGACTTTCTTGCTGTTGTGCCTTTCTATCTACGCGATACGCCAGTCCCTTATGTTGCCTTTTTGAAGGCAGCCAGCTAAACAACTTCTGATACTGATGGTGCGATTGTTCTCCCTCAGATCTCCGATGCCGGAATGCCAGAGCCCCGTTTTCCTGCTCTGAGCAGCCACAGCCGCCACTCCGCTCCGTTCCACCAGGTGGGGAAGTTCATCGGTGCCGCTGGAGGGACGGGGCATGGATGGCAGCAAACTGCCAGGCAACACTGCTCCTCATCCAGAAACCCCCTTGGTTTATTGTTTTGTGTGCTTTATTTAGAGCACAAACCTGCCTCTCTTTCTTTCTTTCTTTCTTTCTTTTTTTTAAATTTATTTAAGAAAAATGAACCGATCAACAGAAGTTTCCACTGTAACATGTTCTTTCCTCAGAGGGGAGGAGGACTTTCACATCCAAGGCAAAGGCACCGTTTCACAGCCCTCTAGAGTAGTCCAGCTGCAGAGTTTAAGGATTAATGAAAGACTGAGTGATACGTGGAGCAACAGACAATCCATAAGAATTCCTTCTTTTGAAGTACAGTCCTGCCTTTTGACATAGGTTGGCTCAAACTTCCAAAGCTTGGCTCTGGGACACTGGACCTTAACCCCACTCCTGTTTACTGAAGGTCTGAATCCCTTTAGCATCCACCAGCATCCCTCTTGCCTCAATCCTGCCTCCTGTGCAAATCCCAGCCACTGAGCAAATGGTAGTTAGAACATGATAGTTTTAGGTTGTATCAAGATGAACTCTGTACTTTCAGTCTAATATAATGTTTGATCTTTCCGACCCCAAATCAAAGCTATTTTCTGAAGCATTGCCATGGTGATGCACAAAACAGTGTGTTGTCATTGCCAGGGCTTTTAGAGCTTTATTGAAATGTTTTTGAGCTGGAGAAAAAGATCTATGTGAAATAATAGTACATTATGTGGGAGATTGACTTACAATGGGCTGCTATATGAAATATTTAATAGAATCTCTAAAATTGTATCAAGGCAAGTTACCAGAAAATTAAAAATACCAAAGTATATAGAGCTGCAAACATAGACATTAGTGTGTGAGTACAACCAGACCTCTCCTTCCAAAGCTCTGAAGGAAAATATGTTTGCTAGCAAATTGAGTAATTGTTTCTGAAAATTGGCAGCTATCTAGTTTCTGGGTAAGCCTTCACTATTACCTATTCCTAAGAAACTTCTTTGGATTCACAGAGTGCTTGCTATTGTGAAGCTAATAGATATATTTTGATGAATACATTTTCCCATTTGAATTGTGAGAGCAGTAACCTTTAGTCATACACAAACGAGATCATTTAAATTCTAGGCTTAGCCCAGCAAAATTGCTTGATTCAGAATCTGGTATATGCATTGGCTTAATTATTTTGGGTTTTTTTTTTTCCATTGTGACGAATCTTATGTGATGATCAAATAGTGAAGTCTATTTTATGTGTATGGTACATTCATCTCTGGTCTGATGAACTTATTTCTCCTCTGCTCTTAAAAAACATACAGGATTGCTTTTTATTGCTCTTTTAGAATACCCTTTGTAAACATCATATTCTTTAGATCTAATTCTATCTTCCCTGCAAAACAGCAATAGGGGTTTGATGTAAAATCCTGACCCTGCTCAGGATTTAGGAGGAATATTTAACCATTAACAGGGAGTTCAGACTCCACTCAGTGCAAATGAGGGTCAAACCCCACTCCTTCCCCACGTCAGGCAAGAGTCCTACAGCTCTGCTGCTGAGGTGGAGCTGGCTGATGAATCTGTGTCTGCTGTGATTTAGGCTGGTAAAAGTGCAGTCAGTGTTACATATTTTACCTTGTATAGCATTAATTTGAACATATTTAGTCATTTGCTCTCAAAATTAATTAATGAGAATAGAAACATTAAATTTACATACATCAGTGACTAAGCAGTTATGTGAACCAGATTGTTAGAAACATTGATACTGCTTGAAAGCAGGTCTAATTATATACTGCTTCTCAGTTCGGGTGTTGTTTCTGTCTGAATTGTAATGTGAATAAATTATTATTTTGATTAAGCTGATGAGTTCATTCTCATTTATCTCATTCTAATTTATTTAATTCAGAAACCTTTTAAATCTACACAGCTGCCCCACTCTGAGAAGCCTCACACTGAAATTCCAGCGATAAAGGGCTGTTCTTCCCAGGACAGAGTTATTTGGAACTGGGAGGAGGAAGAGAATGGGACATTCTCTATCCATCAGGATATTTTAACTCATAGCACTGCATTACTTGGGAAGTTTGTGCCATTGAAAATCAATGCAAATCAGTCCAGCTTTGAATGCAAGAAGCCCAATAAATGGATTGAACAAACAGCCTTGAACTTGCCTGTGCTGACAGTCACCCTGATTAGCTGCCTGTTCCCAGCAGGTCCCTACCAAGTCTGGAACAATCCTTTCCCAGGGATCTTTGTTTCCCATTATGTGTGCCAGTTGGTAATCACTGTCTCTCCTGGAAGAGGCACCTGGCAGATTCCCGAGACCACTTCCTAAACAATGGGAGAGATTGTGCAATTCCTTTCAGGATGACGGAGAGCTCTCCCTGGTGGGCTCTTGGCACTGCAGTGGTGAGGCTGACAAGACCCTCCTGCTTGTTTTTATTCTCTGCCCATCATGTGACTACAGCTCTTTGGAGTCAGCAGGGAGCAAAGAATGGAGCTGAGTGACAGAACACTCTTCAATCCACCACAGAATCACAGAATTTTCTGAGTTGGAAGGGCCCCACAAGGATCATCAGGTCCAACTCTTACACAGTGTTTGCTTTATCTAAAGAAGTGACCGAGCTCTTAATTTCCAGATCCATTTACAAGGCTTGTTAACACTTGGTTTTCCTTCCACACTCCGTGTCTGACCCTTGCACATGTGTGCTTAGTGAACCACTACCTAGAGGGTAACCTACCAGCCACAATAACATGGTAATTAAACCAATTGATGGATTAAATACTGCATTGCTTACATACTAAAAAAACCCCTTCAGATTACTAAAGAGGTTTTTGGGTTTGGCTGGATATCTTGAGCCCAGTCCTGCTCCCAGGGCGGTTATGGCCAGGTGTTCTGAGGTTGTAGGCTGTCTTCTCACACAGGAAAACCCATGCCTGTTGTAGAGGGGTTGTACCATCCTCCAGGCAAGCCAGTCCTTGTTTCTGGCTCTCTCTCTCTCTCTCATGCAAACTGTTCACCAGCTCCATCTCCCTTGGCAGTCTGGATTCGAGGCAGAGTAACTTAATTAAGGCTGCTCCGTGGGGAAAAGCGAAGGCTGCGGCAGCCGGAGCACAGCCCAGCAAAGCAGAGCATCCACTGCAGCTGAATGATCAGTTGTGTTGCAAAAGGAGTAATGGATCCAGGCACAAGCTGGAAAAAAGGCTTCCAAAGCTTGTGGAAACTCAAGGATCCCACATTACGCTCAGAATCAGGACACAGCACATCCTTGTAAGAGCTAATGCAGCTCGTGACAAAGGCAGTGCGAGTATTGTGTCTTTGTGCATTGTTTGATCTTTCTAACTGGACCAAGACATTTAATGGAACTGATTTTCTCCTCATTAATAACGCAAAATATTAAAAGAGTATGTAGCATTGCTTTTAGAGGCTTTGCTGGTAAATTCTGTTGCCCTAAGCAGGACTGGTTAGCCTGAGTAAGAGAAAAAAAGGATGGTCTGATAATTTTGGAGAGTTTAGAAACTGCGGGGCTCCCGTGGAAGAATCTGCAATCCTGTCTGAGGAGCTGCTTTTCCCACAAGTTGTCCAAGGAGCTTTGCTATCCCACCAGCAGTGCCCAGCATCCTGGACTGTGCAGCTCCTGCAGAGGCAGCTTCGAGGGAAGCCCAGGTAGGAGCACAGAGATGTGCCCATGTGTTCCACCTGGCAAGAGTGAACCTCTTTCCTTTTCCAGACTTTTATCTCGGTGTGTGGCACAGGACAGTGGCTCAGAGAATTGACCAGACCCCATTTTGTTACTTTGCTTCACTTGTCAAACTTCCTAACTCCCTGAGGCTTTAAAGGGGGAAATTGCCTTCTAAATTTGGTCTCAGACAGGAAATTGAAGGTCCAAATTCTTCTCTCCACACTGCTTGTGACATTTTAAGGGCAACTATAATTTCACTGAGTCTACTGGAAAGAAACCTGCTTCAGAGTTTTTCCATTGCAGCAGGAATTTTGAGATTATTGTGATGCTGAAATTATTTTAAAAGTTAAGTACTGCAGCTGATTCAGAAGCTGGCTTAAAAAATCTATAAATCCAAACTCATTCTAATGTTAATTGCACTGAACTGCATACTGGGCTAATTGCAAAGCTTTTAGCTATTTTGGTTGTCCATGCACTCCCCACTTCCTTGTCCAGGAGTCCCAAATTACATATAATGTAAAAAATGAAAGCATTAAATGGTTCCTGCAAGAGGTTAGATTGCAGTCTGCCATAACATCCACGTCATCAGCACAGGAAACAAAAAGTGTTATTGTCTGGAACATTTCCATTCAGAGAATCACAGAATGGGCTGGTTCGGAAGGGAGTTTAAAGAACACCTTGTTCCAACCCCCTGCCCTGGGCAGGGACACCTTCCACCATCCCAGGCTGCTCCAAGCCCTGTCCAACCTGGCCTTTGACTCTTCCAGGGATGGGGCAGCCACAGCTTCTCTGGGCACCCTGTGCCAGTGATTCATCAGCTTCTGAGCAAGTAAAGAATTTCTGCCTAGTGACTAATCTAACCTGCCCTCTGTCAGCTTGAAATCATTCCCACTCATCCTGTCACTCCAGGCTCTTGTAAAAAGTCCCTCTGCAGCTCTCCTGGAGCCTCTTTAAGTGCTGAAAGGTATAGAAGGTTTCCCAGAGCCTTCTAAAACCAGATTCATCTAAGAGACAAGGAGAAGGCCAAGCTCTTGGCTTTTAAATGAAGAATTCTTTTATCTTTAGATATCACAAAATGATAAAAGTGGTTTTCTTAGTATTTGTGATTCTGGAAGAGTCCTGAAAGCTACAGATTTACTACTAAGGATTGTAGATTGGATAGTAAAAAGCCTGAGCAAAATAACAGCAATTCCTTGGTTTTGGTGGTTAATGGTTTAAGTACCATGTCCTGATACAGCAAAGTGATGTTGAGGGCGCTTGTCACTGGTAACAAACAAGTACGAAGAGTCTTTGTTCCCTCTCCAAGCCCTCAAACAAGGGGACTCGTAAGTGGCAAGGCCACAAAGCTATTTTTGTGTTGAGGCCTTTGCTGATGCAGGAGAAGCTGGAAGGTTTGCAGAGCTATAGGAAACACAAAACCACCTGTCCTGTCTCTGGTAAATGACTCACATACTGTCCTGGTGGAGTCTGCAAGATTCCAAAGCTCCTCCAAAACCAGGCTCTGGCACGGCAGGAACGAGGTTATCCAGAGCTGGTCAGGCTGGAACATCTGCAGCACATTTTACCTGCACTTGGCACTGCAAGTACCCACCTGGTGTGGTTGTTGTGAAAGGCAATTACTTGTGCTGTGCAACAGAACTAAATGGCTGCAAATATTTCCCAATCTTTAGTTTTTCCATGATTACTGAAGTAGTGCTGCATCAAGAATCACATTTTCACCATAACAAAAAAACCAATCTACATGAGTTATTTGTCTTTGCTTCTTTCTGTTTCCTCCATGCTGGTAATAGACTGTGTAATTCAGCACCAGGTGGGCACTGCCAAGTTTTCCTGTGACTGCAGCAAACCTGAAATATTTGCTGGTGACTTATATTGAAAGATGATAAAAGCATCCCCAGGACCAGCCAGTGAGCACAACAGTCCCTGCTGGAGCTCTGTGCTTGACTGGCTGCTCAGCAGGACCAGAATAAATGTATTTATGGTGTTTGGCAAGCACCAGAAAACAAGTTTTCCTTGAAAATACTGTGCTATATTACACTGTTCCTCACTAACCTCCTATCTTTGCCACTGATAGAGGTGTTAAAATGAAAAAAAAAAAAACAACAAAACACTCCATCATTTTTCTTCAGTAGGTCCTGGAGAGCAAAAGAATCAAGTCTTCATGGTTCTTTGAATTTTTGGTCTCTCCTGATTATTCTACTCTGTAGTTACATCCTTACCCCTGCAGCATAGAGATGTCTTCATAAAACATGAATTCACCCCCTGGGTGAGAAGAAAACAGAGAGAGAAGAAAGGGAAGCATTAAGAATTCTACTACAAGAGTGTGTGTGTGCTCTGAATGCACACTTCTGATCTGTGCCCTGCAACTCTCTCTTACCCATATCTGTAGAACTATTTCCAGTCCTGATCTGAAGCTGCTGCTCTTTGGCATGAGCTGCACCACCAGTGATAGACTGGGAACAGCTGTGCTTCCCAAACAGGATACAAGCCATTGGAACCACATCTGTCAAGGAGGAGTTCAGACAATTGCTGAGGTTGGAAAAGACCTTTAAGACCATTGAGTTCAGCTGTAAACTTAACAATGCCAAGTCCACCTCTAAATGTCAAAGACAATCAAGAGTCTTGGGAAGGGGCAGTAAAAGGGTTAATTCTTCAGTTTCTGCTGGGATTAGAGAGGCCTCTCCACTTGCTCCAGCAACAGGAATTCTGCAGCTCCTCTTGAAGTGAGCTACCTTGGATCCTTATGGACAACTGATAATAAATTGGGCTGATCTTAACTGGCCAGCCTACAAAACAATGTCATTAGGAGGGTTGCAAAATACCCACTCACCCCGCCAAGTCCACACAAAGCCACCTCCCCCCTCCAAACCTCTGAATGCAACTCTTGCCTTTGCTCTGGCAAGCTGGAACCAGAACTTGAGGAAAACGTGTCTCTCAGAACAGACTCAGCATGAAATATTTACCATGTGTGGCACAGGCCCTCCTCTTTTTAACTCACCAGGGCTCACATCCTGTGCATCCACTCGACATTCCTGCTGGTGTCCCCATTTTTCACTCCTCAGACTTGACTGGTTGTAGCAGAAATCACAAAGTCCTTCTGCACTGTTTGTTTTCAAAAGTCTCATCTAATTTGGGGGAAAGTGCCTGAAATCTGCTTTTGCCTACAGAAATAGCAGTGTCTTTCTAGTTCTTTTTTCCTTTTATTGTCTGGAGGGAAAAAAAAAATCCCCTTCCAGTTCATTATGACAAACTTTTAAGTGACAGCATCTCTGAGGGGAGACTGTGATCAGGTTAGTGGTGCCAGAGGAAACTGGAGTGAGCTTGGCTGACCTCTTGGTGTTGTTCAGAAACACCACCGAGAGCCTCACAGCTGTTTTTTTGCTTTGCAGGAACACCCCAGAGAGAGGATGATCATCTATTGTCAAAAAGTAACACATTTGCTAACAAGAACAGTAGAATTAGAGGCACGGATGTGGATTTATGGCAGCATGTTCTAAACAGGAGCAGCCAGGAGACAACCAATGCACAAATCTGCTTCCTGAAGAAAGTACAGGAAAGGTACAATTGGCATCCACCAAGGAATAAAAGCAGCATGAAAAGAGATCATTGATGTGTATAAGAAATGCTGATGCATTGAAAATATCTTTCCTCTCATTCTCCATCGACACTTCCCTCGGTGTACTTGGCAATCAACTGCTGGCAGTTTAATTAATTTGGAGAAAGCAGATGCAAATATTTACATTTTGCCAGCCAAATTCAGTACAGATTGCAGAGAAATGGGTCACTTGGGCTGTTGTGTCTTCTAGCTGGTCCCACTGCCACTGCTCAGCGTTCCTGGGAGGGCTCCTGTGCCAGAGAGGATTCCAGGAGCAGCCTGAGCCCTCTGGGAAGGACACTGGCAGATTTTGGGAGCAGTGATTTTTCCAGAGGTGAAGTTGCTCTCTTCTGAAAAAGCTGTCTCAGCAAAGCCCAAGTGTCAAGTCTCCTGAGGCTGTGGTGTCACCACGTTTGAATGATGGCACCTCAGATTTATGTGTCTCTCCCTGAACTCCTGTCTTTTGCTTCCTTGGAGTTTGGGAGTCACAGGGAGTTAAACAATGCCAGTCCTGGTCACCACTGGAGCTGAACTGGAGTTTCCTTTCCTCGTGGAGCTTTCTGAGAAGGCAGGCACTGAACTGCTCTGCAGCAGCACAGATCCATCCCAAATTCAGGCAAAGGAGCAGCCACAGGCTGAGGTTTCAGAAACACCTTGTTGAACTGGACACTTTGGCAATGGGATGGAGAGGCCCTGACAGTGAGGGAGAAGAGCACTGACCAGTTTTCCAGAGGGGGGCTTTGATCATTATCATTTTCCCCTTGATTAGTAATTCACCCTCTGGAGTTTAAGTGACATTTTCAAGCATTCTTGTTAATGCAGTTGAAGGTTGTTGGAGGTCTGAAGCTGGTTAGTGTAAGGAGCCAGGGCTGCAAGTGTTTGCTCACACAGCATAGAAAGCCCCTGCCAGGACCTCACAGCACGGTGTCAGGAAAGCCTTAATTTTCATGTGCTTGACAGTAAGAGGTAATTGATTGGTAATTTGTCTTGGGTCTGTGGGTTTGTTTTGTTTTGTTTTTTAAATAAGAAATTTCTCTAATTGCCGCTTAATGTGCACTGTTCCATCTGATGCTTAGCTTTTCCCACCTGAGTGACCCTTCCCATAGCAGTCTCTGTTTGAAACTGAGTTTTTTGTCAAAGTAAGGTCTGTGATGACTCCATAATCTTTCTCCCTTGAAAGAAAGCAATTATTCAACCAAAATGTATACACTTTGGTTACTGTGTCAACATATCCACTTCCTGCTGGGTATTAAACTGTATTATTCCTGGAGTCTGAACTGGGAATATGATTAATAACAGGTTCTGCTACAGGAGATAGCAAATGAAGGCAGAGTAATAGTAATTTTTCATTTGAATCGCAGACAAATTGGCTGTTTTGCAGTACTTGTCTATGGCAATTATATGTTGTTTTGCTTCCTAATGCTGGTTTCCTTCCACAGTTTATTAGCATGAATGTCAGGGAAACACTGGCATAATGTTTTGGTCTATGAGCACTTGTGGGCAGGTGGAGCAGGCAGCCCTGCCTGAACTGCTGATGAGATCTGTTTGAATCCAGGCACTCCTGCAAAACACAGCTTCTGCCAAGTGCCTCCTGCCCCTGTGTGGCACAACAAGCTGCTCTCAGCACTGACCTGCCCGTGGTGCCCTCCTGTGAATGGCCTGCTTTGGTAATCTGAACAAACCTTCTGCAGATGGAGTGTGATCCCAAAGGCAGATCATGTTCTGGCTGGCACAGCTCCCCTTGTTTAACTGCAGCTGCAGGTTTGGGCTCTGCTGTGGAGCAGTGCCAAGCTGCTCCAAGGGATTTCACTTACTTGTTATTCCAAACTAGGAGGTTGTTCAGAAATGTTCGGAAATCTGACCTGCCGAGTGAGATTTGCAATCCAGCTTTGGACAGATCTGCACAAGGGCTGCTCAGCAGCTCACATTTTGTAGTGCTTATGGTCAAGGTCCTGCACTCTTCCAGAACTCCGTGTTCCCAGTGCTCTGGAGAAACGTCACACAGTCATGGAATGCTTTGGGTTGGGAGGGACTTTAAAGAACATCCAGTGCCACCCCCTGCCCTGGGCAGGGACACCTTGTGCTGTCCCAGGCTCCTCCAAGCCCCCTCCAACGTGGCCTTGGACACTCCCAGGGCTGGGGCAGCCACAGCTTCTCTGCCCAACCTGTGCCAGGGCCTGCCCACCCTCACAGGGAGGGATTTCCTCCTAATATCCCATCTACCCCTGCCCTCTGTCAGTGTGAAGCCATTCCCCCTTGTCCTACATATTACTGTAATATATATATATATATATATATAAAAATACAAAAATATGCATAAATACATATATAACTCATGATGACAGGAAAAGTCTTATCAAGCTGCTAGCTTTTACTGTGAGCTACTAATTGTAGGATGTGAAAATACACATTTTAGCTACTTAGAGCCATAACTGTACAGCCAAAGTGGCTCTGATTACACAGGTGCTGACACACTGGGCAAGGTGCTGTTGGATTCACAAGGGAAACAAAAAGAGTTTTGAAATTTATTTTCCCCAGCACTACTGTGATCTAGCTAAGCAATTTTTTCCAAACAATTATGTTTTTTGTAATAACAACTTCTCAGTTAGATATGGCTCATTTCTCGACTTTTCCGAAATTACTTTTTGCTTTTAACACACGCTCACTGATTATGCAGATGGCTTAATGATCTTGTATTCATTGCTATTTCAATGTGGGAACTGTATTCTTAGTTAATTCCATCTTTGCCTTTATTCAGAATATCTGATTGCTCCGTGTCCTTTGATGTGCTGGTTTTGATCATGCAGAGCTTTCACTCACCATTTACAGATCTGTCTTAATGTACTTACCTCTTCAGGAAAAGTAATGTTAAAACCTTGTGTTACATGTTCTGTTCTTCCCAGCTCCCAGTAAAGCAAGAAAGTGAGTAGTGTATCAGTGATTTAATTTTCTAAACAGCAATATTTGTGCATATACCTAGGAAGTTATTTGCCTTTTCTGATTAGCAGTTATAAAACAAATTGGAAGTAATTATCACGTTAGAAGGAAAGTATTACTTCAGTATGTCTGAATAATTTTTCATTAAGGAGAACCACCAAAGGGACAGCATTTAAGAAAACAAAACTGCCACATAGCTCCAGCTATCCCAGAAAATTCTGCTCCCTGAGCTCTCTCTGGGCTGTTCCAGTCTGTTCTCTAAACTAAACCTCCTCCCTGCCAACTTCACTGCCTTCAGTATTTGACTTTATTAAAGGCATGGTCTTTCTGAAATATTTCTGATATCCTCTGATGAAAACCCAGAACAGCAAGTTTTGGTGGCTAAATAAGAAATCTGTTCCTTTAGGAGGAGGCACCAGCAGGGAGGGACGCAAAAAGTGCTTCTGCCCGGGGTGCCACTGAAGTACCATTGTGGTCTGTAAATCAACAACAAGGGGAGAATAAATTCCAGTTTTCATGAAGCAAGGCGGCCAAAGGTGCCCAGTAGGATATTCAATACCTCTTCACATGCTGCTCTGCAGATAATCCTTGAGCTGGGCTGGAATGTGTCCTGTACATTGGGACTGTCAGTAATTTAACAGCTCTTGGATCCTGGTAAGGAGCTGCACTTAGGTCAGAAAATGATATTTAAAATCCACCGTATCTGAGGAATAATTAGTTCCACTTTGAGAGGGGAACATTGATTTCCACTGTGCTTGTGCTACCACACAGGTCTTAGGTACACACTAAAATAGCATTGTTATTCAGTCTTGGTTGCTTGAAATGTCTGTATTTTGTAGGCTTTAAGCTTTGGAAGATATTGTTGGCTTATTTGTCATTTAACCCTTACGAGTACAGTGTGTTTTTAGTTAACACAAATTAAGAAAACCAAAATGGAGAGACCAAAGCCACGGGACCAAAATTTCATGTGTCTTTTGGAGGTTTTCTCTTTCTGTCCCTTCAGGAATGAGCAGAGATTGGGACTAATTCCCACCAAACCAGCTGGGGGCTGTTGTTCCTGCATAAAAGAATACAAAGTGCTCTTGCTGGCAGAGCAGGGTGGAGGCAAGTGTTGCCTTGTCTCCTTTCTGGGTTTGCCTTTGGAAAGAGCTGAGCCTGCTCGGTGCAGCTGGCGTGGGTTTTTTGTAAATTTAATACAAGAGAACAAAATCTTTGCAATGAGAAATCATAGTGAAATGTCAGCTCTCAGTGACACTGCACAATAAACAACCTGATGTGGCAGAAATCAAACCTAAAACAAGTTAAATTAATATTATATGAGAGTAGAAAACAATGAATTTGAACTCTGAGAACATCATGTTTTTCTACTTGGTGAATTCATTTTTGAAAGGTGTATTTAGTCACTTATTGATCCCAGGTATCCATTTATGCCTGGTTTGATTTCAATAGATTTTGTAACTACTTACTACCCACTTGTAGAAATTCTGGAAAGAAAAAGAGAACTACAATCTTTTTTGTCTTGATAAAAGTCACTGTCCTATGATAATTTGCTTTTGTTTCCAATCTAATTCCTATTTTTCTAGCTTTTGACTGAAATTTTTGGGTTTTGTAGTTATTAACTTTATAACAGTATTGATGGCATGTCTGGTTTATAATCTTAAGAGACTTTTTAACAACAAAAGAGTATATGCATTTTGGCTAATAACAGGGTGATAGACATATCAAATTGCATATCAGATCATCCCTAATGGGGCTACATTCTATGAATCGGTGATGGAAACAGTGTTTGCACTGTTATTACACCCACAAGTCCACTTGTACATGTTCTCTGTTTTAAATTATTTCGGTTTCAACTTCTCTAGCTCAGCTAAAAGCAAAAAGCCCTTGTTTTTGGACCTCAGTGCAGGTCACAGAGAAGAACAATTGCTCATTAGCAAAAGCTTTTTAATTATTGAAATATGCAACTGTCCCTTTGTTACAGATGCACACACTTCCTAATCTCGGCGTGCACTTTTCTGCTTCTTCTCATTTTAATCTTTGATGTCACGAATAATCCCCTGTGGGGCGTTATTGCCTGAGTTGGTTTTACACGTTTCCTCCCGCACTCAGTGGGTGTGTTTGCCTGGGGGAGGCTCTTCGGAGTGTCCCCCGTGCACACACCTCTTTTCCTGCACGAACAGCACTGACCCAGCAGCCAGTGAGCTGCAGCCACACAGCTCTGCGTTTGCTTGTAGAAATCCACGTTTGTCCAGTTGTGTACGTGGATTATTGACTTTTTTTTTGATTTGTTTAGACTTCATCCTGTGTAGTTTCCAGTCGCTATGCCTGGCATTAAACAGGGAAGTTTTGTTAGGTGGTCCTTAGGGAGTGGGGGGAATTATCTGTCTGCTGAGTATCATTTGAGTAAGAGCAGCCCTCGGTGCAGAGGAGAGGGGTGAGAGCTGAGGCCCTGCATAGGGCTGGAAGCTGTGCTAAAAAGAAGACACAAAATCACAATGAAATTACCAATACAGCATCTTCTAGTCAGATATTGTTTGTGTCTGCCTGCTGTGGTAGATGTCACAGGGAGCAGCGTGGTGTCCCCATAAGCTTACACAAGCTTGAGAGAGGAACGTTGGTTTGAGAGAATTTTGTTGATTCTGCTAAAAAAAAAAAAGAAGAAAAATTCTGTTTTAAGGCTGAGCCTGAGATTAGCTCAGTTGGTTAGAGCATGGTGCTAAAACCACCAAGGTTGGAGGTTTGTATGGGCCGCTTAAGAGCTGGACTTGATCCTTGTGGGTCCCTTCCAACTCAGAATATTCTGTGATTCTGCTTTGGTATCCCCTGATGGACACTGTTCCTCTTTGCTGCTCCCCTGGAATGGGCTGTTCTGATCACTACATGCCATTGTCCCTTGCTTTGTGTTTTTAAGTAGCCTCTGCTTTCATGATTTTGATACTGACACTTGTGTCCTTCAGAAGAAACAGAAGGTCTGTTACATAAACAACAATGCAGTACATTTATTATGACATCAGTGCAGTGTTTGACTTATTATTTGTATACAAGTTTATATACACAAACCATTGGCTGCTTTTTAAAGATGAACTTCCTGCCTGCCTCATGTTCAGTCCTGGCTCCTGATTTGTTTTAACAAAAGTTTTGAATTCCCAAGTCTCCCTCAATTGCTTGCATGCAGAGAAATTTGAAAATGACAGATTATCTGTATTTACTGTCCATGTACCATTTCAGAACTTGAAATTACAAGTCCTTGATTTAGAGAACATTTCCAAGTACATGCTGTACAATTTTAAGGTTACTAAAGGCAAATGTGTTCACAAGTATCCTGAAATTGAGTGCTGCAAAGAGGAAGGCAATAAAAGGCTACAAGTACAAGGTCTGGTGATTTGCCAAAATGAAGAGCAAGCTCAGCCTCACTCTGAGAGACAAGTGTTTTGTGAAGAGGTGCTTTGTTCTTAAAGGCTGAAGACAGGAGTAACATGTAGGCTTTGTGAAATCAGACAGGAATAATGATGAAGTCTACCCTAATTAGCTGCAGGGTCTTTATTTCAGTTAATGGCTCTTGTCTGCTGATGGACACCAAAGATATCTACCCTCGGGTCTTGCTCTCTCCTGTGTCCCAAACATCACTGCCTGCATCCCATAGCTGTTCAGACCTTATTTCCCATCCAGCTTTCTCTCACCTCTCTTTTTTTGCTTAATGTTTTCTTAGGGATGCTGATCCTGGTGGTGATGAAAATCTGAATGGCACTGATGGAACGAACTGGTAGCATGTTCAGACTCCTCCTTGTGGGCAGGCCTGTAGAACCACAGAATGGTTTGGGTTGGAAGGAATCTTAAAGCTCATCCAGTCCCACCTTCCACCAGCCCAGGTTGCTCCAAGCCCCGTCCAGCCTGGCCTTGGACACTCCCAGGGATGGGGCAGCCACAGCTTCTCTGCCCAACCTGTGCCAGGGCCTGCCCACCCTCACAGTAATTAATTTCTTCCTAATATCCCATCTAACCCCACTGTCAGTTTGAAGCCATTCCCCCTTGTCCTGTCACTCCAGGCCCTTGTAAACAGTTCCAGGTCTTTCAATGTCTGGACAATCTTGGAGCCAGATTTTCTGTGGCATCTCACAGGTGATGGCAACTGAAAGAGATGCCCCTGCCTGACACTTTCTTCACTTAATAAAATTTCAACTTTGTACATTTTTCACTCATTCCTTTCAAGTTTGGGAAGGTCAAGGTCTACAGGGCTGGATAGAAATTTGCTGTCTTTCACTGAGGTAAAGATTAAAGGACTCCTTATTCCACAAACAAGTTATTTTAACAGAGTTGTGCTCCTTCTCTACTTTTTCCTCAACATGAAATTTTGTGTGGCTGCTTTACCTTGACAAAACGAGCAATTGGGTAAAAAAACATTTAACGTGCTAAGTTTTAGCAGACCCTCTCAGCTCCCTCTGTGGCTGAGGAAGAAAGTTATTCCTGGCATGGATCTGGTGCAGCAGGACCCAATTTGACTTGGCTGGACAGTGAGTAGAAGAGCCTCATCTCCAGTGCCTGCTGAAGAGGAACCCCCCTGCCTGCAGCATCACCCTTTGGGAATATTCCCCACCATGCAATAAGGGATTCCAGGAACAGAAAATAAATTAAATACACTGAGAGCTGAAGAAGTCCCGAGATGACCCTCAGCTGTGAGTGGCAGAGGAAATACCCTGCTTCTTAATGCATAATCTGAATCACACTTGGAGGCTTTTCCCAGCCACACAAAGGCTGCTGCCAAACTCTGCTCAGGTGCAACACGAGCCCCTAATGAAATGAGCGCTAATAGGCCCCGGCTGCCTTTTCTCATCACAGCAAATAACTGGTTAGAGTGACTCTCCCAGCTGCACCTTTTCACTCTCAGACTATCAGCTCGGTGTAATGGCCCCTCTGGGGGAGGTTATTTCTGTGGCTTCTTTCGAGAGAGGCTGTAACTGCTACTCAACCACTTGGCTAGCCTGGCAGTGCATGGACTGAGCAAGCTGGAAGGGGAATGTGCAGCAGCAGGCCAGTAGTTGTTCTGCTTCACCTGCAGTTTCTTGCACCTCTGTGAATATGTAAGTAAAAAAACCCCATTCATTTCTCACAATGTCTCTTGGTCTGTCTGTGCTTAAATGTCAATTCAAGCTACATTAGTGGTTTTAAATGGCTGGAAGTGTTTCTGATTCAGTGTGTGGGTGTTTATTTAAAAAAAAACCCTAATTTTCATTATGTTAATTTGAATTGTATTTGCTATTATATTGATAAATACTTGGCTATAGTACTTATATGTTAATACAGAGTAGTATCAAGTCTATCATGTTTGGCCTTCTCGCTTTGTAATTCAGTTGTAGTTTGTCTCAAATGTGCATTCTTAAAATTGTAGTGATTACATCAATCATGTCTTAGAAGTGCTGCCTGTTCTCCCCATTGCAGTGAGTGAGGATGGCTCTCCATACCTTGTTTTCTCTCTAGAACGTTCATTTTTGGCCTTGAATCAGAAATAGATACAGAACAAACCAAAACTGCATCACTTGGGCTCAAAGGTGAATTCTGATTGTGTTTGTTACTAATGGAGACAGTTTGAGCAGTAGAATCATGGATTTATGGATTTCCTAAGTAAATCTCACTTCAGCAGTGACTTTGTTTGTCATCATAAGAGAGAAATAGCCTCAAATAAAAACTCTGTATTTTTGTAAACAAATGAATTAAAAATATAAAACAAGGCAAAGGAACCTGGGAAATTCATAACAGCTTAGGGCAGGTACTTAGCTGTGGAACTATGAAAATATCAGATTATTTGTTTTACCAGAATAATAAATATATTTTCATTACCATCCCAGAACAAACAGGTGCATCCTATTCTTGTGTACAGTCATCTAAATGAGTAAGAATAGCAAACAGATCTACTTCTCATTAGTGTTTTCAGAATGATGTGACTATTATATAAATTTATCTTAAGTCTTTCACATCCTGGTTCAAGTCTTCCTGATTAAGTTCCTGCCCCACCAACCAATACATTGCCCAAACACCAGATTTACATGCCCCGATTTCTTTCAGAGGCATTTCTAACTTGCCTGTGATGTCCAATCCTCTCCATATCTGGCAGATTTAGGGTTACTTTGTATAGCATTGAATTAGTGAGTGGGATCGAAACGTGCCTGTTGTTGAAATCAGCTCTTGTCCTGTGTTGGGACCTCACCCAGTGATTTTAGATTGACTCTGACAGGTGTACATTGTGGAAGGGATTTATGAATTGTGCTACAATTTAAAATGCTTTGGAAATACATAATGACTGGGGTGAAGAACAGAAGATGTTTATTTTCCAAGCATCAAAAGCGATGTTTTTCTCTTTGGAGTGAACCTGATGGAGCTTATTTTCATTCATCAGTGTAACATCTGGCCTGAGCTGTGACCCCGTTACCTGCCAGGGCAGCAAAGGGCACGAGGAGATGTGCCAGCTGTGGGGCTGCACCACTGCCAGCACAGCAGCTCCCCCGGGGCAGTGGGCTCACCTCTGGTGTTAAGACTCTGCTTTATCTTCCTTCTCAATGTACATTTTTAACTGAATCACCTGAAAACAAGGCTGTGTTTTAATCTTTTAAGCTTTAACCTTCAAAACTGAGCAGAACAGCACCATGTGAATGTTCTGCACGGAGATACACATGGACAGGAATTTTGATGAGCCTTTGCAGAGTTCTGTGAAAGCTGTTCCTTTCCTCTGCCTTCCACCTGAAAGTGGATTCATCAAGGGCATTGTGTTACAGTTGTGGGTAAAAGAAAACAGATCTGTGCCTGTACCCAGAGCTGAAGAGGGAACACCAGAGAGCCCTGTTGTGGCTCTGTAGCATCATTTACAGTGATGTGTGGAGTTGACTTCAGCTTTGCCCACAGGAGCTGTGTGAGCCTCTCTGCTCTGCACCCTGCAGCCCACAGAATGCTGTCTGGATTTCCATGCCTTATTTAGAAGGGATAGAATGGCCTGGGTTAGAGGGGACCTAAAAGCTCGTGTAGTTCCAACTCTCCTGCCATGGGCAGGGACACCTCCCACTAGCCCAGGTTGCTCCGAGCCCCGTCCAACGTGGCCTTGGACACTCCCAGGGATGGGGCAGCCACAGCTTCTCTGCCCAACCTGTGCCAGGGCCTGCCCACCCTCCCAGGGAAGGATTCCTTCCCAATATCCCATCTACCCCTGCCCTCTGTCAGTTTGAAGACATGAACTGTCTTATATGAGCAGGTCTGGGTGCCTGTGGATGGGGACAGGAAGGGACAAGCTGTTATGGAACAGTTGCATTTGCTCTGCTGGGTGTCTCTGTGCTCAGGTCACCTTGTATTGTCACAGAGATGTGGAGCTGAGACTGGGTTGCCCAGCAAAGGGGTTTCCAATGTGTTCTTCTGTGGATTCCTTCAAAATGTCCCTAATGGTTTAGGTACAGCCACCAAACAGCAAACCTGAGTCCCAAACTAGACTTCAACAAATAGAGGCATCTCACTGAAGCTATTTGTACTAATGACCCTAATAATGACCTTGTTTGACTGCAGAGTTCTGTGCCTGGACTTTATTTGCCCATTAAGACAAATGCTGGCAATTATAAAATATATAGACACTTATTGATGGGGAAATTGCCTGCATAGTGCTGAATTTAATATGAAAGAAACAAGTCTGTGTGTAATTTGCAGAATATGCTGTGCTGAGTTGACTTAGCAGGATAACTCATGTTCCTGTGAATTCAAATGCTTGTCTTAAAGATATGGGGATTTTCTAACAAGTCTTTGAGTGAATGCTAATTCTACAGTGCCTGTGAACTGCCTGATTTTCTTGCAGAAAAACTCAACCAATAAATCCACATTAATGACACCTCTAGATAAAAAAGATATTATCCCAGCCTGCCATTTCTTAGGCTATCTAGGGGGAAACTGCATGTATCTTTTTCAGCCCAACACTCTTATCAAGGAAGGAGCATTATGAACAGATTATATATTGGTTTAATAGTAACAGCTCTGAAAGTGGTCACATTTCATTGCACCATAGATTTCCAAAGTATGAGTTACAGCTGAGAATCTGGGAGTGGACAAACCCACCAGCCATCTCCAGGGATAACCTGTGGGCAGAGTGTGCTGGAAAGGGTGAGAGATCTTGGAGGGATTTCATGAATTCTCTTCCCATCATGTTTGCAGGTGGGACTAAGAAGTCTGGTAAGAGGCTTTTGCCCAGTGTTAGACTCTATTTCTAGTTTTGTGAGCCAGCCCACAGACTGGTTTGACATGATGTGGTGCTCTGATAGAAGCAAACGTGGTTCTAAATGATCTCTTCAGATTGTTTTATTCAGCACATGTATGTTTTTGCTTAAAGGCAAAGCACAGTATGAATCGGTCTTGTTTAAGTAGCTTTTAAAAGAGAAGTAAGTAGGACATCAGGTGCAATAAAAGCTAAATACACAATAACCTGAGCAGAATATCATGGCAAACCATGCTCCAGAGTATAAAGACACATCACACTGACAACAGGTAGAGATTTTTTACAACAGGTAGGTACAGTCTTCCCATGCCACGAAGGCCAGTTGTGTGGTTTCCTGTGCTGATTTCATCTTAGTGTGCCACATCAGGTGTTGCAAAGTGTGACAGGCTGAGCTAACAGAACAGATCTGGGTCCTGCTGCACTGTAACTTGTGAGACACAGATAAGGCTGAAAGCATCCTTTGCCACTTGTTGGGATTTTCTCTCATCTCTGCCTGAGATGGGGGAGAATTGTCATTTGTGCCTGTTCTGCTCTACAATCACTTTGGTGTATTTGTTTTGGTGTTTTGCTTTTTTAATTTAGGCTTTTTAAAAGTTAGGGTTATAAGATTAGGTAAATGTTGGAACAGTGGGAGAGTTGGGAGGAGGATGTGATTATGGGAGGAAATGAGAACTCAGGGAATTTAGGGTGTGATTGGAGGGTAAGGGAAATAGGGAATGTGAGGAATAGGGCAGTGTGTGGCAAGAGCACATGAAGAGATGGCTCTTGGCCCCGTGAAAATTGTACACTGCATAGGATTGGGATGTTGGACTGCTTCCTGTGTAGGTTGCAGGATGCTGAGAATCAAACACAGGCTGGTATTTGTGAGATGTGAAACGTGACTCCCCCCAGGCAGCCAGAGCTGCATCTGGAGCCAATGGCAGTGAAACCCCACCAGCCTGGGCTGTCCCAGGACCAGTGTGGGAGTGCAGAACTGGAGGCAGAAGAGCTGGGGAAGCTCTGGGCTGGAGTAACTGTTCCTAACCTGACAGAGGGCGCCCAGAAATAACTCTCATGATAATCACTGAGCAGCTCCATTCAAATGAAGTAGGTGAGGGGAATAAAAAGGATAGTTGTAAGTCAAATGAGATCTTTTAGATGTTTGAAAGCAGCAGACAAACCTGAGGGTTTTGGGATGCTGCCCCTCCTAAAAGCAAGGCACCAGGAAGGTGCTAGATAGACTTTAGGATGGCTTAGAGTTCTCTCAGCCTGGCACTGTCTGCACTAGTGCCTGTACCTGTCACACACAAGCTGCATCAGCCTTGGCTCAGTCACAACGTGCTGTTTGAAGGCCACTGACAGGGTTTATGCCTACACAAAGCACAGATACAGACTAAATTACCAAAATTGAGTGCTTTACATGCCACTGACTCGCACACAGAGTTTGGAAATGATTGCAAACAGCATGTTGCTTCCTTGTTCCCAGTGCAGGAACGTCCATCCCCTGAGTTCAGGGTAAAGCTTAAGTAAGAAGAGACTGACCCATGACATTTATTTCTCAATGCATAGAAGTCCTACCTGCCATAAACACCTTATTTCTTCAGGTACTGAACTTAGCCAGGTGGGTCTTTCTAATGACTCCATATAGCTTTTACACAAAGCTGAATTCATATCATTTTGCATTTTAGCTGTTCCTGATGTTCACATCTGTGAGTCTTGTTGGTGATGATTTGTCAAAAGTAGATTTTTGCAACTTTCTATGAACAGACCAAATACTATGTTGATTAGTGCATTGCAGCTTAAAAAAATAATTAAATATTCAAGGATATACTCGTATATTACAATAAACACTGTAAAAGCCTTCATATGGGTCAATCTTACCAGGCAGCTGTTTGAATCACACTGCACTGATACTGTGATTCCTTTTCACTTAACTGATTTCAGTGCAAGGGAAATGTTTACCTTCACCCTCCCCAACTTGTACTCAGGTTGCTTCATAGCAAACAGCACAAATACCCATCTGATCTTTCATTAAAAGGTGGAGGCAGAGGGGTAGGTGTGAAACAATGTTTTCACCTGTTGAGGTTTTGATGAATACCTTTCCACAGAGGTTACTAATGGAATCTTTTAGAAACCACTGACTTGCTGGTGGTGGCACAAAGATAAAGCAACAGGCACAAATGAATGCTAGAGAGAATATTATTTCTGCCTCTGTAAGGTAGAGTTCCCTTTCAGGATTCATTTTCCCCAGTAGGTTTCTTAAGCTGTTTTGTAAGCCACTCTGGATCTCTTTCTGTTACAACTATTTTAAAAAACTTCATATAATTTAGTTGAAACTGTTTTTCATTCTGAGAAGTGTGAAACAAGGCATCATGTAGAAGGCATTTTTCTACCCTGCACCCTTCCTTCAGGCACTGCATTTAAAGTGAGCTGCTGTGTATCTCAGTACACACATATATATGCATATTGTGTGCATTTCCCACCCAAAGCCACATGTTTACAGCATGCACTGTCCCACACTCAGCCCATAACAGCAACACACTATTTCTTTGAAAGTCTTTCTCATCTCCAGACTCCGGAAAGCATAAATGAGTGGGTCAATGACCGAGTTGCACATTATCAACACCAGGTAGGTGTTGAAGTGTGAGGTGTAGCAGATGCAGTATGGATTCATTGGGCAAGAAATGATGAGGATGAGGTGGAGGAAGAAAGGTGCCCAGCAGACAATGAAGACACCCAGCAATATGGTGATGGTGACAGCTCCCTTCATGCAGGTCCTCTGGTAGGGCACCCCCTCCACGGGCAGGGCTGCGATGCGCTTCACGTGCAGGCGGGCGAACAGGAACATGTGCACGTAGAGGGAGGCCATGAGGAAGAGCATGGTAAAGAACATGGTGATGAGACACACAATGACAGTTTTGCTCTCGGAGTAGGCAATGAATATGATGCCACAGATGATACAAGCAATCCAAATGACCACAATGAGGGTTAAAGCTTTCCTCACAGTCATGATGCTGTGGTAACGGAGAGCATAGAAAATAGTTATGTACCTGTCAATGGCTATAACCAAGAGGTTGCAAATTGAGGCTACCAAAGAAATACAAATCATTGAGTCAAAAACATTGTCCATATGCTGGATAAAGTGGTCATCAATGATCAAATAGCCGTTGCTCAGGATGGCAATCATGACAGTCTCCAGGGCGTTTGACATGCTCACTAGCATGTCTGCCACAGCCAAGCTACACAGAAAGAAATACATGGGAGAGTGTAGGTTTCCATTCTTCAGCACTGCAAGAATGACAAGGATGTTTTCCAGAAGGCTGATGATCCCTAAAGTCAAGAAGACCTCGGCTTTTATGAAGACCTGCTCACAAAATCCATCACCACTTCTGTTGTTCAGAGTTGAGTTGTTGAAGTCTCCAGTGACATTAAGCAGCACAGGCTGAAACGAAAATGCAAAATGTGTGGTATTCATTGTCAGCAAAGGAGTCGGACTCACGACTGATTATGGACCTGACAGAGCACAGGTGAAAAAGAGAAAAAAGGGCAGAAGGAAAAGAAAAGGGAAAACAAGTCCTTCCAAGCTGCTGCTGTGCGTGCGGGGTGGAATCAAGCAGGACTTTTCTTTGGTCACTTTTACAAGTGGAAACATTAAAGAAAGTCTGCATTTACAGTGAGTTTTTTGTCAGTCACAAAACTGCTTTTTCCCGTGTAAGAAAGGGAGCTTCAAGCCTTGCAGGCATCAAAGAGTTTTCTGTGCAGGGAAGAATCGGCAGCAGCTCATTGCTGGGTTTAGCTTTCCCGGCGATTAAAAGCAGGGAGTTCTCCCGTCTGCTGGGGCAGGTTGGTTGCCAGCATGTTGCAGCTCAGCCAAGTATCTGTTGCTATTTCACTGGCAAGAAAGGAAAAGAGAACTAAGGGATTTATACGGGCATGAAAGGAAAAACAACTCCTACTTCATCCTCCGTGCAGAGCACTGGCCATTCCAGAGCGAGCACCTTTCTGACTGACAGCCACAAGCACCTGGCGCAGCATTCCCGGCACATCCGAAACCGTCTGGCGCCCTCTGCAGATGCCGAACAGGAGGGACTGCCTTGAAATTCCTCTGAAAATGGGATTTTCATCCAGCAAAACCTTATGCCTGTTCTGGGCAGCCGGGTCCTGCCCGTGGGACGGTTCGGGGCAGGCAGGAGGTCCCTACACCATCCATGCGCTTTTGGGCACCTGCATTAAAAGACACGTCTCTGCTGGAGAAATGAAACAAATTTCCCTGTGTCCTTTCCTTTCTTTACTCTTTCAAAAGTAATTCTTCTCCCCAGCCACTGCACCTGCTCACAGGATCCCACTGTGACTGATTTGAAGTGGGATTGTACTGACTTAAACCTATGAAGGACCTTTATCATGCATTAACAGGTAGATTTTTCCTTGTATTTTATTCATTCTGTATTTCTCTGGTGAACTTTCTTAGTTTGATTTTTTGAAGGTGCTTGCTGGTGTTTGAATACTTCACAACTCGTGCTTTTGATAACAATTTTAGAGTCAAAGCCGTACAATATCACTTAAAACTAACGTTTGGGGCTTCTCTTACAGCTCAAAAAGCCACAAATCTCTTCCAGTTTCCTTCTGAGCCCACAGAGTTATTATCAGGTGCCCATAATTCAGTGTCAAGAGACAACAAATCTCAAATTCAATCTCCAGATCATAATTTTACAAGGACAATAGTCAGTGCAGTAATTTTAAGCTGAAAATATAGCTGGGAATTTGTTCACCAGGTTGTACGGTTAATGCTTTAAAGATCTTGATTGGTCTCTCCCTAAATTTGCAGAGGTGTATTTTAAAGAAGATAGTTTAAAAGTATAGCAGCAAACTCTCTCTCCCATGCCTCTAATCTCATGGTAGGGAAAATACATCCCATCTGTCAGAGTATCTGGATTTCAGCCTCGAGCAGCTCTCTCTGTTTTGAGCCTCAGTTCCTGGTCTCCAGCTTTTTTGAGCTGACGGAGAACACTCAAGGTGGTGATTTTTAGACATAATGACTATCACTGCCCTTGAAAACGTCGTTTTCCAGCTGTGCAGGAGCTGTGCTGGTGTCCCTCCCTGCCAGCTCTGTCCTTGCCTGCTCTCTTTTGAAGGAGCAGGTGGAGGCTGTGTCTTCCCAGGGCAAGGACGGGATCCAAAGGCTCCCATCCATGGAGGAGAGCTCTCCCTGCAGGGATAGCATCCTTCTGGGCTTGGCTCTGGGTTACCTGCTGATGGAGGGGCATGTGTAAGCCAATTTACAGCAGTGCTTTGCCATTTGCATCCCAGTCCTGTGTTCCCATCTGGACAGTCTCAGCAACATACTGTGTTAGTCTGTAACTCTCGGCTCCAGAATGCTCCTTCCCTTGATGCCACACTGTTACAAAAGACCACTACAGATTTTCCCAGCTTCAGTGAGGGGAGGAAGTCATTAAATGTGTTGCATCATGAATTTCTGAATGTATCTGACAGCAGGAATCAAGCTACCATTTGTTCTGAGATGGAATTTGAAGTGGAAATGGAATGTTATACACCGAAGTGGATTAATGGCACTATCAGCTCTGCCATTAAGGGCTGAAACTCGTGGGCTAGAGCCTCATGTATCTGAGAGGAAGTTCAGCTGACTCAAACTTTTGCAAAAATGGGAAGAAGTTGCTTTGGCACAAAAGACAGCAACATGTGAGCCCTTATTTTCCAACATGTAAGAGGGGATTTCTCTGCTCAACGCTGGAAAACCTACTTGATCTGAAATGTCACAATATATTTCGCAGTCTGTATAACAAGTTGCTGCTCCTCAGCTTTCAGTTCCTGCTTCATTGCCAGAGATGCAGGTAGTGACTATTGCAGTGCCAGGTTGCTCTCACACCCACCACAGTGTGGCAGTGGGTTTGTGTTGCACCTGAGGAGAGGCAAATTACTAAAATGCATTGGAATTATCTTGCATGTTCATATCCTCAATCTCTGTGCTAGTGAAGTCCACTTGTCTCGGGCAGGGGAGCAGAGCTGTGGCAATTGCTGCAATCCAGGGTGTATCACATGCACTGATAACTTGGTTTAGGTCTTCCCTTCAGCGGGATCTGGTAAGAGAGGATTGGAGGGTGAGGGGTGTGAGATGTCTGTCCCAATTTTGCCGTTGTATAGCTCCTTGCACCTCCTTACTCAGGGCTGTTGTGGGTGCAGACCCACAATGAAACTTGTGCAAGTTGAGTGGCACCAGGCAAGGTTTTGGCTCTCTGGGCTTTGCTGGACCTTGGTGAGTCAGTAAGCTCATGGTACTTCTGAAGGTTTCCTTGCAACTCTGTTAAAGTACATAGTGTCATCTTCTATTTTAAATTGGTGACTAAAACACCCTTCTCACCTCTTGTCTTGAGCTCTGCAGTCCATGACTAATGTTCCTGTTCACAGCCTGCTCTCCAAGCACTGTGAGAGCACATTTATTTTGACACCAAGAGCAGTGTCCTATTTGATCTGTGCTCTTGTTTGGTCCCTGGACTCAAAAAACAAACTGTTGAGAATACCAGCACTCTTTTAATCCTGTGGTGTGCTGAAAGAAAGGAGTCCTTGGTCACTGTGCCTGTGGTTGCTGCAGAGCTGTCACCTCCTCTTTGTGGTTCCTCATGTCATGTTTGTCTGACAGCAGCTGGGCAACCTGTGCCAGGGCCTGCCCACCCTCCCAGCCAAGAATTCCTTCCCAATATCCCATCTAACCCTGCCTCCTGGCAGTGGGAAGCCATTCACCTTGTCCTGTCATTCCAGGCCCTTGGGAATAGTGTCTTCATCTTTCCTGTAGCTCCTTCAGGCAATGGGAGGCCACAATTAGGTCACCCCAAAGCTTCTCTTCTCCAGGCTGAGCAATCCCAATTCTCAGCCTTTCCCCATAGGAGAGGTGCCCCATCCCTCTGGTCATCTTGGTGCCTCCTCTGGCCTCGCTCCAAGAGCATTTTTGCCTAAGCCTGCCCAGGAGCTGCAAGGCAGCAGGACAGACACCCACAGGTGTCTCTTCACTCCTTTGTACTTGTGCCCTGATGGGATAACATTTAGCAGTGCCCTTCTCCTTTTAGAGTGAGCTCAGAGCAAAATGGATCTTTGCTGTTCTATATTCTGAGATTAGAGTTCTTGCCAGGGATGTGCAAGATCTATTTCCATTCCTTTTTTTCACCTGAAAAGACAAGACAGTTTATCTTTTCCTATATCACCAGCACAAGCCTGGATTTGTCAGGGGTTTGCCCTGTACTTTCAGTGCTCTGGGAACCAGCAAACCATTTCTTCCCCATCAACCTCTCCTGCACACTTGCCATCATCTTTGCTTATCTGACAAGGCCAGGGCCGTTCTTTGCTATCCAATTAAAATTATTATCCTGTCCAAGAACCTGTAAGGCTGGTACTGAAAGTTGTGTGTTTCATTTCAAGGAGATGGATCCTTGGAAGACTCATGAGAGCCCTTAAAAAAAGTCGGGACAACCCACCTGGAGCTCACATAGATGAAATGGGTTAAATGTGGCAATTATTGGGATGGCTCTCACTGAGGATGGTTTTGTTCATGTTCTTCCCTAAAATGACTCCCTAAGGAAAAAACAAAGCTGTAAATAAGAGCATGCCAACCCAGTTTATGAAATATTGGCTGTGCTGAAGGCAGAGACAAAGATTTAGCTGGTTTAGCTCCCAGCAGAAATGACCAATTTTCCTGGGTAAAACTCTGTCATGTTTTACAGAGCAGTTAATACTGTAGGGCTTCCTTTCTTTCTTTCTTTTTTTTTTTTTTTTTTTTTCTGTATTGTTTCTTCACTAGTGAAACTATTTGATCTTCAGGGAAAGCTAAAGTGAAAGTAACATTTACTGGTAAATGTGGATAATGGAGTTTTCTCAGAAAATTCCCTTGTGAGGTTGTTGAATGGAAAATCTTGTTTAAACCTTGATGTGAGATTAAGTTGATAATGGCTGATAAATGCATATCACTTCCCGTTATTTTCACTCTTTTTCAACAATAGTTTGTGGCAGATAAAGTTGGCAATTTTGAAGGAATGGAGGATAAAAAACATGTGGTTGCTCCCATGCAGCAGGTAATTAATACTGTCCTGTATTTCCAAGTAGCCAAAATAGTGAATGAAAATCACTTGAAGACCTCTGCTGTTTTATTCTTTGTAGAAAAGGATTTAAGAGATGAAGTATTTAACCTTAGTAAGGCAAGGCATACTCGTTTGGGGTTCTGTGCACATTTCTGGAGTGCCCGTGACATTCCAGGCTTTGATTTGGAATATCTGGAAACACGTGCTTCGAGTCACCATCTGGGCACTTCATGATGGTTGCTCAGCTCTGCTGACCTGCAGAGATACTCAGTGCTGAAGAGCTGCCTTAGTAGTTTAAGTTTTTGATAATAGAATATTTGATAAAAGCAATAAATGCAACTTCTCATTCACCAAATGAGCTTTAGATCGTGAATTGCTTGAGTATTGACTTAGTTCAAGAAAAAACCCATTTCCTATTTTTCACTGCAAACATGGAGGTCTCACTGGTTATAACAAATAGCAGAAATGCAGTATTGGATGTTTTGGAAATCATAAAACTCTAAAAAATCTCGGAGTGGGAGCCTTACAAGAACCTGGCATGGGATGAAACTGATGTAAAGACTCAGGTGATTAAGTGCTGCCTACTAAAAGGCTTTCTCCAATATGGTAACAGCTTTTTTAAGGGCGATTGTAATACTGTCAGAGGCACAAACTTCAGAGTCATTTGGAACATCAGGTATCAGATGCAATATTGAGAAGATTTCGATGTTCCTTTGAGAGACTGTAGTTCATACACCTCCCAGTCATGCCCATAGTTAATAATAATTACAGTCTGAGGCTCACTGTGACCTGAGACAAGGTCTGACACCAGCTGAGGCCACTGGAAGTCACATGTGTGTGTGCAGGACTGCTGGGAGAGACTTCCAGGTTGGAAGAGCAGATCCTCACCTGAACAGCTGAAGCCCTGCAGAAGCCAAGCACTTGGAATTTGCATAATTTAGGATGTTAATCACTGAATTTTCCTTCAGCCCTGGTTTCAGCAGCAGGGAGGAGGCAGCCTGGCAAACTTAGTGATTAGTGAGGAGAAGGGACACGGGATCCTGATTGTGATGAGGGAGCTCTCAGATGAGTATTTCTGTAATTTCAGCCAGTTAATAGGTTAATTTAAACAGGCTAAGTTTTTGGACGTTATCTACAATCTTCCTCCTCATCCGTGGGTAAAAGGAGACAAAGCAAACCTGATTGCAAAACACTTACCAGCACCTGCAGGTGCTTTGTCAAATTCAAGGGATTTTAAGTGCTTTAGAGGAATAATACTCAGTATCAGTTTTGTTCTCATTTACAGAGCGAAGGACAAGCAGGCGTGATTGAGCCAGCTGCCTTCTGCTCTTCAGTTTCATCAGTGCCAAAAATCCCTGGAATATCTTCCTCATCTCCCTGGAAGTCCTTGTCTTTGTAAATGTGGTTGCCCTGTGGTGCTGGGGCTGAGCAGCAGATGCATTTGGCCTTGTAAAGGCTGCTGCTGCTGCCTGGCCTCACTGCTGGCTCTCACTGCAGAGGCCTGGGAGGCTGGCAAGCTCTCAGGTGGGGTTACTGAGCTCTCCCATGCTGTGGGTGGATGGATAGTGAGACAAATTGTTCTGCTGATGCTTCGAGCATCATAATGTGTTGCTGCATTTGCTTCCTTTCCAGACAAAATACTTGTACGAGAGGGACAGAGAAAAATCCCACAATCAGAAAACCTGAAGTTTTTCCCCCTGATGTTGCCATTTCTTACTGTGCCAGTCACCAGCCATTTCCAGACCAGAGAAGGGCAATGGAGCTGGGGAGGGGCAGGTTGGACATCAGGAGGAATTTGTCCCTGGAAAGGGTGGTCAGGGATTGGAAGGGGCTGCCCAGGGAGGTTTGGAGTGCCCACCCTGGAGATGTCCAAGGAACAACTGGATGTGGCACTCAGAGCTCTGGGCTGGGGAACAAGGTGGGACTGATGATCTTGGAGTCATTTTCCAGCCTTAAGTATTCTGGGATTCTGTGAAGTACTTGATTGTCAGCCGCATTCCAGTGTGTGGGGTTTTCCTGAAATCAGTGGGAAAGGCCATGGCATGGGTGGTTTCCTCTTTCTGGCTGCAGAAGAGCTCTCCCAGTTGCTCTCTCCAAAACAGTGACAGGAGCTGTAAAACTTACCCTTTAATTTTAATTACCAGTTAGGTCTAACTTCTGCCTTTTGAATTTAGTTCAAGGATTTGCTGTCTCACCCCTTTTGTGTTTGGAAGATACTGTTCTATAGCTATATAAAAATTCAACTTCACTGCTTTTATCTGCCTTTCTTTTTGCAAATAACTTCTAGAACAGAGTGAGGCAATACTTACTTGTTATGGTTTGGGGATAACTGGGGATAGCAAAGGCTTCTATCTGTGTCGTAAACAAACCACACATGCACAGTCCCATTGCTGCCCTCCAAAATACTGCCCTTCAACAGTAAAATGGGACTCGAATGCTCTTCAGGGTTAGAGGTTCCCTCTTCTAGACTCTGAAATTTGCAATGTGAGCCCCTTGTTTTGGCTAATGTCAAGCTACAGAGTGTCCATATTGGGATATTTTCTGTCAGAAACAGAATCTTCTTGATTTGGAAAGCAAATATGATTCATGTAACCTTGTATCCATTTATTATGGGAAAAGAAGGGGCAGCTAGGTATTAATGCAATTTCTTCTTCCTCCTTATTTCTTTTTTCAGTTACTTACACATCTTTGTATTTAGTAATCTATAGTTAGGTGCTTCTGAATAGCATATTTTCCTGTTTAGCACAAGAGAACAAGCTGATATTTAAGGTTTTGTTTGTACTGAATAGTGCCTTGACAAGGAGAGGTGTTGTCATGAAAAGGTTGCATCTGTCTCTCATCTTGCACAGCTTCTGATGGCAGAAATAAGGAAATTGCAGCTGAATTCACCAAGGCCACTTCTGTGACTGCTTAGAGACTTCCCAAAATGTTTTGTAGCCTTGGGGGTGGATGCAGGTGCCAAACCTAAATCCATCAAGCCTGACCTCAGGAGCTCCCTCATCACAGAAGGTTTTTGTGTCAGTGCTCCAGAACCCTTTGCAGGGGGGCAGAGTGAGCCTTCCAACCCCTCCTGCTTCCCTGAATCCAGCTTTTTTGAATCTGTGCTCTGTTATCACCTTTGTTTTCTTGACAGGTTGTTATTAATGAATATATATATATATGCACACCTAATAAGTGTGTAGAAATACAGACTATTAACAACATCTAGGGATAATACTACTAAGGATTTTCTTTATGTGAGCTGCTGCTGCCTTTCCTCCTGCAAGCCACACCAGCCCGTGTGGAAGGTTTGGAGAGACACTCTGCTAACAAGGTGTCCAGAGATCTGTCACTGCTATAAATTCACCTTCTGCCTAGTGAGTTTTTGTTCCTTCACTGGCTAATTAAATGTCAGAGCATAAAATACTGCTTTTACTATTTTGCAGTGGAGATCTGAGAGTCGATGCCTCATTCCTATATCTTATTACAAGATACTTTTACTGCCCAAATATGATTCTCCTTTCTCACTCTGTGAAAAGCAGAGCAGGAACTCAGTGTCTGGGAGTTTAAGCATCAGGTTTTCTTCTCTGTAGCTGGGCAGGTATTTTTCTTGAAATCTCCCTTCAGCCTCCCTGGGAAGTGATACTTGAACACAGCCAAGCTCTGCAGATGTCCCCCTGCTCTCTCCATTGCTTAGCAAATAGCCTGATGATGAATAACCCGCTGACATCGAGCTTGGAATTTGAAAAGGCTCTTAGTAACAACCTGCCCCTGGCAAACCTTGGTGGCTAAGCTTTCCTAATAGCAGCCATGGCTGATAATTCAGAGGAGAGTGCAGCCAAGTGCTTCCTACATTGCAAAATAGGGGATAATGATGAATAACTCCTGGAGGGAAAATTGCCAGGGCTTGATTTAGTCCATTTCAGTGTTTTGTTGCTGCTGCTGCCCAGGGCTGAGCCCTCTGGCCTCTTCTCTTGGGGATGCTCTCCCAGGGACTGTGCCAAAAGGGGCTGCTCAAAGGCAAGTGTTATTTCGAAGAATTTCCTATTTTGAACATCAGTTTTTTCAATCACTTTCCAAGGGAGCATCTGAACACAGCCCCGTGTTCTCTGTGTCGTGATGTCACACCCCCCTCTTCAGAAGGATGGCCTTGCAACGTGCTTGTTCCAGTTCTGGTGATTCACTGCCTTGCTTGAGCTTTAAACTCCACTGGGCTTATAAAGGGTGAGCATTTTGGTGAGTGCTTGGTCATTGTTTGCAACACTGCTGGGCACACATGGATATCTGCAAGTGCAGCTTCAGCCCGCAGCATCCCTTGCCTGGGAGCCTTTGGCTTCATCCTTGCCCTGGACCTGCTGCCCAAGACTGAAAACAGAGCAGGGGACTGTGCTAGAGCTGTCCTGGTCCGTGGGGCCACAATGAAATGGGGGGAGGGTGAAGAGGCTGCTGGAATCTCTCATCCTTTTTAGCCTTTCCTTCTGTCAAAACCAAGATATTTGATTGATGAAAGGTTCAAAATTTCAAAAGGAGGTTGTGGGAGAAGAGGCATCCTTTTGTCACAGAGCTCTTTCCAGCATGAAAAGACCATCCTGAGCGTGGAGGGCCCTGATTGCTCTGCCCCCTCTGTGCCTCCCTCAGGATGCTGCAGCCTTGTTTCACAGCTTTCAGAAGAGTGAGCCACCTTGTCTTCAGAGCCCTCAGGGTTCCTTTAGCTCTCTCTTGGATTCCACAGCCAATTTCTTGCTGTCTCAAACCTTTCAGCACTCACAGCTTGCCCCTGCTGAGCCCCAGCCGGGAGCTGGTGGATACCTTGGGTGCAGTCACTGACGAATTTGTCATGTTCTGTCTCATTTAAAGCCGTATTTGTGGCTCCTCAATCCTGTACTGCTTTGATGGGCCACTTTTTGATAGCCTGAAACTAAAGTAGTGTCTGGTGCCATCTTGTGTCACAGAGGAGTAGATGTAGAGCTGTCACTTTTTACCTTGGAATAACGTGGTTTCAACTTCCTTAACTTTTGGGAGTGTCACTGGATGCAGCATCAGTATTAACAAGGTGAGACCACCAGAGATATTCTGGTGACTTTTGCATGAAATCTGTTTTAAGCAGTTAAAAAAAGGAGTTAAAACAAGAATTGGTGCAGTGTCAGCAGCTTGAGCAAAGCTTTCCTGGCTCTAAGGCAGAGGCTGCAGGGGAAGCAGGAGGGAGCTGAGCTGCCTAAAGGCCACAGGGCTTTGACTGAGCTTGAGAGGAGCTTTTCAGTGCTTGGCTTTGTTACTTCATGGCAATTTTACAAAGCTGTCCTTGTCAGGGTTGGCTCACCCCTTTCAGGTAAGCGGTTTCACCTCTGTGCTGCCAGGTTTGGATGGGGCTTGGAGCAACCTGGGCTAGTGGAAGGTGTCCCTGCCCCCAGCAGGGGATTGGAATGAGGTGGTGTTTAAGGTGCCTTCCAAGGCAAAGCATTCTGTGATTCTCTGCTTTCCTTGATTACTGTTGGTTGCACACAGTGGGAATTTCAAAGGAAATTGCTCAGGTAGATGAAGAATTGTTATTTTTAGAAATATGTGGGTTGTCCCTTTTCTCTCCTTGATGGTGACAGTGAACCCCTATCAAAGGCAGAAACTGCTGGAAACATTTTGTTGTTCAAAATTCAGCAGCTCAGTAGTTTATGCATTACCAGCCCACAGAGGAGGGACTAAGAGCTCACTGCTAATTACTGATCTGCTTTATATTTATGTATCAAGCTGCTTCTGTGCTTTGCAGATGTATTGTGCAAAAAAAGTGCAGAATGAGAAAAGAATATTTGCTTTTATAAAAGAAGCTCCAAAAATGACACCTCCACTGATTAGGCATCGTGTACCCATTTCATTTTAATGAGTAGATATGTTATCTGTGCCTCCTGGCTCCTACTTAATTTTTTCCTTTTCTGGCTTCTCCCACTATTCACACAAAATGGATGCATTGAATAATTCAAAAGTTAACTCATATTAGCTGAAAAATTTTGAAGTCCACATTTTATGGGAAAATATTTTTTATGGTGTATCTGGTGAAACAAATGGAAAATGTTTAAGTTTGCCCCATGCCCAACGAGTAGGGCTCACATGGGTTTCCAGTGCCTCCTTTGCCTGGGTATCTGAGTGTCCTGTCCAAGCCACCTCATCCCTCCCAGCTCCCTCCCCTCTCCCTTGGGCTTTATTTCATAATCACCTTTATAAACTAAAGAATAAAACTAAGCTGAAATCGAGAGTTGAAATTCAGACTCTTGACCCTGCCAGGAAAGGCTGGACCAGGTTTTGGACACGAGCCTGTTTTCAACAGGAATAGTTGAATATAAACTGTTCATTTTTCACATGGAAATACATTATTTCTGCTTCCAATTTAAGACAAAAATTGCAGAGATACAGAACAAGCTGAATTGGGTGGAGCTGTGTCCCTTGGGAAGGACTAATGGGTGAGGACACTGCAAAAAGGCAGAATTTGTGAGAGGAATGTGTGCTGAGCATCACTAGATGTCACCCTCGACCTGAGTTTAGTTTCACAGACTCGCTTGCTTGTCAGAAGTTTTGATTTTAAACTACTCATCTTCTGTTCACTACCCCCCATCCTTTCCCCCCCTTGCACTTAATGCACAGGGAATCTCCCAGCCAGTGGAGCATGTTGTGCATCAACGTTTTCCTTGCTTAAAACCAGAATCAAAATTAGGGCAAATAGAAATAGCTAGAATTGACACTGCCATCAGTTTCTGTGCGAGATGACCCCTGGGGAAACAGCAAAACCCCTGCAACTGGGTTTCCTTCTAACAGGTTTGCTTGGTTTGCCAGTTTTGTTCAGATCGTGTAGGCACAGTCACGTTATCCATCATGTGAAATAAGAGGAGGGTGTCCATTTCAGCCCCAAAGATCTTCTTTGCCCCAAAATACTTGACTTGGTTAACAAGCAGAGGTGATTTGGAAGTGGTGTATCTGATTTAATAATCTCTCTTGAATTGCTAGGGCTTTCTGGTTTTATCCTTCTTGGCTTTTTGAGACAGCCTAAAGTGAATTCCAAGAACACTGCAAAGGTTCTATTCATCCCAAAAATCTAAATAATCCCTGCCATGGAGCCCCAAACATGCTCTGTGTTGTCTTGGTGGGACGAGGTCAAACCCCCCTCATGTGATGGAGTCACAAGGAGCTCTGCCTCCCTCTTTTCCATTCCACAAGAAACAGAGAGAACCCTTTCAGAAAACAGCCTGGAGAGGAGATTTTCAGGTGAAACAAGTTTGCAGTGAAAGGCTTTGTGTTTTTGACTCTAAAATACTTTGTGAGAGCATTCCAGCCCTGCTGGAATGTTCATGCTTGAATGAGAGGCAAAAATGTTTACATGAAGTTACTGCTTTATTTATTTATTTAAAGAATCATTTAATTCAACTCTCATTTTTAAACCTGAAATAACTTATTTCATAATGTATTTTCTTAGGTATGAAAATGTTTAGGAAAATTCTTTAATAAATTGAGAGGTGCACAAACATTTTTTGAATTTTGCCCATTAAACACATATTTAGATTGATTAAAAACATACTAGTAATTGGATTTTTTTTTCCCTTGAACTTCCACAAAAAGCACAAAACAATGAGACCACAGAGGGTTAGCCACAACATGCCATTGGAAAACTCCCAGGGGTTTAGCATTTCAGAAAACAGGTAGGGAAGTCCCTAATTTCTGGCATGTGAAGTCACTCCCAGGATGGTGAGATACCACAAACCGGGAGCTGGCACAGAGGTTCACCCCTTGTGGCTGGAAGGAAGTTGGGACAAAAGGGTTCAGAAACTCTGTTGGTAAATCTGAGACATGTCAGACTTTTTAGCCTAAAAACCATAAAGCTGAGAAAATTGGGATTGCTCAGCCTGGAGAGGAGAAGCTTTGGGGTGACCTAATTGTGACCTTCCAGTGCCTGAAGGAGCTGCAAGCAAGGTGGAGAGAGACTATTTCCAAGGGCCTGGAGTGATGAGACAAGGGGGAGTGGCTGAAAACTGCCAGAGGGCAGGGTTAGATGGGATATTGGGAAGGAATCCTTCCCTGGGAGGGTGGGCAGGCCCTGGCACAGGTTGGGCAGAGAAGCTGTGGCTGCCCCAGCCCTGGGAGTGTCCAAAGGTTGGATGGGGCTTGGAGTGACCTGGAATAGTGGGAGGTGTCCCTGCCCATGGTAGGGGATGAAATTGAGTGATCTTTAAGGTCCCTTCCAACCCAAACCATTCAGTGGCCCCATGACAGCAGGTCAGGGGGACAGGGGTGGGACTGGGAGCAGCCTCGGGGGTTGTGTGATGGGCACTTTTAGAGACAAGCAGGGCACAGGCAACAGGCAAACACACTTTGTGCAAGTACTCAAGAAGAGTGGCTCCCAAGTCACCTTTGGCAGCAGCTTTGGTCCCTGCTGTCAGAGTCCAGGGCTAGTCAGACAACGTACAAAGTTCTTCCACGACAGTTCCCAAACCTTTTCCCCCACACTTGCCATCCTCACTGGAGAGCAGTTTCTTCCAGCAGTGAGTTCTGCCCTGTGTTTGCTGCGGCACAGGATTCTGGCATGCGTTTGAATCGATTAACTGAGAGCCAAAGAAGAAAATTACACCCGAGCCTTTATTAAAGGAAGGTGTAATTAACGACTTCAGATTAATTGAAAATGTTTGCTCTAAGAGTAGCAATTGAGCTCTACTCTGATTAACTGTTCTCCCTCAGACTTTGTAGGCTTGTAGAACGTGCTGCTCAGCAGGAGTGGAGGGGGCAAGACCATCTCATACCTCTGTAGGACCTTTCTAAAAGAAACCCATCATTTTCCATTCTGAAATGTTCTGTCCTGTTTGTTGTCACATCATAGAAAGAAGCTCCTTGGGATTGTTTAATTTAAAAGAAAATCATAGTTGCTCAAGGGCTGAGGACTCTATGGGGGAATAGGCCAATGCTAGAAATTTGATTCTGTGTGAATTAATTACTATTTTAACCAAATTACTTAAGATAGCTGTCAAAAAAAAAAAAAAANCGTATTTCCCATGATTTATTTTCTGGTTTAGTGAAAAATTTCCATCATCTCATGCTGGACATTGAACAGTCAGAATTGAGAGCATTGAAAGACAATCTTTTATTAAATACTTCTCCAAAAGTTGTGGGCTTAGTCAGGCCCAGTTATGTTATTGGCCTTTGTTAACATTCTTTTAAAGAACAGACTTTCTTTTAATCAGTTCAAGGGATTAAAACCTGTTTATATTAGCATATATTGACCTTCCATTTAATTTCTATTACTTTAAGTAATCTGATCCTAATCCTTTCTTTCCCGCTTATTTGCTCTTGAGGGTCTCCCTTGGGGTCCATCAGTGGTCAGTGAGTTGGAGTTGAAAGGCTCCTGACTGTTCTGCTCCAGAACCTGCTCTGGGGCACAACCTGCAGGTCTGTGTGGGGTGTTGGTGACCTGCTGCAGGGTGGATGTGTTGGCCAGCTCTGCACTGTGATGTTCTCCTCAGCCTGTCTCTGCCTTCCAACCTGAATGTGCCTCTTCTGGCAGGTAAATCCAGCTCCTCAGTGGGGGCTCCATGACCAAATCAGCTGAAGGAGCAGGGGGGATTTGTCCCCGTGGGTGTGCTGGGCTGAGCCAGGGAGCACCCTCAGCCCAGGCTGGTCCACTGGCACCTCTTCTGCACTGAACTTCTCACCTTCCCCTGTTTCTGTTAAAAACTTGTCTCTAGACTTGCAGAGGGAGGAGACCTGTCATCAACCCCAAATGTTTCAGTTCCTCTGACTTCTTAAAAACCTCACAGCTTTTCATTTTCCATTTTGTCTCTGTTTGGAGGAGGAGAAACTTCAAAATCTGAAGGGTCCACCTTTCAGCCATGTCTATTCAGAACTTTTAATCTCCAAATTGATTTGGATGTGGTTTTGTGATGCAATAGAAGTCACCAGAGATCAGTGGGGAAACTGAGGCGTATTTTCCCTGTAGCTGCTGAACAATTTTGGCCATAGCCAGGGTGAGATTTCAGGAATGTCTTACTGCTAACCCCCTTTTCTGATCATTAGGCTCTCTGCTCCAGTACAGATAGCAAAGGCAAAGTTTTAAATGCTCTTTATCTTTACAGGAAACTTGTACATTAAGCTGCAGGTGCCTCTGTGCTTTCATCCAATATGCACATATTCGTGCTGGAGTTTGAGGACGCGTTAAAGATTGTTGCTGTGCATAAAAACACTGCTGGGAAAATTGAGCACTGTATTTGTAGTTCCTCAGGCAAACTTCATTACATTTAGCACAAAATTTGTTTGGGTAGCTAACATGTTGGTTGTTCAAATAGATCCAATGTACAGTAATAAATCATAATTTTGATATTCATGTCTCAGTGATTTCAGGAAGTCACCAGAATATAAATATCAGCTCAGGAAAAGCAAACAAAACTTCTATATTTTCTGTCTTTTCACAGAGCTGCCATACGGAAGCAAAGCATCATTATTGTTTCTTTCAGTTCTCAGCATAAAAGGAAGTAACATTTAATAAAAGCCATTGGCTGCAAGATTTCATAAGAGAGAGAAGCAGAGAGAGGGAACGAGCAGTGTGCTGTAGAAAAGCAGGTGTGATTCATGAATAAACTGTACTTTGCAGCCCTGTAGGATACTGATGAAACAAATAGAATTTTCACAGACATGGATAATACAAGAACACAAGACACTTTTTCACAGGTAAAGGCAGAAACTGTAATGGCTTGTGTGAAGGTGCTATTTGTTGTGCATAACTGGAGAAGGCATTTCAGAAACGGAAAATGACTTTGTGCTTTATTGGCAAGGAATTTGCAGTAGATTGTTTGATGTAATTGATTATTATGTGATGTGATCTCAGACTGGTCAAATATATCAGAAAGTGTTTGCAGAAGATGTGTGAGACAACGTTTTTCTGTGCTTTAGTCTTAAGAAAGTTGAAACGTGCGAGGTTTTCCTGATACAAAGAGAGGGATAAAGATATGAAATCAGTCTTTGTGTTGCCATGCTAGAGAGGATTTATTAATACTCTGTATTATCTGTGTAGAAATTTCCATAAGGTAATTGGAGGGGAGAAAAAAAGTGGTTTATATTATAGGCAAAATCATACTGGAATCTGAAGTGGTTGATATGCCAGCATTGAATATACATCAGCTTGCAGCACTACTGATTTCTCTCAGTGCCTGCCAGACACAGAGTCTTGTAGCATTCTGCTTCTTTCAATACTTGGGTGTTGGGAAGTCTGTTATCGGGGGAATTGAGCAGTGGAAAACTCCTCTCTAACTCAGGCAGCTGATGGGGTGTATTGGCAGAGGGTCCTGGTGTGTGACCTGGAGTAAAGAGCGATTAGGAGCAGGGATGATTGTGTTGCTCGTGGGCTGAGAAGGTGATGGAGGGGTCTGAGTTACCCTGGGCAGCTGCCAAGGGTGGGGGCTGGGGAGGATCCAGCCCTGTTTGCATAATTCCCCTTCTCCCCTGAGTATGAGACATCCCTTGGGCACATTTTCTAGGCAAGGCTCTGGACAAACCCAGAGCAGCTGAAGGGAGAAACCTCTTTATTGCTCTTTTGGCTTGTCAAAGAGGAAAAAGGGACAGGCTGCCTCTGGTCACCCCCACACAACACCAACCTCCCTGGCCTTGGGAGGTTTTTGAGTGACAGGTGACCCAGAGACTGAGTCCTTGAGGCTGACACACATTAATTGCTGCATCTGAGGTAGCACTACCTGAAGGATTCTAAAATTGCAGGTCCCACCTGGCTGTGCTCAGTGTAAGGAGATGCTGAGGTGCTGGGATGTATTTGGAGAAGCTGTGGGTGACAGTGGTGTTGGAAAGGCACAAAGGCAGCCTTGGCAGTGTTTTCCCTTTCTCTGCTGTGTGTTCATTGCTTGGCACCAACACACAGGCATGAGTGGCAGCTGATGAATCATTGCTCTTATTTCTCACCTCAGGTACTGCTGGGGAGGTCGAGGGCAGCACAGGTGTGGAAATAAGCAAATGTTTGCTACCAGAAAGGGCTTCAATGAATGAGTCTGAAAACAGGAAACAACAACCAGATGGTGCCACTTCTTGCTCTCTTTCTCCCCCCAAGGTCTGCAGTAAAGCACAGGCACAAAGCTCAGGTTGTATTTGTAAAGTCAAACTGTGCCTGAGAAAAACGTGTGTTTTAAACTTTTTGTGGACTCCTTCTAAAACTTGACTGTATGTCTGCCTGAGGTTTTTCATGTGAGTCTTCTGAGAGCTGGGAAGATCGAGGTGCAAGGTGGAATGGCTGTCAGACCTTTTGCTTTCACCCCTGCCTCACTTTAATCAACTGTTTTAAAGTACTTTATCCCCATGGCTTTCCCTTACAATTTTCATTACACTTTTAGTTAAAGGCCACCTCTCTTAGGTGATGGATTTTTTTTCCCCATTTTTTAGATTTTTTTTTTTTTATTTCCCTAATCTTTTCCAAGGTCACTTAAAGCAGATTTTCCCTGTATCCTTACCAAGGGATCAATTCCATTTAAATAATGCCAAATGATCCCATATCTGTATATTCATGAACGTGTACCCAGCCTTGTGGGAGCAGCTCCTGTAGCCTCTGAGATGGGGTGTTCTTGCCAGCCCACAGATCAGAAATGATGCTCTGCTGATCTCTTGGGGCTTCTGATGTCTTGGCTGTCCAGAACAATCTGCTCCTTGCAGGTAACATCAAATCTCAACCAGTGCAGAGGACTTGAGAGAGTTCAGCTCCTGTTTGAGCCTGGGTGTCTGTGGGTTCTGCAGCGAGAAGTGGATGAGAAATGCTCTCTCAGTGCATGTAACTATTAGGCTGTACCTGTACTTAAAGCCAGGAGCACTTATAGCCAGACTAAAGCATCAATATGGATCCAGTTTGTGTGGGAAATAGAGCTCATCTTTCCTTGATCCACCTAAAAACACCTCAAAGCCTGGGGGAGGGTTTCTTGGATAACAGGACATGAAAAACCCAGGGAGGCTGCTCTGAAGTTTCATGTTTGCAGGAAGTGGCCCATTAAACAAAGAGGGAAAGAAATGCCTGTGGGGCAGGGATGAAGCACATCCTGAGGTTTGTCTTCCTCATCACCCAGGCCAAGGTGAAGTCCCTCAGTTGTATTTCCTGCTCCTGAGCCTTTTGGAGCTCCATCTGTCTTGTTTCATCCTCAGTATTGTCCAGGTCCCTGGAACTGGGACTACAGTGAATATTGCCAACCTTTCCTTGAACCAAAATTGTTTCCTGAGTTTAGCAAAGGACTTTGAAACTCAACTTAAAGAGATGTCCAGAGAACTGATCCTGAGGAATCTAACCCTGTTTGTAGGCAAGTGTTCAGAACACAACAAAAACACTTATACAGACAAGGACCACGCTCTGCCAAATCTCCTGGAGTTTAGGAGGAGGTTGATGAGGAGAAATAGCCCCTTTTTACCTAAGTATTTTGCTAGGATGATTTATTAACAAACCAGAATCCTGGCAAAAGGAAAGTTAGGTCAGAAGTGATACATGAGCAGGTGGATGCTCACTGGGGATTTTCCATGAGCTCTCAGTTGTGTTTTGATTGGAACATAATGAAAGGTTTGTTCATTAAATGTTCCATCTAATTAATGTGAAATTCATGAGGACCCTGGATCCTCAGCTAAACGTGCATGCAATCAGTGCTACGTTCTCTGTGCTGCACTGCATAGTTTGTGCTTAGCAGGTGTTAACTCATGATCTAATAAACCTGGGGTATAATGGAATGAGGCTTGCTCTCCATTTAATAATTGTAGCAGCCTGATTCTTGCTTGATGTGAATCTTTCTTTTACAAGATATTAGGGCACAAGATGAGACTGTAAGCCTGTGAGCAGAAAGATGCATGTTTTTCTCCAAAACGATTAGATGTGGCTGTTAAATAGTCCAAGATTAATTTGACTATCACGCTAATAAGCAAATGTGATAATCCTCAATAGTTCTTATCACTGTGGATTATTTTAATTGCTGTAGCTACAGGCATAGAACATTATTATTTTAACAAATTGGAATATTTCTGTGTGAGCCACCCTCTTTCAGTCCATTTTGTAGTGTAGTATTTAAGTTATACCTCGATAAACCAAGAAATTGCTATGTAGGTTCACACTGAAGTATTGTTTTGAAATCAAGGAATATTTTACAATATTCAGGACATACAGTGCGTGTTTCTCTGTGGGCAGGGCACTGAAATCCGTGGGAGTTTTACTCTTGCACTGAATGCTCCCAGAGTAAAACTGTCCCTGAAGGCTTTTGAAAACCTTCCTTCAAAATTGCACCTGCCCAACATGAAGTGAGGCAGCAAAGTCAGTGGAATCCAGGAACTGCAGCAGTACATCAGGCTTTTGGGTGGCCAGAGATGTCACATCCTGCAAAAGGTTCCTGTGTTGCTCTTGCTCTTTGGTGCTTCAGCCCAGTGGTGATGTTGGTTCTGCTGAGGTAGCACAGGGAAGGAAGGAGGGGTTTCAGGGGGCATCTCTGCCTTGGAAATAAACACTCGCAAGCTGGATGAAGTTTTTCTAAAATCTTTTAAGTCTCTGACTGCCACTTTCCCCTGAAAGGGACTCTTTGAAGTGCAGTGAAAACACCTGTTCTTTGCACTCAGGCTTGGACTGAATTAAAATGCAAAACAAGTGTGGAAAATGTGGCTCAGAGGAGGAGGAGGCTGGTTATGGCACAAAACTAGCAAGGCATCTGTCAAAGCACCATCCAAGGCTTTTGCACCCCACAGTGTCCATAAAATTTCTATTTAATTCTTCTAAAAGATGCCTAGCATGGGAGATCCCATAGTTTTCCCCAGACAGCTCATTGTTATCCCTTACTGTTTTCCAAAGCTGTTTTGCTGTAATTTAAATTTGATATCCTCTCATGCCACCACACAGGGAGCAGCCTGCTCCTTTGCCTTTTGCAGCAGCTCTGTATGTAGCTGCTGGCTGTGCAATCCCACTCCTTCCTCTCCTCCCTTGTCAATCACGTTTTGCCAAACCTCTGATTGTTCTCATTGTCCTGAGCTGGACTCCTCCAGCTCTTTTCTGGAGGCATGGAAAACTTCCTGCCCTGTTCCAGCAGAATCCTTTAGCAGTGCTGAGTGCTGCAGGATGAGCCCTGTTTTGGCTGTGCTGCTGCCTGGAAACCTCCCTGAGGGATATTCCCTTTTATTGCAACAGCATGATGTTGGTAACTGGTGTCACTTTGCAAGCTGCTCGAACTTCTGGGTCTTTTTCTGCAGAAAATATGTGCTTCAGTCAGTGCTTGTGAAGCTGATGATTCCTACTGAAAATCAGGGTTTTTTCTCCCCCTGTTTGCTGAATTATATGTTATTGCTTCTCTCATTTGTCAGGGTTGTTTTAGATTTGAATCCCCCTCACACCTCACTTGCAATTCTTTCCACCTTCATGTCAAAGCCTGCAAATTTACTGACCAAAGTCTCCAGCCCACCAGTGGATCACTAATAGAAAGCTGAACGGTACAAAGCGAGCCAGCCTCCCATGCAACGCTCCTCGATTCATCCTCCGAGTCTCCCCACTGAAACGCCAGTAATTACTCGGAGTGTCATTTCCTGACGAGCTCTCAGCCCTGCTGGAGCAGGAGGGTCTGGGCTGGTCTGTTAAGCGGGGATTGAGGGAGAATCTGAAGTGTTGGCTCCATGTGAGACCTGCACAATGTCAGTTTTTCAGAGACGACTCTGAGAAATGTTCGGGCTTTGAGATTCTTCAAGATGGGGATGTTTTCGCTCCTGAAAGTGGGTGAAGTGGCTGGTGTTGCACACTGTGCTTTGTACATGTCACTGGGTACCAGTTTATATTTGAAGTTCCTAAATATTTTTGAAAATAGCTCTTTGAGATTTTTTTTTAAATGTTGTTATAATCAATCACTCTATGCCTTTATACCAATAAGAATAAATTACAACAAATTATCTTTAGGCTCTTCCAGCTCCTACTGAAAATGCCAGAATTTCCAGTTTTCAAGGAAATCAAGGTACTGTTTGATGAATACTTTCTTCTTTGGATAAATGCTGACAGGTACTATTCAGCCAGATATAGACCTGAACAAATAATGCAAAACATTATTACAGATGGATAATTTATTTGATGAATAGCAGCTCTGTTTGACAAATGATATTAGTCCGTCTTGAGGACTGGCTACAAAGGATGGTATTGCCACAGCAAAACATCACATCACTCACCTCTATTGATATTCCATGTAAATGGCAAGTGAAAGCCTTTCAGAAATCCCAGTCAGAGGAATAGCCACTCCTTGTGAATATATGGGAGCACGCAGTACACTTGGGGCCAGGTTTGGTGGAAGTGAATATATTTGGAGATGAAAGTTGATAACACCAGAATGGCACTTAAAAACAAGCCAGGTTGTGCTCACTGTCTTTAAAAATCACTTAAATAACATGTTCCACATGCAGGCAGAGTAAGTTCAGCACAAACACCCATTGTAAACCGAGCCATCCCTTTGATTAAAAGGAAAAAAAAAAAAAAGAAATAAAAGGAAAAGACATATTTTCCTTAATAGCACAGCTTGGAAAAGGAGGTTGCTACTCTAAATTTCATCACAGGTCAATCACTGTATTACATCCCAGCACTTATTTTTAAGCTTCTCTACTTGCTTTGCAGGAAGTGTTGTGCACTGTAGCTGGGAGGCACTGAGTCAACAGCAAATCCCCACGAGTCTTTACCTCAAAGTCTTTTTATCCTGCTGTTCTGGATAGAAACCAAAATCTTCTATTATTGAAAGCTGTATTAAAAAACAGACTCCAAAATGAATGAAGACATGACCCAGTGCTGGATAAAAGATGTCAGGCGTGTAAGTTAATCCAGGATATTTATTTCTGTAGACAATATTAGCATTCAGAGTTCTGCCCAGAAGCTCCTGAGGTCTCTGTAATGCAACCTGGAGTCACTACTTGACCTTTTTTTTTTTTTTTTTTTTGTGGATTGAGCCCTGACCCAAAAAGGTCCAAAAGGGAGATGCTGTGGAGCACAAAGGATGAGGAACAGGCTCTGCCAGCCCAGCCTTCCCTTCTGGGCCCTGCACAGCCAGGAGCTGATGTGTCTCTTGCTCCTTGCAGTGAGCAGATGAGGATGTTCTACACTGTTAATGTTTAATAAGGACAAGTGTAAGGAATGCTTAACAGCGAAAAGCTTCACCAGACCTGAATAATAATCTCTCCTCATTTGTGCAGGGAGCAGGATTTCTGCATGACTTGGTGTTGTTGTCACAGGAAGCGATAGGGCTGGTGCAGATTAGCTGTGAGCTCCTCCTAAGCAGAGCTGAGACAGCATCTCAGCGAGGGTGCCGGGCTTTGCAGTGACTGGGAGCACGTGTAGGGCTCACTGAGAGCCACAGCTCCTGCTCCCCTCTCCAGGGCTGTCGTGCTCACACTCCAGCAGCAGTTCTGCATCAGGCTGCTGTCATCTTATGGTGATTCAGGCAGGAGGGGCCACAGAATAAGCTGAGAAAAAGCTGTGTGGCTCAAATTCTTCTGTAGGCAGTGAAGGGAGAGAGTTGTCAGATAAAGCAGGTTGAATTTCCCACTGGAGAAGGCCAAGTATCTCAGGTGAGGGCACAGCAGGCACAGCCACCCTGTGGGGATGTGAACCAGGAGGCAGAAGGAAGCAGAGGAGCACATGGGCTGTCCTACCCTTGAGCAGTTCCCCATGACCTGTGTGCCTTCCACTGCCTTGCTCAATCAGCTGTGAATGGCTCAGATGAGGTGGCTTTAACCCTTTTTTTCTTGATTTATGCTCAGGGAGGTCAGGGGACCTTTCTGGAGTCATTACAGTGACATTTTCACAGGGGGGGCTCCTGTGGGGCTGTGCTGGGGAAATGGGGAGGGCAGGGAGCCCTGGAAGGCTCGTGTGCAGTTTGTGTTGGCAGCTGTCAAGAATAAGCCAGAAATCTCGTGTCTCCCCACTAAACACCCTTTATACCGTGTCTAGGCCAAATATATAAAAACCTGAGCTCTCATTCCAGAGAATGTCTGGAGCCCCACACTCTTCCTTCAATTGTGAGTGTTGATTTTTCTTTGGAATCACTTGCTGTGCTGAATTTTGGGTGGGTGGTGAAAATGTAATCTGTATTAAACAAGCTGCATTAACCTGGCAGGTGAATGGATGCATTATTAACACAATCTCATGTATTTCCTTAATGTGCCTGCTTTATAATAGAAACATTTAATTTTTTTCCAGGTTTTGTGATCCAGCCTTGTATAAAAGCATTCTGTTTGGGTGCCCCAGTCACATTCCATTAGGCAACACAGCACAGACTGACTCAGTGGCATTTCAGTGGATAATATGACAAATTGGTTTTTTTTCTTTCCAAGAAAAAACATAACCAAAACAAAGACAAGAAGGAACACTACAAAATCTGTGTCATGCTGAGAGAAAAGCCCCGCAGAAACAAAATGATAAAGGTCAGGATCTGTTGCTCAAGTCTTGTTTGCAAGTGAAAATATCACGTGTGGCTGTCAAAACCCTAAGTGAGCCAGACAGACTCCTAACAAATAATGCTGACAGTTCTCATAAGCTGAAAAGTGCCTTTCTTGCTTCTCCTGTGTTTTGAAATGTTTCCCTCCTGCTTACGGATGTGCAGAGAGGAGAGTGAACAGAGGCAGTAAAACTACAGGGTGCTGTTAAATTAACCTGCCTTTTTGTGCTCTGTGGGGAATGGGCTCTGTCAGTGGGGTAAGTTCCTATCTAACCTCCCTGAGTTTGAAATACACAGAATTACTTGTTTCCCTTTTGTAAATGTTCTCTTCATATGTTATTAAGCAAATTAAGAGATGTTCTCTGTTGCTTTTGTCTTGGGCAGAATTTTATTCTAGTCTAAAGTAGACTTTGGTGTAAAGGTAAGGAGAATGAAGAATTGAGAACTTCACAGGGCCAAACATGCCTTCCTTTTTGCAATGTTTTTAAAGAAAAAAATACTAAAAATTCAGTTCAAAAAAGTTGTCACCTGGCTGCAAAAAATCTTTGAATCCTTCTCTGTGCAAAAAGGCCTAACAGGCAAAAATACTCTACAGCTGCCTCTCAGGAGCTGCTAGCCTGAATAAATAGGATCTTACACTTTAAAGCTGGCAGAGCTCAGCCTTAAGGAAACTATATTTTTCAATTCAAATATCCCCATATGGGTTGTTTACTCACCCAGAGCCTGTTGGATGGGGAATTACCTTGTTAAGATCTGATCCTATACAGTGCATGTGAGGCTGTAAATATATGGCCATTTAAAATTCAAATCCTGGGCATGGAGGTCATTGTAGGAACCTCCTGTGCCTCTGCAAGGGGGAATGAATGATCAGGCTGCTCACATTGCTGTTTGCAGCTGGCAGTGATGCCATAAGTTACCTTCATATCAGCATTGAAAATTCCCAGGCTTTAAAAACAAAATATTTCTTTTACTGCCAGTTTTATTTGTGGGCTGTAACAACGAGGTGTCTGTTGATCAGGAACTGGTTGAGATGTTAGAAATTTTGTAGGTTGGAGCATGGCTTGGAACGAGGGAGAACCTGTGGATTTCCTGCTCCTTGACCTCTGTGCTGTGACTGGTTGTTTCTGTGCGGCTTGGATGGGTGGAGGTGTCCAAGAAACACATCCCTGGAGGTGTTCAAGGAACAACTGGATGTTCCTTGCACAGAGGCTCAGTGGTCTGGTCTGGTTGACAAGGTGGGGATCGGTCAGAGGTTGGAATTGCTGATCTTGGAGGGCTTTTCCAGCCTCAGTGATTCCGTGTGGTCCCGAGAGGATCTCGTGCTGCTGGGCTGTTCAGCAGAGGAGCTGCTCTGTCTGTGGAGGGTTGTAAGCAAAGCCAGGGGCAGGTCCCTCAGCAGCTCCAGCTCCTTCCCAACCCTCCTGCCCCTTCCCCTTGCCCCTGCACAGCCTGGGCTGAGCTCTCTGCCTGGATGTCCACCTGGAAGAGCTTGAAAAGGATGATTTGGAAGAAAGATTTCACTGCAGTAACTGCTCTGCTGGGGGTGAAGTCGCTCTCCAGGGGAAGGGAACACTGGATGTTATAGCTAATTGAGCAGTGGAGCTACTGCATAAAATATCACAAATTTCTGAGCTCTGGTGGTAAAACCTACACACTCCTTCCCAATTCCCAGTTCTGCTGCTGTTGAGGAATGGATATCACACACGGGAGCTCTTTGGTCTGTCTCAAAGGATGGTTGTTTATTCCTGCAACAAAGCTTGTGAAAGAGCTTTACCGGTGGTGTAACAGCTGTACTTGTGAGTCCCTGGTGGCTCCACTTGCCTTTTTGCTTTGCTTGATTCTTGTTTGCCATTGCAATGCCCACCTGATTCACTCAAGAATGACAGAAATTTGTGTGTGAGTTTATTGGCAGCACTTGAAGCTGTTTTGGTACAAAAAAGGGGAAGTGTAACACCCGCTTGTTAACGTGGTTCACTAAGTTCATGTGACAGCTGCACCTCCTGCTACCTGCAGCAATTTGACCCCTTTCACCCTGAAAGTTTCAAATGCTCCTGATTTTTCTTTCATGTTGTCTTGTATACAGGACTTCGCACTCAGGGTAAGACACAGGCAAGCATGCAAAATTGATGTTTTCTCTTCTTGCAGATTTCCTAAGTAAAAAATATTTCCTTCTGACAGTTTTATCTCTGGGTGTTACCACCCCATCCCCTAAAATTGTAAACCCCCTGTATATTTGATGTCTTGTGGGCTTTCACCATGTTTCAAAGGAAGATTATATTTGCTGGGCAGATTGTCGATACAACATAAAATGCGAATGAAATTGTAATTTTATGGCAGACACTGGAGCTGGAACTGTCATGAACCCTCTGTATCCTCCACAGCCACGTGAAAAAAGTCTCCAAAAACATTTGATTGACCTTTTTCTTTTTTCCAGTTAAGCCAGGAAAAGATCCTCAAAATCATGAACATGGTGAAAAACAAAGAAGTGAGCATCGAGGGGGCTTTGCATTTGGCACAGAAAGAGGTGTATGCTGAAAAGGTGAGGTCACTCCTCTGATCTACGTTGTGAGATACTCCAATGTATGGCAATGAGGAGCGTGTGTGTATTGCACTCAAAGATACAATCCCAGCTTGAGCAGACACATGCATTCAAGTTTCTAACCACATAGGACATGTACTAATGGCTAGTGATACCTGCATGCAATGGATATTCCATGTGGATGCTGCAACAGGGGCAGGGACACCCTCCACTGGCCCAGGTTGCTCCAAGCACTGTCCAGCTTGGCCTTGGACACTTCCAGGGCTGGGACAGCCACAGCTTCTCTTCAGTGGCTCACCACCCTCACAGTGGAGACTTTCTTCCTAATATCCAATCTAACCTTACTCTCTGTCAGTGTGAAGCCATTCCCCCTTGTCCTGTCACTCCATGTCCTGAAAATACTCTCTCTCCATCTCTGCTAGCATGGTTAACAAAGGCCAAGAGGATGTTTCCATGTGTCTCCATATGGAATTCTTCTGCAAAGCCTCCACTGCAGTTTGAACACTGTCCACTGAGGGAGATATTTGGCTTTGGGTGGACAACCATTAGCCCAGTGCTGGATGTATTGCTGATTTCCGTTCTGTTTTTCAGGATTCTCAGGATTTGTTAACTGGATCACAGTTTAACTTCATTATCTACAAATATAAACACTATCGGTGGCAGAAGCGAATTTTGCAGGTAACTTTAAAAAGTCTCACTTTTGGATCAACATTTCCCACCCGAAGCATTCTGGGATTCCATGATGAACATACAGAGAAAAAAACCCTGTGCTTAAGGGAGATCTAACCCAAAACACAGGCATATTTCTATAAGAAAGCAACCCCCTCACCAGTCTCCTCTTGAGCTGCTCTAACCCCCTTCTCTGCATTGCAGCACTGGGGCAGGCCCTGAGGGAGTGACTGAACCTCTGCTGAGATGGTCCTGCCATCAGTTTGTGCTCCCACTGCTGCTGAAGGGGAAGTTTCTGCACTGGGTTGTATGACGTGAGGAGAATTTTAAAAGAAGTAATATTTCAGAGTGATAAATTGATGCATATTCATCAAAAAAGACAGGGAAACACAACTACAATGAATATCTGTTTGTTGTGTAACCAAAACAAATACTGTACAGTATCTTGATGGTGAAATGTCATTTTTTCATGCTCTTTAATCCAAGGTCCTTTATCTAAATGCCTTTGCGTGGTGATATTGGGATGTTGTCTTTGCCTTTCAACAGCGAGAGTTGATAGAGTCAATTAATGAAGAATTTTCTATTTCAGATTGACTTCAACACAAGGACCATTTTTAACATTGAAAAAGGAATTATTAAGAAGCAGTTCCCTTTCTCTCAAGTCAAAGCCTGCGAGGACACTGAAAGGAGGCGCTTCAGCATTGTGTTTCACGGGAGACAGGATTATGAGCTGGAAGCTGTGTCTCTGGATGATAAAAGGAAGGTAAGTTTTTACAAAGTCAAAGGCAGAGTGCTATAAATAACAGCTGCTGTGCTGGGGGTGCCCAGCAGGCCCCAGGGGGTTGATGCTGTGCATTGTGCGCGTGGAAAGGGAGCGATGTCTGCGTTCCGTGTGTGTCCGTGCACAGAACAAAGGGAAGGGCAGTTGAAGGCAAAGTTTGGCTTTAGGATTTTGGCACAGCTCACGAGCACTGGAGATTCAAAGCCAGCCCAAGACATGATATGAAAGTGGATGCAGCTCCACCTTGAATGTAACCCTTCTGAGAGTGTATGAAAACAAGCAAAGAACTCACAACGTGCACAGCTGAATCTTAATTGAAACCTTCGAAGCACTTTTTATTCTCTCTGTAAGGTATTTCTTATAATGCCTGCTTTTCAGAAGGAACAAGGTCATCCTGATGCTGTGAAGAGAAGACTTAGTAGTTCATCTTTTACCATCAAAATAAACAGAAATCACACAATTAGCAAAGGAAAGCAGTCTAGGTACAACTAATTTTTTAATTAAATGATTCAGCATTGCAATATTTTGTATGAGCTTCTTCAGTTTGAGCCACAAAGCCAAATTGCAGTTAAATAGTTTAGCATCATAGACTTTATTTATTTTATGTTGATTTATTTTACCTATTTGGCTGTGGCTTAGGGTGATGTCTGTCACCTTTGTGCTTGAAAAATCCAACTATCAATGTCTTATTCAGGGGAACTAACACAGAAAATATTCTCTCTCTGCTTCCACTTTTTATCTAGATAATATACCTTCTGAGCAGAGTTTTACAGAGCAATTCCTACAAGAGAGCAGGGGAGTCCTGCTCTGGGAGACCTGCAGAGTGTGATGTCATACACGAAGGGCTGCTGGACTTGCAGCAGAACACTTTCACATCCACTGAATGGGTGAAGTATGAACTCTGGGCTGTGGCTTCTGTTAACATCTCTGATAAAGGCATTAGGATTTTAATTTGCTGATAATAAGTTAATTATCTAATTGCTTTCAAAAGTTAAAAGGTAGGTGGCAGTTCTGCAGGAGCTGGAACCATTGATTTTCACTTTCAGTGCAGTAGTGGTACCCAGAAAAGCGAAGCTGTGGTGTGTGCAGTAGCAACACAAACATACAGTGAGGAGGGTGCTCAGAGGGATTTTAGTGGTGGGATTTCTTTGTTTATGTCTTTACTTTTACTTATTACTGAGAATGGAGGGAAAGGAAGAAACTGGAAAATATAGAAGTTCTGCTAAAGAATATTAGTCAAATGGCTGCCTCAGAATTCATAATTAATTCTCATAGTGTTCTGAACTCCCAGGGGTGACCGGAGTGGCCTGATGGGGTGGTGGTTTGGGAGACAGATCATTATTCAGTAGGGAATGGACTGTGACCACCATTTCAGCCCCTAAACCATCACAGATCAGCACAACCTTTGCTTCTGCTTGTTCTGTTGCTCAGCTAGTGAAGCAGCCCTGGTGGTTTGACAGAGTTTACTCCTCATTCCACAGACAAATCCCCCTTCCCTGAGCCAGCTCCTAAAATACCTGGGAATTGCTTGTTCTCTCAAAGGAGAGAAAGAGAGAGGGGGGAAAAGTCTGTCTACTAAAAGCCAATGAAAAATCTTTAACGTTGTAATTATCTGCACAGGGCAATTATCTCAACACACCTCACAGAAAATTATTTTAATTGTTTTTAAAAGACTACCACTGTATGTCTTGTAAACACATCCTCAAGTGTGTCCAGGATTTGTTACCTTGCAACACTTAACAAGTTTGTTAACAAACAAAAATTGATTTTTATTTATCTTGTGAAGCAAAGCCCTTGTTGTTTTCTTCTTGATATTAATCCTCTCTCTTTTTTTAGTTTTTCTTTGCCAAAGTAAATAATGGTGGAAGCAGCTGGAGATCCGATTAAACTATAAGTCCCTGCCTTAAAGAAAGGAGAGATCAATATAACTGCCAGCTCCATTAAACAATTCTTATCACTTTGACTGTTTATGTGGGAATAGATGCAATTTATATTTTAAGTTTAATTCTTCTGGAGCAGCTAAACTTATTTAAATTCCTCACAGAACACCTTAATCAACTAGCCACACCTTGAAGAGAGAGTGCAGGAAAAGGAAGGTTTGATAGAACTGTCAGAATGATAAAGAAAGGCAGAAATCCTCAAGAAAAATGAGAACGCAAAGCCTTAAATAAGAATAAACCCCACATACAGTAAAGCCCCTCCTGTTTTGGAATGGAGGACCTTTGTTATGAGCAGCAGAACTGAATCCCAGAGGGGAGACTGAAGGAGATGATTCTGCTGCAGCAGGAGCTGTGCATGTTCAGAAAATTTTTTCCCCGGGATTAATTTGTCATTTAAAGAAGTTTTATCTAAATTTTGGCTCAGTCATTTCTGATGGAAGCCCTTGAGCCTTTCCTTCCAAGTGACTTGTGGGACCAGCACGAGTTCCCAAGGAGTCACAGGATTTCCAGGAGGGAGGGATATTGGACAACTAATCTTGGGGACTTGTTTGTGGTTTGGTGGCAGTGAAGTAAAACCTGGGAGACACAAATTCTGCAGCCTTGTCATATTATGCACTGCTCACTCACAGAGTGGAGCCTTTAAAAGCTCATAGTCCAAAAGATCCACCTTCCCAAACAAGCAGGAGAGTAAGTGGAGTGGGAGGGACAGAGCCAGGACTTGGGTGATTTCCAGTTGATGGTCAGGTCTTAGTTTTTGCTCCCATTGGGCATGGCATGCTATTCAGATTTTGTCACAATTTACTTCTGTGTCAGATGAGAATAAGAAGCCCTCAAATAAGAACATGCCATAGGTTTTATGCTTTAGTATTGATACTTGTTGCCTGTTCCATGGAAGATGCTGTAAAAATGTGATTTATTGACAGTAGAAAGTGCTTTAATAAAGGCAAGGCTTGTGTGAATAAATAGTCAATGAAGAATGAACTGTACCTCCATTGCTTGTCCTTCAGGTACTTGGTGCAACTACGTGAGGGAGAGCTGACTTTGCATTGCATAGGTGTGGGAGGAGGCAAGCACAGGGCTGCAGAGCCTGGGGCAAGCACAATTAACCTGTCACGTGGGGATGTGAGTGTCAGCAAGGAGAATGGATGCAGCACCTTTTCACTTCAGACCAAAGACCACAACTATTTGTAAGTATAGCTGCTAATTAATAATTTGTTAAAGCAGAAGTACTGAAAACAAGGTCAAGCAACAGAGGATCTCAATATCCCAGAATAAAATAGTAACACTGGAGAAATGAGGCCACCAGAATTACACAGATCTCACCTCCCATTGCTCTGCAGTGATCTGATGAGGATTTTCAGGAAGAGTCAAAAGTACCACATTGTGGAACTGAGGGGATAAATTGAAATACTGCCCGAAATAACTTGTCTGGTTGTGTCAGGAGCCAGTGAAGAGATGCACATTCAGCTTGGTAGGACACGTGTGTGAGCAGGTTCTGCCTGTGCAACAGGCACAGCAAAGTGTAGCACGTTGTTCACCTTCCCCCAAGGTGGAGAAGAGGAATTGTGAGGTAACTGCACCATGAAATCAATAGATGGCAAAACCTCAGCTCTCTAACCTTAGACATGTAAGCAATTAACTCTGTCTGAAAAGCTCAGTCAGCAGCCCTGGGCTCCTCTGACAGCATCGTCCTGCTTAAATCAGAAACATCTGTGGCTGTTTTATTGACAATTGCTTGGGTTCTTAAATTTCAGGTTTCGAATCCCCTTTACTGTCCAAAATAACAGGCCAGAGGATGTTGGCAAGCTCCAGAATGAGTGGGTGTCTCTGCTAGAAAGGTCCTGTCAGCTGTGCCAGGGGCCCTCCCTGCCTCAGGAGGGGTCTCAAGGATGCAGCTCCCCTGAAGCTGATTATGAGGAATTTATTGTACCTGTGAGCGAAGAGAGAGAGGAGAATCTCCACCTTGGTGTGAGTTCTGCAAGGAGCAGTCTGAACAAGTCTCCAAGCCCCCAGAGCAAGGCTGCAGAGGGGGAAGCTGCCCCAGCATCACCATCTCTTCCACTTCCCACTGGCAGGGCAGAGGCCCCACCGGCCCCACCTGCCCTCCCACAGCCCTGCAGCCTCTCTCCAGCTGCAAAGAGAACCAAAGCCTTTCACTGGGATCTTGTGCCTTGGGATAAGGTGAGGATGAAACTGATGGTAAAGAAAAGAATAATTGTATGTATTGTATTAAGTATATAGTTATAAAAGTACAGCTGTGCCACAAAATGACCTGAATGCCCTTCTGTGTGTTGGGATGGAACAAAGTGCCTCTGTTCTGCTGGCTTTTTGTTTACCCTCTGTCTCTCCTGTATTTTTAGATTCAAAAATCTGTCTGGGGATCATGTGACCCATGCAAGAAAAAGATAGATGTATCCAGACTCTGTGAACAGTTCCAAATCCAGGACACAGCAGTATTTTTGGGCAGCGAACCTTCAGTGAGTCAGCACATCATGTTAGACCGAAAAGTTGCACACAACTTCAGTAAGTGTGTTACTAAGAACCGTGTCCTCCTCCCTAAGCTGGGCTCAGCACTGCAAGCATTTGCTGTTTGTACCTCCTGCCATTCAACAGGCAATGAGACAAACTTTGTGTTTTAAGTCAGTGTCCTTCTGCTAATTTATAAAAACAAACCTCCTGGCTCAGGTGCTCCACATGTGGCCCTTCACGATGCAGAGGTGAAGCCCAAAGCTGCTTCTCTTCTTGTACAAACGTGTGAGCTGTGATGTTGTCTCGGGGCAGACACGTGAAATCGTGTGTGACACCTGAGGAATCAGTGACAGACTGACTTCAGGGGCTCTTCAAATCCTGTGGGTTGTGCAGGTGAAGCAAATCAAAGGAGCCAGAACTCTGAGTGCTGTGCTCAGTCTCTCTCCTGCACCGAGGGCAAGAAATGGCTGTAGGTGGGCTGGGGCAAGAAGCCTTGAGGCAGCTCCAAGCCAGGTCACAGGAATTCTTGGCCTTTCTCTGCCTGAGCGCCCAGGCTCTGAATGACTCACTGCAATCATGACCAGCATCCTTCGCTCTCACATCGCAGGGAGGATCCCACCAAAGGCCTCACCTAGAACAGTCTTTCACAGCTCGCAAAGGACTTCAACACGCAGTTCTGCTCTTCCTAATAAAATGCTGTGAAGGTCTTTCAGTCCCCTCGATGAGAAGTGGCAGATATTAAAGGAGCAAGAGTGATTGTTCTTCCAAGACCGCTCTGATTTCTGTTCAGAGATGGCTTTCCAAAGAAGTTCTGTAACCTAGTGATGTTTCAAGAACTGCTACATGTGTAAAGAATTTTGGGCAGTTAATTTTGAAGTTTTAATGATTTCTTCTCTATGAATATTAATAAGAAAGAATGTATTTTGGAGATTGTAGTAGAGTTTTAATTGGGAACTGCAAATGGGATAACTTGGAATTATTCCATACCTTGACTAACAATCTGAAGGGTTAAAAGGAAGAGAGTGATACGAAAGTGCTGTTGCAGATAAAAGGATCTTGTAATAGCACTTTTATCTACTAAATTATTGCAGTTTCTTTGAGGAAATTTATTTCTTTTGGTTTGCAAATAGTACCATTCCTCCTTTTGATCCTGTTCCTCTTACATTGGGACTTTCTACATCAGTTTCTTAATCTTATCCTTAAAGTTCCATCAGTGAGATTTTTGGCACACACTTATTATAATGGACATTACTTAGATCAAAAGTTAATTTGAGCCTGAGAATTCTCATTAATCTTTCTGCAAGTGCTGCAAACTGCACTTCTTAAATTAATGAATAAAAAGATGAAGCTCCAAAATGCCAGTAGGTTAAAATTCCTTGAGAATTTGAGTGGCTTTCTGAAGACAAGAGAAAAATGAGAGTTCTGAGAGTAGATTTACACATTAAATTCAAGATCAGTGTATGAGAAAATACAAATAAAAGCTAAGTTATTTAGTGGGTTCTTGTTGACAAATTCCTGCCATACAGGTATCAATAAGAGGCAAAAAAACACCCTCAGGTTTCCAATGAATTGGGAGACACTATAATGTATATATTAATCCAAGAATGTGGGATCTAAGCGGTGAAAAATTGATTTAGGAGTCAAAATATCAACTTGTGAGACTTGATTGGTGCCTGTAAAGAAACTACAAAGGCTGAGTTACTGCCTTAATGTCAGCAGCTGTTAATTATTTTGAGTTTCTTTTCTGTTTGTTAGTGATGTTTTCTTCTTTCATATTCTTTTAAAATCTGTTAAGTGTAGATGAGAGATTTCGATGATTTTCCTTCCAAGTAACCCAAGAATCTTTCCCTCCAGACATTTTTCTGAAAAGTTTCCGTATCAAACCAAGTGAGCTGAAAGAGAAACTGTACATTATATGTGAGGAGAGTGGGGGCCTGACAGATGAGCAGATCACAGCACTGAGGAGGTAATTTGGGGGGTCATATATGGTTTGTTATATATGGGGCCTTCTGGAGAAGGCAGGACCTCCTGCTAATACTGTGAAATTCAGGAGACAATTGAGGCTTTGGGTCTGTCCTGACTTTAGATATGACAAATCAGTCCTTGCAACTGAGATTTGTGAGTACAGTCCCAAAATAGCACTTTTCCCCATGTTTGTAGGAAAGAGGGTTGCAAGGAGTGACAGCAAATACACAGATTTTGTGGACTAGTTACGAAGAGCAGAGTTAGGGAAACAGTAAGTTGTGTCAGTGAGAAGGTGTTAACTTGAGAAGGCTTTACAACATCTCTTACTACAGCCTTACAACCTATTGTGGGATCAGAAATGAAAGGTTTAAAACTGGTTTGGAGACAAGGGAGGCAGACAAGTATTAAAGGAGCTTTATGGGATGATGGGATATTAAGAATATCAGTATGTCTGAGTGGCAGAGATTTGGGGGTTTAAAGTAAAATGCACATTTCTGTATCTTTAACAAAACTAAACAGATTCCAGGACTGTGAGCAAAGAATTGGCATGAGAAATTTGTAGGAACTGCATTGAATAGTTTAAGACAGAGAAAGGAAAGAATCGGGATCCTGGAATAACATCTGTTACGTATCCCAGTCCCCATGTGATACTCGGGCTATTTTAATACAGATACTCACACAGGAGAACTTGATGTGAAACTTTCTTGCTTCAAAATGAGAGAACATTTGAGTGTTTTGCTAAAGTGAGCTGGGAAAAAGATGACACTGACGAAGAAAGCGAGGCAGTAAATAATTGATGTCTTAAAATCAATAGCAAAGCACTCCTTGTCTCTCGCAACTTCATTTTTTTTCAGAGCAGTGGGATTTTTTTCATTTGTGCAAATTCCATTAGAGTTGCATTCATGTAGAAAGATATTTATGGAAGGCACTCATGTGTTCTTGTGCTTCCTTTTTCATGGCTTCCACTGTTTGATGCTTTAAGCTTCAAACCTTCTAGATAATCTTCCAGATTCATTTTATGTACATAATACAGCTGAACAATTTTATGGGATATCAGACTTCTGACTCAGTGAAGCTTTAAACAATATGTTCTTTGAATTTGCTTAACAAGTCAAACTATTTTCAATGATAAATAAACACCCTTTCATTTGCCAGCTTTTTTAACGAGAATTCATTTTTTTTCTTGATGAAAAATGGTGACAAAAGGACTATTTTATAATCTGCTTTAATATAGATTTAATAATTCAAACCCCAGCAATTATTCAATTGAAATGTCATATTAAATTATTGACAATAGTAAAAAATAAATCTTACTATTTGTCCTTATTTAATGTGCTAAAATATTTGCTTTATTTTTTTCCATCTCTGAATGAATTTCCCTACTTTTAATGAAAATGTGTAGCTGTCCCCATGAATGTTTAATCACACTTGCTCCAAATTTAGTAGGTTTTTTTGAAGAGGAAAAAAAGAGAAGATAGACCTGATACTTATTTAAGATTCTTTACACTCCTGCTCATATGTTTGCTGTAACACCAATTTCATTTTTCTTCAGGTATGCTGGGAATTCCCATAGAGAGCAGTCAGAGAGGCAGGAAGATCTCCAAGGGGGGGGATGTTTGTTTTTCCAAGTGGAGCCAATATTTGAAGACATGAATTTTCTAAAACTCTGTGGCCCTGGAGAATATTCTGTGCTCTTGTGCAGAAGGAAGGAAGTTGGGGGTCTGTGGTACTTGCTGTCGTTATTTAAGCAAGTGAAAAAACATGTGAAAATTAATAGTAAAGAGGAGGAATGTTCCCAGGCACGGGGTGGGATTGTTGGGGTGTCTGGGCAGGGCCAGGGCTTGGCTGGATGGTCCTTGGGGTCTCTTCCAGCTCAGGGTATTCTGTGGCTCTGTGGTAACAGAGATGAGAAATGGAGCTTGGGTGTGATGCAGCACTTTGAGAGACTGAAGTGCCGGGGGCCACTCCTGCTTTGTGGGTAATTCAAAGGGTTTTAGAGGTGGGAGTCAGTCAGAGCATGGGGGGGCACTGGTTACTCACAGCAGAGCACGAGACTGCTCTGCTTCTGTGCTCAGTTCTCAAAGAAGTCATTGCTAAACTGAGCCAGCGTGCCATAAACTCCTCCAAAACGGTGTGTGGATCCTCTGGGCTTTGCAAAGGTTGTTCATCCAGCCAGTGAAAACAAGGCACAGAATTAATGACCCTCTCTAGAAATGAAGGGTTTGCCTTTTCTAAGCTATCCTGTGTCATTGTAAATCACCTGTAGATGGGCAGGAACACTCCTGAGTGTTATTCTCAAGCCTGATGTACATCCAAGCATCTCCAGGGTATCAGTTTTGCTTTGCATCACATAATTGGTTTGAATGTCTACAAAGTGCCACTGGTTACAGAACAAACATGCAACACACAAACCACACTACATGCAAGACATTCCAATGCATGGAATGATTGTTCTATGTTACAACAATATAGAATGAAGACAATATTCAACTTTAATGTTCTCTTTTACAGATACATGCCAACACCAAAAGATGTGGAAAGGTACCAGTCATTCAAGGGGTCGTGTTCAGAGCTGCACGTGGTTGACCAGTTTATGTTAGAGGTGAGAGGCATTAAAAGACACCACATGCCATTTCTGGGACATTCTCTGAGGTAAAACCACTACAAGAAGCTGTTGTTTGGAAGTTAAATTAGTCTCACCCAGAATCAGCATGGGAGGATTATTCTGATAATCAGAAGAGAATTCCATGCATTTCCTTTTGCTTCTCCAAGTCACAGACCCTCCTTTTCCTCCAAAGCAGGAGCTGATTTATTCTGAGCTAGGCCTCCAAAATATACAAGCATAAAATGGTATGTAATTAACCATTTTTGTTCACCAGAAAGGAGAGTCATTGATTTTAATAATGTCTGGCCCTACCAGCATACAGTGTCTTCTTGAATTTGCATATGCAAATGTGCACATCCAGGTGTGTGCCATAACATACCCACGGACCTTGACTAAAATTAATAAATGAGCATGGAAAACAATCATGTATCTGAATTACTCAATAAATTACAAACTATGTATGTGTGTTTGGGTGCAAACATGAGTGTTGACTCCTTTCCTGTTTGACTCTGTGCAGATGTGTAAGATCCCCCACTTAGGCCAGAGGTTGGACCTTCTGCTCACCCTGCGGGAGCTCCCGGAGAGCATCAGAGACCTGGAGCCCGTGAGTAACAGCAGTCCTTCCGAGTGTGTTTGCAACCAAACTCTCCCACTTTGACAGCAAAGGGTCAGATAAAGTTATGTAGTTTTATTTTTAGGGTTCTTTTTACCTTTTTTTCATACATGCATTTAATGTCATCCTTTTCCCACCCAGATTCAAGAAGCAGTTGCTAATGGGGCTGGCAGTGGAAGAGATTTGCACAAAGGAGGGAGAAAAGAATGGGAGAGGATTTTCAGATTTTTATTTGCTGGTGTTAAACTTTCCTCTTTCTTGAGCCAGTGATGAGAAAGGTGAACTTCACCATTAAAGCTTAATTCCCTTTGTGGGGAGGTTCTTGCACAAGCTGAAAGAGTCGATGTAATGACAAAGAGCAAGTTTATTTGACCAGCATCTCCTAGAGATTTGCTGTTTTCTGAAGATAGAGGAGGCTGTTCCCCCTAAGGATTACAGCACTGAACAGAAATATTGGGAATCAGAGTTCAAGTCCCTCTCTGGATTTTTTCAGGATGACCTGAGGGTGGGGGGATGCAAATAACAATGTGCCAGTCTCATGACTGGACCTTCCTGTTCCAAGGCACTGCCTTCCCTGCCAGGTTTTGTCCATGCTTTGATTCAAAGCAAGTATTTCGACAGCATTCTGCTTCCATGAAAATGTTTCAGAGGTTTTGCTCTCCTCCTGCATGGGAATGAAAACAAAATGGGACAGTCCTGCAAGACCAAGTTGTTATTCTTGGTCTGGCTGTGATTAAAACCATAGTAACGGTGGGCAAAACTCAGAAGAGGAACAGATGGGAAACACAGAGGAGGTGCCCAGATTGCTGACCCTGCCTGGTGCACTGCTACACCTTTGCTGTCCTTCACTGAACCAAATGCTCAAATATTTAAAAGCTATTATATGTTTGCTTTGATGGATATTTAATGTTCATTGAAGAGCTGATCAGTTGTCTGAGTATTTTCTTACTCAAACACACTAGTGTGTTTGTAATGCACAGAATATCCACCTAAAATTCTATTGGGGAACCTGAAGATTGGCTTTCAGCCCCTCTGGCCCTGAGAGGTGCTATAAATGTTTTAACAACAGCTTTTGGCTTGCCCATGTATTTCAAGCTTTCCCTGTTTTTAAGTCCCTGTTGGTGACTGATGAAAAGAGGTGTGGTGCTAAAAAAATACAAATTTCCTAATGGAAAACAAAATCACCTCTTGTGTCTAAAGCCCTTGAAGGGAGGTGGCTTCCCTGGGAAAACAGAATTATATTGAGTTTGATTACAGGAAATTATTCTTCTTCCTTGTGGGAAAACTGTGCTAAGAATTTTGATAGGTTTTCAGAAGAAGGGAGGGAAGTGGAGGCTGGAGAGCCCCACTCTGAGCTGCAGGCTCTGCTTCCCCCAGTACCTCCCGTTTGGGACAATGTGCTGCATTCAAACTGCAAAACACTTTTCTGCAGAAGCATTTGAAGAGATGAGGTTGAAATTGTTCTGGCAGGGCTGGCCTGGCAGGCAGAGAGGACGTGACCTCCTTCTGGGCAGAGTAACTGTGCCAACACAGCTTTATCTTGGTTGGCAGAGTTTTCCCAAAAAGCCCTGGGCTGTTCCCAGGGAAGTGGAGCAGGAAGGTGCCCACTGGCTGGGGGTGATTTGCTGCAGGTGGGGACAGGGAAGGTACAGACACCACAGATTTACCCACGTGTTCCATCTGAACTAAAGGAAGATTCCTGTGTTTCTTCAGCTGATAAACCAGAAAATCCAAGCCTGCAAACAGCTGCAATCCAGCCAGAAGTTTGTAGCTGTCTTGGAGTACATTTTAGCCATTGGGAACCATTTAAATGAGAAGGCTGGAAAGGAGACTTCGAGAGGATTTCGATTGTCGTCTTTGGCCAAAGTGAGTAAATGTTTTCTTGCCATTAAAAATTCTGTTTAACTAGAGATTCTTTACTGTCTGTGATAGCAGGAGGCAGTTCCCCATTTCAGACAGCAGCACTGGCTGGCTGGGGCTTGGTGGCCTTCCAGGGCCTGCTGAAAACAGGGGGTTTTCCCCCTCCTCCATCCAGCAGTTGCAGAGCATCATATTCTTATCCTAAAAAGTAAGAAATAGATACAAATTTCCTAAGCTGCCTTGTGCCTTTAATAGTATTGTAAAATTATGCCTGATGTGTAAATAGAAGAGAGAAGGATTTTTATTTTGTTTTTATAAGGCATCTTTCCCATCTGGAGACTTTAATATATGAGTGAATGATTTATAACTCTAGTGACACTTCTGAGACACCACTTGCATTCTTTTTTTGAAATTATCTTTATATATATGATGCCTGTAATACCACATCTATCATAATGAAAAATGCCTCCAAAATCACTTTCTGCCACAGAGAATTTTCCCAGATTCAATTAAGAAACTTTGCTCTCCTCATGAACACTGCACTCTGCTGCTGAGTGGAAGGGAATAATGGCTGTGATTGCTTTGCAGTCCAAAATCAGTTGTGATTAATTGGGATCCCTTGAGTTTAAAAAGCCCTGTGTGAATAAGAACACACAGAAGAACAAGGAAGGTCAAAGGATATGAAAGTGTCAATCTGATCTTAATCAAGAACGTGTGTGAAACGCAGAATGAAAGGGAGACGTTTGATGTTGTTGTTTTCTATTCTTGTCAACCTTACCTGGGAACTGTCAAGCCCTGCTGTTCCTTTTTTAATTGTTTTTTAAGGTGTAATGGGCCAGCCTGTCAATCATTGCTCTGCTCTGTTTGCAGCTGCCTCTGCTGAGGGGGAAAGAGAGGACGTTCACTTTGCTCCACGCCCTTGTGGAGCAGATCCTCTTACACGAGCCTGATCTGGCCACGTTTTCGCAGGAGTTGTCAGAATTTGAAGCTGTTCCTGATGGTGAGAGGAGGGAGGGGGGGGGAAATAATCAACAAATAAAAAACAAAGTCCTTCAACCTCCGTGGGAACTCCCACCCTCACAATATGAATGATACTTATTAGCATGTTTTTCCCCCTCTTTTCCTTTCCAGCTTCCATGAAGGGCCTCAGTGCTGAAGTTGATGGTATGTAAATGTGATTTCTACCTTCAGAGAAAGGCTCTCATATGTTATGCAGTCACTTGGAACAGCTTTTCGTTGCACTTCTGTAGTCTGTAAAGAGAGGGAAAGGTTCCAAACATCGAGGTGAAGTGTTTCTATGGTGATGCTTACCCTGAAGAATTTGAGAGGAAAAAAAAAAAGAAAAAAAGAAATATTAAAGTGTGTCCAGGTGGCTTAGAAATGCAAAAAAATATACTGCCCATGGTAAATAGAGTTTATGATACAGTGCAAATATTAAGTGGTACAAGTGCTCCATCAAAGTTGTGGCTGTAGCAGATTCTCTGGGAATGCATCAGGACAAAACTTCCTGCAGCTCAGCCCTGGAGGTGAAGACGTTCTCTCAACAGAACTGGTTCCCTTCTCTACAAAGGACTCCAACACCAGTGAAGGGAACAGAGTAAGGTTGTTCAAATGCAAGATAGATTTAGGAGACATTTTTACAGCTCACCATTGAACAGCACCATGGGATGAGCAGTGAGCTCAATGGGTTTTAACTGAGCTCTTGAAAGCTGACAGTGATGGTGTAGGAGTAGATGAAAATAGCTTGTATTACATGGAAAATCTATAAAAATGTATATTTTAACAATGTGGAATGTGTGTTGACTGTAACTACAGCCCAATACACCCAGTGCCAGCCTTTGCTGACATATCTGTCTGTATGTCACGTTTTGGGCTGAAAAACCCTCACAGCCCTTCTGCTGGGCTTTGGCAATCCAGCTGGGCACAGAGCCTGAGGCTGCTGGAGTGTGTTTTATTCTGCTCCAAGAAAGTCCAATCAATTTTTTTAGGAGACAAAAGTAACTAAATATAGCACTATTTACCTTCAGTCACTTGTGATCTTCTGGGACAATGTTGGCAGCAATTCACAATCACAAAATATTTTAAAGACAGTTTTGGAAAGTCATGGGTAAAGTGGTAAAATGTTCATGGAAGCAGAAATCTCTTGTCAAAGGAAGTGATTCAGGGGAGCTGGAGGAGATTGAGTGGCCTCTTCCCTTCCTGGATTCCTGATGGGCCCTTTTCTGAGCAGGGCAGAGGGAAGGAGATGGACCAAAAGCCTTCCTCATTGTGTAGTCCAGGGCACATCCTGGAGCTGCTGCAAGTCCTGCACGAGCCCAAGGGCAGGGATGGCCCAGCCTGGCTCAGTCCAGGCCCAAGCCCCAGAGCCAAGGCTTTATCCTCTCTCCCCCATTTCCCAGGGTGGAAATTCCCAGGGTAGCAGCCCCATGTTGTGCTCTGTGCCAACTGACAACACTTCTCACTGTTGCATAGAGGAGAATTTTTGTTCTTTCATCTTTAAAGGAACCCTGAACTTTGCACACAAAAGCACAGGTTTGAAGGATGTTATTTTCATGGCTAATCCCAGTGCCCAGAGCTAGGAGAGATCAGATTTATGGCTGCTGCATTACTGTGCTATCGACCTCTTCATTATCCTGCAGTTGCTCTGATGTGATCACATACTATTTTTTCCATAATAAAATGCCCCTTTCAGGATTTCTACTTCCAGATAGAAAGATGAATGTATTGTAGACCCATATTCTCCTAAATTAGACATCTGTCATGCTTTGCTCACATCTGCACGCTGGTGAAACTCCTCCTTTCCTTTCTCTTTTGTTAGTTTTAAAAAAAGAATTGGAAAACATCATTCAGTGCAGGAGGCTCTTTAAACCCAAGACCACCAAGGCAACACCCCAGGAGTTGCAGTTCTGCAAGGAACTAAAGGTAAAGTTATCCCAACCTTAGTGTGGGCTGAGGTAAGTGATGAGTAACCTGGTAGTTTGTGCTGAGTCCTGCCCTGACAAGGGAATCAGGAGCATCTGAGGGAAAGGGGCTTGTTTTATTCCCCCCTGACAGTGTCTCACTGTGCAACTTGCAGCATGGGAAGGGCTTTCAGAGTTTCTGCATCTCCTGCTTCTGCTTCACAGGCAGATGGGATGGAGAGCATGAGGAATGGGTAGCCCCATGGTGGCCCATGATAAGCAATAAAGGGAATTTAAGAATGGGAATGAAGTTTCTAAGACCCTGATTTGGCCTCCTTAAGAACCAGCAAGTGGGAGTGTTTGTTTCACAAGCAAAAAGGCCAGACTGTGCCAAGAGTGGTGGGAATTAGGACCTTCTGATGCTTCTCTAATTCTGCCAGTTTTAATAGCTTTAGGTGATGTCATTGGGTAATACAGTTAAAATTCTCCAGCGTTGCTTTCTTTTTTTTCATCTTTGATGTCTTAATACTTGCAGGGGAATGTGTGTGCTTGATGTTGGCTTCTCTTTTGTGAAATGTGAAATTTTCGTGACATGAAAATTTTGACTTGAATTATCTTGTTTTCACTGCTGTTTAATTCCTGCTTTAATATTATGCTCCTATAGCAAATTAAGAAGTTTTATTTTATTGCAGGATTTAATTCAGAAATATGAAGGGGATCTATCCCAGCTGTCAAAAAGATGTGATGAAATGAAGAAGCTTTATAGCAACGTACTGGTACGTATCATATTAAAATGCAATGAAAATAAATCTACATTTATTTTTAAAAAAGGAAGAAAGAAATGGAAAGAAGCACAAGAAATTCCCACGTGCTTTATAGTTATGCTGTTTGCAGAAACAGAAACACACACATCTAACAGTGGTCAGGGGTTTTAGGGAAGGGGTTTATTGAAATGCAGTGCTGACCTCTGAAACTGGAATAATACCTGGTTTTGGGAATAGGACATGATTTTAAGTGTGGTGATGGTTTTTGTGGTGGGTTTTTTCCCCTTCTCCTTTTTTTTTTCTTGTGGGAGAAAAGAATTAGAAGTAGAGAAGTTGAATGACAAGCAAATGTTACACAGAAGATGCAGCCAGGAAAACCCTTGGGGATCCACCTGAATAGACACTGCAGATTAGTGAGGTTGTTTGGCCAAGGAAATGTAATCAGTGATGTTTTACTAAAAGTGATATTGTAAGAACTCACAGGGGTCTCCTTGTGGCTCTTGCAAACTGGAATAACACCTCAGTTTAGGGTAGCAAGCCAGGTTTGTCTGCAGCAACACAGACAGAGAACTCTGTCTCAAGCCTTCGAAAAAAGTTTAAAACCAAGAATATCTGAGACTCTTATTTGCATCTGAAGAGGATTTCATTTCCATGGAGCTGGAAGTTTTCTCAAGCTTCAACCCAGCTCCTTTTTGCCCTCCTTTCCCTATTATTCTCTAAGTAACTTTTTATATATATTTCTCTCCATTATAATGGACTTTTTTTCTTCTGAACAGTGTTATTGCCAGGCACATCTTTTTGCATATTTATAAAGCAACGAAAATGTAAAGCAAATATAGAATAGAATGGATGATCAAAGACCAGGTTGTCCTCTCAACAGCACTAGGAAGGTGTAGTCCAGCTCACCTGGAATAGCTGATCTGGGATTGTGTTGCAATAAACCAAAACTCCACAGGTCTACCTTTATGTTTTTATATCCTGCTTATAAAATCCACAGTGACCTTGGCATGTGACATTTCCATGGGATGAACAATAAATTGGGGATAAGTGCCTGTGGCATAGCTGTGGGCTGTCAGCTCCTCACAGATGGTCGGTAGCTCCAGGAAATGCCTCTCTCATTACTCTTCAACTGATGGCACACCATGGGCAAGATGTGCCACAGATCAAGGGCTTGGAGCACCCAGGAGGTGCAATTAGGAACATACAGGCAGAAATATTAATCAGGAATCACTGGCTAATGCTAAAGTTGTTGTGACTGGATTGTATGTGAGTGCTTTCTTGTCCTGTGTTTCTACTTTTCCAGGCAGAGGGTTTGCTCCCAAGAATTGTTAGATGATGTCCAGGTGGACACGTTTAGGGAATGACAGATCTGCCCAAACCTCCCCTATATTTCAGCTGCAATTTGATGTTGAAATACTTAAATACAACTTCATTGCTGTTCAGCCCTTGGGGGAGCTGATCCCCCAGTTCCAGGGCAGTTCTCAGTTACAGCCACAACCAGCACTTGGAGCCTTTGAAACTTTTTCATGAAGGCTTTGGATTTCACAGAATCAAGGAGTGGTTTGGGTTGGAAGGGACTTTAAAGCCCATCCAGTCCCCCCCCTCCATGGGCAGGGACACCTCCTGCTATCCCAGGGTGCTCCAAGCCCTGTCCAACCTGGCCCAGCCACAGGCACTGGCTTAGGCAGAAACTCAGGTTACTGAGGCAATTCCATGGCAACTCCTGGGGCCACTTTTACTTGGGATATTTTGCATTTCAGTTCCCCTGGAGATTTCAAACAGCTCAAAGTTTTCTTCTTCCTCCTCCTCTTCCCCTTCTTCTTCCACCTCTTCTTCCTCTTTATATTAACAGTAATGAAGGTATTTAATTTTAATGTCATTAAGATCCTGGGCATGGTTTAGATGACTTGGATGTACTAATGTTAAATATTCTTCTCTTTCAAATGTACAGGTAAAGTTTGGGGAGCCACAAGGCCTGGACTCCCAGGAGCTCTTTGGATGGATATCTTCATTCATTAGTGAGTTTAGGAAGGCCTGTGCTGAAGTCACACCGTAAGGAGAACACAAATCTTACAGAGAGGTGAGAGAGAGAGGAGACCAGGACACACCAGTTAAATGGTTTGTTTCTTTACTGCTAAAAGGCACAGGGTCTGCACATGAGAACACCTTGTTTTTGAGAGATATTCCCTTCATAATGTGTAGCTTGTAAGTGGTATTTGACCTGTAGGATCCCAGATCACTTCAGAGCCTCTCTTCGTTTTTCTGATGTACATGTTATTGTACCTTCCTGTTTATTTAGAAAGGAAATACTTTGGACATTTTGTAATTTCTTTTTTCCATCTTTCCCTTTGATACCCAGTCTTCTGAGTCAGTTTGAACTATGATTTTCATTGACTAAGTTTCTGCATGGTGACCTGCTTTCTAAATAATACGTTACAGGTTTTATAATGAAATGGGGAGGTGTTACCCACAGAGGAGAATATTTAACAAAAATTCTTGTTTGTTTTTCTGCTATTAAAGCATTTCAGCCTTGGTATGTAATGGAGAAAGTATCTGGCTGGGTGTTTTCGTTTGTAGTACTTTAGTAGTGCTTTTTATGGCTAATGTCATGTAAAAGGCTATAGAAATCAATCAATATGTGAGATTTGCATTGGCAGGAAGGCAAAAATGTCAGAGAAGCAAAATGGAAAGGTGTCATGAAGCACATCAGTAATGGAGATGGGAGGTAATTATCCATGGTTTTCCAAAGAGAAAATACTTCTGTGCATTTGTTGGCTTCTACGTGGTTTTAATTAGAGTAATTATCTACAGCTCAAGTAAATGGGAGGGAAAAGAGGCCTATAAATGCAAAGACAAAATGGGTGTGTTTAACATTAAAAGCAGAAAACAATTGTAAAAGGTCATTGAAAAAATGTGGCATTTTATCTCCCAGTTTTGCAAAAAGTGTTACCTGGTTTATGTTGGGTCTGACTGCCCCGGTCTCACAGTGTTTGGGCTCTGCTGGAAACGCTGAACGCTGTCCCTGACCCCGGTGCTGAAAGGGGTTGGGGCTAATCCCTCTGCAAGCCTGAGCTGCACTCACATCTAAAAACCACATTATCCCAGCTCTCTCTGAGCTGGCAGGGAATGTTGCTCCATCCCCAGCATGTCCTTGGCTGCTCCAGGGGTGATCCCTGAGCATCCAGGAAGGAGCCTGGGCACCCCTCAGTTGGGTGCTACAATACATGGGGTTTTAGTGCTGCTGTCAGGCAGTAAAGGCCACCAATCACCAAGAGTGTAGAGACACTGGAAAGTGGAGAAAGAAGAAGCCCAAGATTTGTTTTCTTGTCTTGGCCTGAGTGCTCCAAAGGGCAGCACAGGGTGCCCTTCCCAAGGGTCACAGCTCCTGGTGTGCCATGGCTGACACCCCAGCCTGCTGGGAAAAGGCAGAAAGGTGTTCCTGCAGCTAGTTAGGAAGGAATCCTTCCCTGGGAGGGTGGGCAGGCCCTGGCACAGGGTGCCCAGGGAAGCTGTGACTGCCCCAGCCCTGGGAATGTCCAAGGCCAGGTGGGAGTAACCTGGGCTCGTGGAAGGTGTCCCTGCAGGGAGTTACAGCTGGATCATCTTGAAGGTCCCTCCAACCCAAAGCATTCTGTGATTCCCTGACTGCAGCAGGAGCCAGGAACCCAGTGAGGTGCCTCAGCTTTGCTCCACCAGTGCTGCTCCCCTCATATATATGTTCCATGGCTGCACTTGCAAAGGGCATCACTTTGGCTTCTCAACAGCCTTGTCAGGACTGTGCTGCCATCTAACCACAGGCAGTTGTATTTCTCAGAGGCAAAAGGAATAAAATAAAAGCAAAATTAGTACCCCTGAGACTTATTTTTTTTTTAATAAAAATATTTACAGAAGCAAATAAAGTTATTTAAATTTACAAAATTGTTGGCTATATTTGCCTCAGGTCAGCACCACAACAATGACTTGTGGTTGACACTGCAGTCAGTGGTGTCTGTCTGTGTATGAGGATACAGCCCTCATTTCTGTCAGAAAGGGGAAAATGAAATTCCCTTTTAATTTCTTGCCTCTCCACCCCACAGTGCCCTACACGGTGCACTGTAAACACTTGCAGGTTTGGATGTGTGTCATTACTGCTCCAAAATCTGAACTGTCTTCATTTAGATGTGACTCATGTCAGATAATCCTGAATACAAGAGCCATTTCCATGGTATCAAGATCCCTGCATCCCTGAACAGGATTCGTGATGGTCATGACAAGTTCCATATTTTTCCTACCTTAGCTCCAGAGTCCTGGGAAGTCTCTTTTAACTAAATAGTTTTTTTCTCTTTCACAACTTACTCCTTCTGCCCAGTCTTTTTTCTCTATTATTATATCTAACAGCCTGTACTTGTTTTATAGTTCAGCTGGCACGGCCTCTTCCAATTAAAAATATATCCTACACAGTAGTCGGTATCTGTGTCTTTGTGTGAATATCCTGGCGCATTAATCAAAAAAATTAATGTCCAAATACTTTCTTGGCAAGAAATTCTCTCCCCTTCAGAGAGCATGAAGCTTTCAATGGAGTGGGAGCTTCCTGAGGAGACATGTTTCAATTTTCCCAAATAAGCCTTTTTAGTGCCTGTGAGTTTCAGGGACTTCATGATTTATATGTAAAATAAATACACCTTGTTCTCCACCTCATTCATTCTTTCTTCAGCGTTATTTAGGGTCAGGCTGGGTTTTTCAAGTCTCTCAGTAAACTGTATGATGGAGTTTTAGTGGTATAAAAAATAAGTTCTTATGCCTCAACATTTATTTGGAATTGTTTAGACAAGCTCTAAGTCTCCATGTGGATGGTGTCCTTGGAATCCTTCACAGCAGGTGCTGGTTTTATCCTGAAAACCTGTGATCATCAAAATCTAAGCAGTGGATGAGACTTCTCTTGTGGAAACTGGTACTATCCAGAGCAACCTGCAAGAACTGTAGTATTTTTACATCTGTGCTATTTGTTTCCCTCCAAACCCCACAGAGCTGACTTTTGGTGTATTATGAAATACAAAAGCTCAGCTATGGTTTTATAGGAAGATTTTCTCAGTGAAATTCTCTGTGTTGAGGAAGGCTGGGGGTCAAATGCTGCACAGATTTTCCTCTCCTGGCAGCTCAGCTGGGTAAGAACTGCTCCCTGCAGGGGGAAATGGAGATCTCTTTACACAGTTTGGGTCCTTAAAACCCCCACTACTGGTAGGATGAGCAGGAACAGGAAGGACAATTTCTATAGCTCATATTAGACATTAGTGGTGCTCAGCAACAACAGGACTCGGAGAAGCCCCACATTCCATGGCTGGAGCTCCCAGAAGAAATCCCTGATTTTATCCTCCTGCCCAGGGGCTCAGTGTTTTCCAACCTGCCCCAGGAAAGGCTGTAAGAAATGCACAGGTCACTGAGCTGCTTTGAGCTCCTGGAGGGGTTGGTGTTGCAACACCACTCACAGGGGATTTCTGAGAATTCACAGGTTGAAATACAAATGTCTTGCCCCAAAGGCAGAAATTTCCCAGAGTTTCTTCAAACCAAAAATGTAAAGAGCAGAGATTATCCAGCACTAGACTCAGTGGAAAAAACTAACTCCCATAAATGTTATATCCTAGGGCAGTGGCTGAACTTTGCTTTCCAGTTTTCCTCTCTTTCCCCCCCCCCTTTCCTATTTGAACCACCAGGCAACAGAGAGTGCTCCTGCTAAGCTGTATAAATGAACATTAAAGCTAAAACCTGTGGTTGCTTGGAAGGTGTTCTGTGCATAAAAGCCTTGATGTCATGTATGTGTGCTGGTCTTGTAGTTGGAATTCATGCTTTTCAATTCCAAACAGCACTTTTAGGAGAAGGGAAACAATGGTGTTAAAATGAAGTGAATAAAAACATGGGGGTCTCTAAAGGGAGCCTGTTGGGCACTCGCTGGGCAACAACTGGAGCCTGAAAGTGTTCTTAGGAAATGCTCCTGTGCTTAAGAAGGTGCTGCTAATGAGGATGCTCAGAAGAACCACAAACAGGTTTCAAGCTGCTCATCTTAAAGAAGAACATGTTAAAGACTTCAGGCCGAGGGGCTGCTTTGGCAAAGCATGAAGGTGATTTACAGAGCCCTGCCAGAGATCCTTCCCTTCCTCACCCACAGACGTTTGGGTGTGGATATTCACAGAACTAGCATTTCATTCCCTGATTTTAAAGACATTTTCAGGCTGCTAGAATGCTCAACTAGTAAGTTTTCTCACCAAACTAAACATAAATATTCAGTTTTTCACTCTTGCTGCTCACTGCCCAAGTAGAATGTCCTGAAAGCTGAAACACCTTTATTCCCGAGTAACAAAGAAGAGCCTTTGAAAACACTAACTCAGACTCTTGCAGGTGTGAATATCTGTGCAAATAAGATTTTTATCAAGCATTAACTGGAACATTTCACACCACAGCATGTTATTGCACCTGAAATGAGATGTCTAAGCAGCACAGTGGGGTTTTGGGGTGTACATTGAAATAATTGCAGGGAATGCTAAGTGGCTGAAACCTTTACACTTGCTGCCTCTTTATCTAGGGATGAATTTTGCCCACTGAGAATATTTTAGTCAAGGGCAGTCATCAGTAATTAAACAACAAAACCCCACAAAGGAGCTAAATATTGCTTTAAGCTCATTTTACAAATAAAGCTTTTGAAACAAAAGGTTTCAGATGCCAATTTGAAGTCTCTGGATGCATTGTAAAAATGCTGCAGTGTGTTTTGAAATATCAATAACTGACACTGTTTTGCCTGCACAAGGCTAAGTGGTGATCTGTGCTCTGCTGATGTCACTTGCTCATAAATATTGACCTAAAAAACCCCAAACCCCAAAGGTTATTGTCCATAAGGATCAAGTATTGATGAGCATATTTATACCAAATTTCTTCTTGTAGCTCCTAGAAATTTTCCTCAACAAGCTCTATAGGATGTGGCCTGAAATGATGTAATTATAAATAGAAATTTGCTCAACTCATTTACAAACCAGGAACTTTTCTTCATCAGTAAATAATTCCCAGATAATATCCCAAGTTGCTGGTATTAATGCTTACATTGGAGTTTGCTGCTTGGAATCCTGCCATTTAAAACAATCTGATCTCTCACTTTGCTGTCAGGAATTAAGCTGATTAGGAAAATTAAACCCCATCCAAATCCCTTAGATTATGGATTTACTGAATTTGCCCTGTGAAAGGACAGCGTGGCTGGGATGACTCTGCTCTCCAAGCCTTGGCTACAGTGGATGAATCAACTCCCCAAAATGGCCCAAAGTTTTACAGAGCTGGGTTTAGGTGTGTAAATCCCTTCTATTCATTTGTCCCTCCCTTTTGGGGAGCAGGAATATTTAGGAGAGTCCAATATCAACGTCTGGGGAATGACTGCTTATGTGTGGCTGCCTCTTACACAAGAAGCCATTCCCTGGGCGCCCCTCCCTGAATATCATCACGTCTTCCAGTCAATCCACTCCCTTTAAATATCAATCAAGCAATTATAATCAACGGACAGCCTCTTAATCCACTGTCTCAGATACTTGTTTTAATGCAAATTATTGCCTTGGCAATGCTATTTTTAGTTTTTCATTGGCCTTTGCTATGAAAACCGCTCAGTGAGAAATGCCTGGGACAGACTGGCCCGAGGGGAGGTGAGAGCACCTGCATTGTTGGGGAGGAACGTGCATTAAATGACACCACAATCTAATTGTTTTCTGTGGTTTCCTTGGCACCCAATTAGCACAATATCCCCACAAAATGTGTTCAGCAGTTGGAGCTAAACTGACCACCAGCAGTCTGGAAGGCTTCCCAAACTCCATCCTGAGTTCACTGTTAGCACCTTGTGCAATGGGCTCGAGCCCAG
>VXBX01005354.1:442620-494931 GCA_013400415.1 Scytalopus superciliaris
GGGGGAAAAAAAAAAAAAGAGAAGAGGAACGACACAAAGTGGTGGCGGGGGGAGGAGGAGGAGGCGAAGAGAGCAAAGAAGAGACGGAGGGAAGAAGAAGAAGAAGAAGGAGAAGCCGGCGGAGGGGAGACTTGGAGCGCGGCGGTGCGGGGTGTCGCGGAGCGGGTGCGGTGCCGGGCGCGGTGGCCGGAGCGGGGCGCGGAGCGGCGGCGCGGNCGCCCTGGCGCTCGGCGGCCCCGCCGCGTGGGCGCAGAACGACACGGAGCCCATCGTGCTGGAGGGCAAGTGCCTGGTGGTCTGCGACTCCAACCCGGCCACCGACCCCAAGGGCTCGTCCTCGTCCCCGCTGGGCATCTCCGTGCGAGCCGCCAACTCCAAGGTCGCCTTCTCGGCCGTGCGGAGCACCAACCACGAGCCCTCCGAGATGAGCAACAAGACGCGCATCATCTACTTCGACCAGGTGAGCGGCGGCGGCGGCGCCCGGGGGGGATCCCCGAGGGGCCGGTGCCTCCCCCGCACACCTCAACAGGTGCCCGCAGAAAGTTGGGGGGCGGCTGTGCGGGGAGCCCCCGGAGCGCAGGGGCTGGGGGGCTGCAGCCCTGTTACCCCCCGGGGATGGGGAGGATGCGGGGTCCGGGCGGTACCGACCCCTCCGCTCCTGCAGCCCCCCAGCCCCCGCACAGGGACCCCGGTAATTCCCGGGGTGATGCGGGGACCGAGCCCCGGAGATGCCACAGCATCAATGGGGGGATGTGCCCCAAGGGGACTTGGGGACAGCGGGTTCTCAGGTGCCCGTGTAGGTTTTAGTTGATTTGTGAAGCCTCTGAGGAGGGAAAGAAGAAAGAATTTCACGGGAAAATCCTTGAAGTTTCCCAGAACACTAACAGGTCCCTCTCAGAGCTCCCCTCAGCTCAGCACTCACATTAACGGGCAGGTCAGCACACGTTTTATTATCTGCAAGTCCTGGTGCAAGTCCAGAGTAATTGAGACTGATGGTTATTTTCTTCCTACACCGTGTTGTAATGACCAGTAGATTGTGACAACTGGCGCCAGGTATGTCACACAGCCCGGTGCAGGGAGTGTAAAATTATCCTAACTCTGTGGACATTGCTCGTGGCTCCGCCTGGCATAAAGGAGCCTGGAAATATCAATTAAAAAATAAAGCATAACTAAGTGGAGAGAAACCAAAATCTAGTCATCACAGGAGATGTGTAGCATATGGATGATGTGCTCATTCAATGTGTTCCCCTCTGTTACTTGTCTCTGTTCAATCAAACCTAAATTATTATCAGTGCCTGCAAACCCAACTGAGGCAGCAAAGGCTCACAGCCAGTTTTTACTGGGATGTGCCAGGTATTTCAGCAGCTCTGGCTGTAAACTGGGAAATGAACTATATCACTCATGCACATCCTTCCTCACAGCTTGGTGCTTTGAGGAAGACGCTGTTGGCTTGACCATGGCTTTTTAGCCAAAAGTCACACGCTTCTCCCAGTAGTATTTTGATGTCATTTTGGGGGGAATGATGAACAAAAAATGCTTTTTCTTCATCTCCTCTAAACATGTATAGAAGAAAGGACTTGAAGATATGATACAGTAGCAAAGTAAGCAATAATTTCCCCCCTAGATAGTTTGTAGTAAAGTTGTACTATAAATATAGCTCAATATCCATTTTATGAGTTATTCCAACTTCATTGAGAGAACAATGAATAAAGCAGCTTAGATGTGGATTAAAATTTTTCCATGGGGGAATGGTTTCTAAAGTTATAATCTGTATTTTTTTTCTAGCACTCAGTACCTGTACTAATTGTCATGCTCTATCTTTTTTTGTTTGTAGATCCTAGTGAATGTGGGCAATTTTTTCACGTTGGAGTCTGTCTTTGTATCACCAAGAAAAGGGATTTACAGTTTCAGTTTTCACGTAATTAAAGTCTATCAGAGTCAAACAATTCAGGTACGTCTACCAAGTATGATTATAAAATCTTTTACTTCAATAGTTTGTTTGGAAGAGGATCTTGACTGAAGACAGGAGTATTTAACGTGCTTTCAAGGGAAAATAGCTGAGGCTACAGCAACCTGTGGTGTAGACTTCCCAGCAGCAGAGTGAATTAATCTAAACTGAAGAGCGGAGATAATGCAGGATCCTCACCTCAGATAAATTGCCACTTCTCTCCCATAAAAGTGAATATCTGGGGTGGTATAAAACAGTCAATAGAATGAATGATCTAAGAGTAAAAGAGAGCTCTGAATTGCACTTAGAGTCATGTTTTGCTACAGGTTAAAGTCACTGTCTGGATCACAGGAGTGCTGGGTGCCCACACCAGATTTGACTGTTTTGGTAACATTCTGACCTGCTGGCAGCTCCTGATGCCACGTAGCTGCTTGTGCCCTCAGTCTGCTGTGGGCCAAGGCTTGTCAATGTGCTCTGTTCTGTAACCACACCAAAATGCTGTACCTCTATAGGGATGTCTTCTAAGGAACACTGATAGCAGTTTAAACTTTTTTTTTTCACCATATAATGTATAAGAGATGTGTCATATATTAGAAAAAAGGGGTAATTTTGCACTTTCTCCTGTAGCTTAATAGCAGTTGGACTGCCTAATTAAATATAAATACATACTGGCTTAGAGGAAAAGCCTCTAAGTTCCTGAACATCCCCTTGCTGAGCCAACAGCAAATTCCTTGAAGTACATCCCTTAATCTTCATGCCAGGTCACACATTTTGTGTGACATACATCCTGGTTTTCTAGATCTGGTATAACATCTGTGGCTTCCTTTGTTTCCACCCATGAGACCACCAGATTCATAGAAGTATCTGATGCTTTTCCCTGCTCTGTCTTGCTCCTGGATATGGTTTGCTGTGTGCAAGGCTGAGATGAAACAGATTTCAGCAGGAGGAATGATCAGACATTTCTTTGTGGCAGCTCTGGCTCCTGGGAAAAGTGTAAATGGTGGAGAGGGCAGAGAGCTGGTACAGGACACGGGCACTTCCCTGGTGGAATTCACCTTCAGTTCACAATGTGAAGCCCTAATTCCATCCAGGTCAATGGCAAAAGCCTTAAGTGAAATATAAACCTCATGAAAATCTCTATAATGAGCTTATAAGCTGTTTCATGTGCTCAGACTTTGTTCTTTTCACTCTCTTAAGTGCTAAAGGTTGAAATGGCCTTGAATAACTGTATATCAGCCACTTCATTGGACTTGAAACACATATTGCCAAGAAAGATGCCAAGGCTTGGTTTCTGGAAGGCCAGCACAGACTTTGGTGTTTCACACACCAGGAACTCAAACCTGGGAGTTTGGGGGTCATGACAGGGAATGTTACAGCCTGTGATATGGCCTGAAATATTTCACAGATCCAGAGTTTCTAAAGGGGTGGAAGTTCTGCCATAGCTGATGTGGGACCCTCTGGGGCAAACCTGCCACGTGTCTTCTGCTGTGAATAAAATTGCTGTAAGATGATCTGCAGGGGGGCCCAGCCCAGAGAGATGGTACAGGAGGAGTGGAATAAGCCAAAACCAAGCCATGAGAACCAAGCCAACCCTTGATGCTCCTTTTTTCTGTAAGTTTGACAGCCAGGCAGGAGAACCAGAAGACACTGGAACAAACTGGCTTGAGTCTCCTGCAGACTGAAACACCACTAAATCACCTGAAGGCTTCCTACACAATTGATATCACTGTGCTCCTGGAACATCTGTTAGTGCCATTAAATATCATTAAACTGCAATTTGTTCCCTGGGGACATATGATTAAGTGGATTTCCCAGATAGGTGAATCCTAAATAAGGGCCATATTCTGCTGCCCTGACTTATGCTGAGAACTAATTTATTCCTTGGTGACTCCTATTAAAATTAATAGGAGCATATGCAAGGCCAGCATACTCCATCTGAATAAGCATTTCACAATTCACCCCTGTGTGACTGCATTAGAGCTGCTTAAAATGAAGAAGCAGAGGAAAACTGATAGTTTGCCATGGGGGAAATGAAAAATGCCTGGCTCTGTCCAATCCCCCAGGCCTGTCCATCTTTATTTAGGGTGTGTCTGTGATGCTGCTTTCAGAGCAAAGGCTGTGCTGACTTTCAGCAGGGCTTTGCAGAAAAATGGAGGCAGAACTCAAACACAGCACTGTGGTTGATACAGCTAAAGCTTGGTTCTAGACTTTAAACCTCAGCTGCCATCAGTGATGGGAGGGATACAGATTTGGCTCCCAGTGAAGTGTGAGCTCCCAGCCCGCTGTGGTGCCTCTGACACCTCATCAGGTGCCTGGATCACATCTCTGGCTGCCCAAGTTTCTTGAAAATGTGCTTTTTTTGCCTCCTGAGTGAGTAAATAACCCCTGACATAGGCAAAGTGATGCAAACTGAGGTGATACCTCCCTCAGCTGCTTGTCAGCCCGTGGGACATCAATGCACTCATACACATGAAGTAAGTGTGATTATTAGTTTAAAACACCCCAAAAAGCAGTAAGGACTGGGAGCTTAGCAGAGCTCCTTCTCTGCAGTTCATATTCTGGGATGGTTCCTGATGGTTTTCTGTTAATTGGAGCTTTTCAGTGGTTTTTCTCTTGCAGGTTAATCTGATGCTGAATGGAAAGCCAGTGATTTCTGCTTTTGCTGGGGACAAGGATGTCACACGTGAAGCTGCCACTAACGGAGTCCTGCTCTACCTGGACAAGGAGGACAAGGTTTACCTGAAACTGGAGAAAGGTAATCTGGTCGGTGGATGGCAGTATTCTACGTTTTCTGGCTTTCTGGTCTTTCCCCTGTAAAGTCAATTTTCCTGTGACATTCATCCAGGTGTGGACTCATCCTTGCCTCTGTCACATGAAGATCATTTTATTATCATGGGATTGATGTTTCTTTATTGGTTTTTCATGGGTGAATATGGACTCTCTCTGTGGATTTTGGCCCCATCTGCACTACCCAGAAGTTTCACAGAATTTTGTGTGTTTAAATACAATATATTTGGACTGAGACTAAAGCAGATAATAAATATCTATGCTTAACATTACAGTCTAAACTGCCTGCAAGATTTATTCCAATCACATTTTCTGGACTTACTGGATTCATGGGAGAAGTGGATTTTCTTTAATTATGAAAAGACTGGCAACCAGGTCTTTAATTTAGGAGAGTTTGAGTTCAGACTTCAATCAAGAGTTAGTGTGTTGCTGCCAAAGAACTGTATATTGATATATTGGTCATACATGTTTTTGTCACTGGGACTGAATTGCCATGAGCTATTCCATTGTCTTGAGAAAGGTAATTATTATTGATAAGTGGTTGACTTTAATTCTCCTCTGCCTGTTGTGTGTTGGATGGATCACCCAGATGTTTAAGCTCTGTCTCTGCTCACATCAAGTCTTGCCCACATCAAGCTAAGGGGTTGTGGTTGTATTTCAGTTGGGTATGAAAGATATTCTTCTCTTCCACCTGCTGATTGCTGAAAGAACAGCAGATTATAACAATTCAGACAAAACTGACCAGGGTTAAAGGTGATTGTTCAGGCACAACTTTGCTAAACAGCTTTGCCCTGCAGGAAATCTCTCACTTGTTCTTCAGTTTTAATTAACATGACTGGTAATAACTGCTTTATTACAGTCCTGAGGGATTCCTTCCTTAGCCACAGCCACTTTGTTAGCTGGAGATGAGATCCCCCTTGTTGGTATTTATGTGTATTCTTCCAACCTTCTGTTGTGTTAAAGGTATCATCTGGTTTTGCCTTAACTCCACAACTGTATATAATTTTAGATCTTATGTTTAACAAATATTAAATCCAAATAGCTGGTACCTAACTTGGTACTGAAGCTTTTCAGCTTTTTGTACAGGTTGTATGAATTCATAAAGTTATTTATTATATCATTGTTACATAATAAAGATTAATATATGTTAGCTGAAGTTTTGACCTTTGGATTTTGGAAGTCACTTCATGCTATTTTTTTATTGGATATAATTATTATATGCAAAATGTAAGCTTTTGGGACTCACAGAAACTGTCCTGGGAGGCAGGAAACCTGCCATCAGTTAGTCTGGCAGAATCCTAGAGGCAATCAGAGTGACCTAGAAAGAACCTATGCATTTTATTTAAGAAAACAGAAAAGTTTAGGCAGAAATCCTGACCTCATTGAAGTCAGTGTTAAGAATCACATTGATTCCGAAGAATTTTGGATGAAAGCTTTGCTTTAGGTTTTGCCATCAGCATTAAACTCCAGTGCCATCAACTTCAATATTCAATAAAATGATTTTCACAGGAGCTGCTAATGAAACCTTCATCCCTCGTGCCCAAAATAGATGTTGAATTGATAGATCTTTGTGCCTTGCATATCATGAAGGATGTGGTTCTGAATTTAAAAATACTGTGTACTTGAAGATGTTTCTGGTTGGAAACATCTGCAGCAACCTGGGACCTTCCCTAAGAGCCAGCTCAGGCTGGACGTGCTGCTTTAGGTGACCTGGTTCCAATTTGCTCACTTGTTAGTCAAGTGCAGTGTCATGTTGCTCTCACTGCTGTAAATGGATATTTCATTGATCTGAAGTCGGTTACTTGATTTCGAGTCACTTGGTTGGTTGGTGCTCCTGATAAAAATGCCAGGGAATCAGTGGCACAATTGTGCCCACATTCTTTATTGTTTAACACCCAACATACAGAGTATTTTTGGCAATTCCAAGAGGACAAGTGGGCACATTTCCCCCCTGTGAGATAAGTCAGATGAGGAGGTGATTTGTTAGACACAATATTGGACACCGCAGCTTGGGAGGAAGTGGAAGGACGTCACAATGAATGATGATGAATGATTTACATCACTGAAAAATATTAAAAAGTTCTTTTCTTACAGCCAATCAAAATGTGTTACTGCTGTACCCCCCAAATGTGTGTGTATATATATATATATATGTATCTCTTGAACACCCCTGGGATTGCAGCACAAAGTATGCATGATGTTATAAAGAGGTGATTTGTCACGAGAGTTGCTTTCAAAAGGGAACATCAGTATTTTGTATAAGATGGGTAAAATCTGCAATCTCACCCATTGAAATATATGTAATGTAAAAGACGTGTTGCTACACAGACAGAAGAAAAATGGCATTAAAGGTGTCAGTATACTTTCAGAATGATCAAATGTATCCAACTTCTTTAATTTGTGAGCACATGATCTTTGCAAGCTGCCTTCAGCATTCAGCAATAATCCTGAACTCTCTTAACAGAGTGGATTCCCACTTCTGGTTGCTTCAGTCATTAACAATTACTTACACTTTAGCTAAAGAGGTTACTCAGTTGAGGACATGCATTTTGATGGAAATATCCTAAATTTTTGCCATCAACTTTCAAAATCATTATTTTGCTGGTTAAAGGCGAGTTCCACTGGAGCCCCTGTGAGGCAGCTCGTGTCACTGTCCCACAGTGCTGAGCACCCAGGGGGCTCTCAGATCACACTGAAACGTTTCAGTAAGACCACACTGAGGGGTTTAGGCCACAACCTGAGCTCCTCTGCAGAACTTACACTCAGTTTTCTTGTGTTCCCCAAGCCAGTTGCTCTCACAGGAGAGGGATGAGCCGGGTTTGGAAAATCCCATTTCCCTTCCCTCCCCTCATTCCTTTTTCTTCTGCCTTCCCATGTTACTTTTACAGCAGTTTTCCTGCTCAGCAGCAACAGCTCAGGAGACACTTCACATTTCAAAGGGTGTCTGAGATTAGAGGTTTGAATTTTTTAAAGGACTTAAGTGTGCACTGAGCTGCACTACAAAGGTTAGAGCTGGCTTTCCAATCCTGTTCCGTTCCCTGATACAGCCTTGCTGATCCTGGCAGGGACAGAATTCCTGCCTCCAGATATATCCTTGCTGAGGATCCATTCCCACAGCCCTGAGCAGAAACCCGCTTTGCAGTGAACTTTGCAGCTTCCAAAGGTTGATTGTGCAAGAAAACCTTTCGGCCATGTGTGGTGAGGACAAAGGAAAGAAGCTCCTTACTGAGAACAACAGATAGATTGTTATTATCTGTGACCTCTTTACGAACTAGATCAGTATTTTTAATTTTCTATCTGTTTTGTTTATATTTTATCCCTATTATGCTGTAAAACTAAGGGAAAAAATGCTATACTTCCCTTTTTTTCACTCCTCAGTGATGTAATTGCTGTTGGTAGAGCCAGTTCCCCTTGGTGTCCCAGGTCCCTCCCGTGCCCAAACCTGCTCTGAGCTGTGGAATCCCGTGTGCCATGAAGAGTTTAGGCTGCACATGCCAAATGCCTGCAGAGCCAAAACAGATACTGTTCAAAAGAGTCTGGGAGCAGAAGTGTTTTTGGAAGAGGTAGCTTTGAAATTTCCACAAGCTGTTTTGTCTCTACATAAAAAGGAAGAACTAACTTTGAAGCATAGAGAATGAAAAGACACCTTTTTTTTTAAGCAACATTTTGTATTTGTTTTGTGTTGCATCATTTTCTAGTAGTATCTGAACATTTTCTGAGTGTTAGTTGGGTTGCTTTGGCCACATCATGGCACAGTAAGTATTGAAACTTCAGTGTTACTACTGAGAAAACGGGGAGAGGGATTGGGAAATGACCATTCCCAGGGCGTCAGAACATCCAGTGGTTCTGTTCAGTTTTGTGGATCAATCTCTTTTCTCATAAGAGAAAAGGGTTTTAAAACAAGGGATGGCTTTATAAGAAATGGCCCTCTGCTATATTTCCCCTGACATATTATATCTAAATAATATTCCTAGAAAGATGAATGCAGTGAAACAGTTTTAAATGCCCTGAGAATTTCACAATTAGCTCTTTTTTTAAGCCCCCAAAGCAACACACCTGCACATACAGTATTTTTCCAAGCAGGGTTTAGAGAGATAAGTGCAAAAAGCTGTATATCACAACCAGAGCAAGGAAGCCAAAGCATTAATATGAAATATAGGCTGAAGCAGAGAAACAGATAAATGTTCTCCTCCTTTTAGAAGGAGTTCTGAGCTGGTAACATGTTTTACCTTAGCAATTCATTGCCCTTCATGTTGTAAGAGCTCTTTATAATATTCAAACTCTTTGTCTCCTAAAAACAACTTTAAGCAGCTGACTCAGTGTAAATAAATGAAGGTCCCAGGTGACAGAATTCACTGGCTGGCAACGTGCCACAGCAACATGTTTTTTGTGCTCTTACTGTCCAGATGGAAAAGGCTCCTTTGAGAAAAGAAATTGTCTTACACACTGAGCTAAAGTTATTTATCTGTTGCCTGTTAGGAATGGAGAAGGGAAAGAACCCCCTTTCCTGCCCTAGAGCAGTAAGGGAAATGCACAGAGAGAATAATGATAAAATCAGTCACTGTTATATAATTGATGATGAGAATAATGGGCAAGTGGCTTGAATAGTCTGTTCAGTGCGAGCTGTGATCTGAGGCATGTGATGGAAGTGATCACTATTTTAATCTTCACAGTTTGGGGGAAGGGGAAAAGCCAGTTGCACCATTTTCAGCAGGTTCTTTTCCTTTTTTTTATCAATTTTTTCTTCCTTATTTTCCTTCTGCCTCGTGGTTCTGCTTGGTTGCAAAGGAATGCTCTAAGGAATGCTCAGGAATGATCTAAGAGAAGTTCATTTCTGAAGAGGGATGGGGGAAGGTTGGGGTTTTTTTTTATTTTTGCTGGTGTCTGGTGAGTGTGGAAAACCCAAGTTGGACAGGAGGGTTAAAATAAACTTAACCTAAGTACATTCCTGCCCCAGCATCCAGTTCAGTGAATTACCTGGATATGTTCTGCTTTACACACTTCTCTACAATGCCTGATCCTGACCCAGCCTGTTATCCCCCATTTGTAATCTGATGGCTTTTGGTCCTGCTGCAGGAAACTGGATGTAGAGGGTGGTGCAGAGCACTGGAGATGATCCAATAAATCAGCTTTATCTGTGTGTGTGTGTGTGTGTGTGCCTGGATTTACTCCTACACAGCAGGTCCCTCATCCCTGGGGCGTTTTGGTGCCCAGGGCAAATGTGGGGGTGAACATTGGCACACCTGAACCCAGGCTGAGAGTGTGGGTGTGTTGGAATTGCTGCTGACACACGGAAAACGCTTTCATTTAAAGACAAAAGCAATGAGATGCTGCTGAAATGACATTTTTGACTAAGTGCCAGTTTTCAGCATGACCTCTCAGCCCCAGTCACACCAGTGCTCCTAACTGGTTGTGCATCCATCAAAGGCTGCAGGAGTGGGGAGCAGCACCCCGTGTGCTGAGCACAAATGCCTTGCATTTTTCTCCACCAACACCTCCTGGGTCTCAGCCCCGTGGCAGTTTCCACTGGAGATGGTCAGGCTGGGCTAGTGGTGTCTGTGACTTCGAGGCCACAGAAGGAAAGGTGGTGACTCAAAGAGGTTTCACAGTCATCAGGAACCTGCCTTTGTGGACGTGATTTACTCCTGGGAGTTGCTGGTTCCTTGTACACAGCTCTGGAAGGGGAGCACAGCTTTTGAAAGCTAGAGAGCTTTCCATCTCCAAGCTGTCAGGCTCAGTGGACAACCCAGGGCAGCACATAAAGAGATGCTGATGTCAGTGTGAGGAGGTTGAGATGTGCTGTACAGTCCCCGTGCTGGAAGGAGAGAGACCTCCACAGCTCCTGGGCAGAGTGAGCAGGCAGAGGGTCTGTATTGACCCACGTGTTGGGGGCATCTGCACAAGCCTGAGAGCAGTGCTGTGGCAGCCAGACATGCCGGAGAAATAAAACAAAGTATTTCTAGAAATAGTTCACTTCTAGAAAGCAAAACTGTGTTCCAAATAATGAAAAGACGTAAAGAATGAACTCCTAAACCACAGGAATATTAAGGAATGTCACAGCAGCGTAAGAGAAATGAATTCTCCAGTGGCATCATGTGTTTCAGTGTTTGTGGACTGTTGAAATGGATTCCTGCAAAAGTAATAGAGGCTTCTGAAGGAGATAACTCCCAGACCATCTATCTTAGTTGCCTTGAATTCAATATCAGCTAAGTAAGATGGTCCGGGTTTAGTCTGTTGCAAACAGTGATTCACTGGGCATGATTCAGCTGTCATGTACTTTGTACAGGAATTACTTCACTGACTGAGCACAGAAGACACTTTTCTTCAGGTCCCTGAGAGAAGAGACAGCTGAGGGTGTGTAAGTGATTGTATAACAATGTCAGCAACAGAAAATACGTTGAGTTTGAAATTCTGACTTGCAGGCTGCAGACAAGCCCCCAGTTTTTATAAGTTTTATTCAACATTATGCACATACATCTGGTGCAAAAGCCTGTGGGTTTTCTTTTGGTGCTTGACTAAGACACAGACTCTGCTTAAATGGGGTCTCTGGTAATGATGACATGCAGGGTAACAGTCACGAGCACTTCTGAACTCTGATGATTTGTCAAGAACTCACCCTGAGAGCAGAGATGTTACTGAGCACACAGTCGAAGGGTTTCAAGATGAAAGGCTGCCCAGTAGCGCTGGACAAACTGTGGGAAGTACATTTTATGGAGAGAAAAGATGATGGCTCACAGGATTGGTTTTTTAGATGCAGCAAAAAAAGACCAAACCCTGACATGCAACAGCACCTGCAAAACCTGCAAAAATAACATTCAAAAAGCCTTTTGAAGGACCTCTTGTAACACCACACTCAGGACTGCTCAACTGAGGCATGGAAGAGTCAGGTCAAAGTTTCTGCCTGCCTGAGTTTGGGTCCTCCACACCTCAAATGCATCCTTAAAGCCAGGGGGTTATTTGGTGGGGATTAACAAGGGGAAAACCTGCAGAGAAGTGATGCCCATGCAGGGGAGCGGAGCAGTCACTCCAGCACGGGGGGGAATAACAAGCAGCTGCTCCTGCTGCTCCTCTCAGCTGTGGGAGGGTTTGCTGAAGGAGTGAACTCCCTGCCCCTGGTCTGGGTGATGGGCAACAGAAACATCCTCACCTCCCCCACTGTCAGTGACACTGGGAAGGTGTTGTTTGAGCAGTAAATAAATCAGTAACTCTTTAAGCACTGAGGTTGTGCAACTTCAGGGGAAAGCCAGGGATGCTTATAAGCTCAATTTTTCCCTCTATAGTAAATCTGAGTTTAAGGTGTTCAAAAGGCACTGTTAGGTTTTTTTTTTCCCCCTATCCTCTTCTGGAAAGCCCAGCCAAGGAATTTGGTTTTCATGATGCCCCTTAGGGTCTCCACAAAGTAATAAGTCAGCATCATTTTCTAGCTGCAGTTGATAACATTTATTGCTAATTCTTTAAACCCTTCCTTAAAAGAAAACAAGTCTGCAACCTGCATTGCACCCACAGGAATAATCTTTCTTTTCCTCAGTTTGGTAATTCAATTGTGACTTGTAAACTTGTGCAGTTGTAGCAAAAAAAGTATACAGTCAACTCTAATCTATCTTGAAGAAAGTAAAAAGTGCTTACCAGCACTGGTGTAGTAAATCCTGGCTGCTTTATTAAATAAATGTAGAATTTCTCTCAGAAGCCTTAAGGAAGAAGAGTTTTAAAATATCTGAACAATTTAGCACAAATTGAAGCTGAATAAAGATTGATTGAATTTTGGAGTGAGATTTAAACTGATGACATACCAAATCCAACTTAAATTGCCTTGAAAAGTATAGGCATTATTGATGTCTTGAACAGTGAAAGACAAACCACTCTACTGGAGAAATTCTGGAGTACCACAATCTTTCTGGTCCTGGCAAAATACAGACTCTAGAAAAGATCCCAAAGCTATTTATAATTGTAAGTCAGACCTTGAAGAGTCTTTACATAATCACTCCACACATCAGCAGGACAAGATCCAGCAGACAGTTAAGCACAAGAGTAATGCTGAAATCTGAAGAGCTTTTGTGGATTTGGGGGCACTTCCTTCCATGTCTGAAGTTTTGTGTGTGCTCATTTCTTTGTTGTACCAACAGGAGAGATTTCTCCAAATAACCAAGACCAGAAGGACCAGCATGGAGTGGGTTACAAAATATATTACCCTTTCATGTATTAAGGCTTTCTCAAAATTCATCCTGGCATTAGGAATACTCAGGTTCCCTTTGGCATTCTGTCTGATGTTGTCTACACAGATGGAGGCGAGTGCTTGGCATTCATCTTTGAAATGGGTAGGAACTGGATTATTTATGTATTTATGCATTTCTAGATGCTCATTCCTTGCCAGCAGATAAGGAGGCCCCCTTTAGTCTTCGAAATATTACTGAGGGTGAAGTTGTAATACTGCAGAACACAACTGCTCTAGTTGGTTACAGCAAGATTAGTTCATGTGGTGATGAGCTCTCAGGGGATGGGCCTTGAGCACAGCAATGCCATTAAAATGTGGTCAAACAGGAGTTTAGAGACAATTAGCAATGGATTTCAGTATTGGCTCTTAATTCATCTGTGACATGAATTGTCAATGGGAGGAGGCTGGAGATCCTTAGTTACAGAAGTTAAAGCCAGAACTGAGGGCCTCGAATGAAACAGCATTAAATCACCTTAATTTAAGGCCAGACTCTACATTCAAATCTCACATCTGTAGAAGATGTTGTGAAATAAGTCCCACCCTTTAAAAAGTGAGTGCTCAAGGCAATGCAAAATCTAACACACCAACAGTGTATTTTCTTTCTCTTTGAAGCTGGAGAACTTTGGAATTGGTCACAGGGAAAGGGAGCACCAGACAGCACTGGGGTGTTTCTTTGCTCCCAGCTCTCCTCCAGCTGCTATTTAATAAAAATATTACCGAATTCAAGAGTGCAGTTTAGCACAATTTTCCTGAGCTCTGTGCTCATTACTGTGTTTCTGTAGGCTACAGAAATGCCTGAGAGCCACATAAATACATTAATGTACTAAGTGAGGTCAGGGCTCAAAGTGCTTTAAAACTGGGTCTAGTTCAGCTCAAATTTGCCCACAGTTTGGAGACTGATGGCCACAAAGGCAGAAAAGGTTCAAGCCAAGACCCGAGGGACACACTCACGCTCACCTTGGGGACTCAATTTGCAAGCCTTGGGGGATTTTTGGCTATGAAAGGAGCAAAACTGACTGCAGAGTCTGGGATTTCAAATACAGTGAGCTAAAGTGTGTGTATGAGCTGACAAGAACCTCTGCTACTGATTCTTTTTTGTTGGAATACAGCCTCAAGCACACAAAAATAAGAAAACACACTTTATTGCAGTGGTCTGGCCAGAACTGAGCTACTCAACAGATGATATGTGTGTCCAACAGATCCTTAAAATACACAGTTCTTACCTGATATAGGAGGCTCCCTTCAGAAAGTGCTTTGAATTGCAGAGTGATGTGAGAAGAGAGTTCTAAGTTGCAGTCTTGAATTTCAGATTTCTAGGGATGTGGGAGCTGAACTCAACACACAGAGACCTAATTCACCCCTCAGATTTTACTAAAAGTCACATCCAAATGCAAAATGGAATTGCTTCTACAGAAGTTGTGGGAGAAAAATCATACATATTTCATACTGGGACTCGATTCAGTGTGAATGTTCTGTTTAGAGGTGAAACAACCTTAGATGAATGGAGATGAATGTAGCTGATCAACCCTTTCAAATGCAGGATGTATTTGCAAATACAGGGGCTGGTTCACAAGAACTGAACTTGCTGACCTGGGACCTGGGCCAGCTCTGCTTGTTTCTACTTTTTCATGAAGTTCTACTCACTGCCTTCTGCCAAAGTTTTCTGTGTTGTGGAGGCACAGCTAATAGAGTCTCAAATAATTAGCAGATTGATGTGACAATCTTCAGCCACCCTCCTTCAGATCTGCACACTGAGGGAGAAGTGGGGCTAAAGGGTAGGAGAGGGCAGAGTGTGATGTTACAGGGCAGGAAAGCAGTCATGGAAAATTGGAATCTGGATTCTTTCCCTATTCCATCAGCTCAGGGTGTTCAACAACCAAAGCCAAACCATAGGGTTGAGTCCCTGTTTTGGTTCAGACAGACCTGTTTGAGTTCAGTCGGCAGAGCTGTAACCACCACGTGCCTGAGGGTGAGGGACTGAGGCTGAGGCAGCTTGGGAGTGACCCCAGTGACTGACGGCAATCGGCAATTTGTTGCTGGAGAGGGAGTGTAAGTGCTGTGAGGATGTGAAAAAAGAGACACTGCAAGGAAAGTCAGTGCTGATACAGTATTAGGAAAAATACCCTACTGCTAACAGAAGTCTTGGTGTTGGATCATACTCTGCCTGCAGCCCAGATCCAAACAGACACACTAAAGGTCAAAAGAGGAGACTTAAAGCAGAAAAATAACATTTCAGGGTAAGCTGCTAAAAGCCTTTACCAAGAGTGGCTCAAAGCTGTTCCTATAAAAACCCCTGGTGGAATCTCGATTGCTGGAAATCTTCAAGATGGTGTTTAAAAAATACCAGCCAGGGAGAGTCTGGAAAGCTGAGTCCTTTGGAAGTCGTTTGTTCAGTGCTGAAGTTCTCACCCTTCTCATCCCCATCCTCCCCACGTCACGGATGGGCTGCGTCAGGTCTTTGGGATTCAGCCCCATTTGAAGCCACAGCCTGTCTGGATTTGGGTAAAAATAAACCAACTTATTGTCTTTTATGAAGCAGCAACATCTGGCAGAACAGACAGCAGAGTGGGTTTGCTGCAATGTTCTCACGTGGTGCGTGTCACCCTCCCTGAGCTGCAAGTTTGTTAATCCATCAGCTCCCCTGAAACATGGGGAGACCTTCTGAGCTGGGACCAGCCCGTCCCTGCTGCTGCCCAACAACACTGAATTGCTTGGGAACTCAGAACCAAATTGCTCTGATTTAATTGTGTTCAAAAAGACTTTGCAAAGTGCAAAAGCCTGGCTTGCTTTTTGCAGCATTTACTGTCTCTTTTTCCATTTCAAGTTAATAGCTCTTCTGACAAATATGAAAGGAGTGTGTGACGTGATGATCTCCATTCTCAGATACCTCAGTCCTGGAATGTGTCACCACTTTTGACTCGAGTGTAGCTTTTGTGATAAATTTCCCTCATTCTAGTTTTAATGAAAATTTAAGAATGGAAAGAAAATATAATCCTGGTGCTTAATTATGGCATAAGCCTAATCGAGTTTATGCATAACAAAAATGTCAAGGCTTGTATATCCTGCTAGAAGCCCTCACTTCTAAGCAATGCAATTAATAATACTTGAACATCCTAAGATTTATTGCTTCTTTACTATTATTTCTAGAAGAAAAACAATGTAAAATAAAGATAATTGAAGTATCTCTGACAGACAGGTTGGTTTTTTTAAGGAACTGTGTGGCTTTAACAAAGAAGCTCCTCAAAGAAATTTATGAGTAACTCCTTTGCATACAAAATTTTGGTTTATGTCAGCCTAAGTCACAATTTACTTTATTCTGTGCCTTTAAATGTACCATTGTGCATTTACACTGGTGATCTGGATGCCAGTTTAATTCTCCAACGTCAGCTTCTGTAAGACTGATAAAACTATTAGAACAGAAATTGGGTGCTAGGGTGGAACGGTGCTACTGAAATTGAGAAAGAGCCCTTTAGTTCTGCCAGCAAAACTGGCACAGCTGAATTTCCTTCCAGTGTGGAAGGTGTCTGGGGCCGGGATTGCTGGATGGGGCCCAGGGCCATCTGATCACACAGAGCTGAGTCCTGGGCTGTGCCTTCAGGAGCTGCACTAAGCTGGCTATTTTATTGCCATTGGGATGCTGACACTAATTTGATTGGCATCTTGTGGAAGAGGGGGGGAAAAAAATCCATTAAACCCTTACACTTAAATAAAAGCCCACAGCAAATTGCTTTGCTCACAGAGCTGTTTGCATGAGAAAGGAGCAAGGGCATAAGCAGCTTTTTCAAACTCGTGGCATCTGTTCTCGTGATAAAATGTGTCATTCCCCGCTACTCGTTGTGCGTTTTCGTCGTCACCGTGTCTGGCTGGGAGAAACTCAGCCCGATTTTCATCAGGTTGATTTTAAAACAATGTATTTTTCCAACAGCCAGATTTAGTAATAATTTCTTATGGAGCAGCTTTTATTTGGTTTAATCAATGATATTGATTTGCCTTTAAATATAAAGATTGCACAGTTCAACACTGCGTGCAACAGTGGTATTTTAAAGATGAAGTGACTGTTTGTTAAGGTCTCCTCTCAATCCCACTTTGTTTAACAATTTTGTTTAGTATCAATCTTCAAGAATTAGGTGGTTTTGATCCTTAATAGTGAAAGTTTTATTATATATTACAACAAAGGTTTTATCAGTGTTCAAGGCCCCCCATATACTGGCTTATTTTTTCTAATAGATGCTTATTTAAGTAAAATATGTGTAGATTTATTTTATGTGCCATCAGCAAGTCCTAATCTTCACCTCTTTATCCTGAGCTGCAATTTGTTTTACTTTTGGGCTTGTGGGGTGTACAAGCACTTCCCAAAGTGATTTAGGGCTATGGAATCTGGCTCATTTCTCTGTGTATAAATAAAGATATTGGGATGAGGAGTGTGGCTCCTGCCAGGCCAGGCTGGACCAAGTGTAGGGGTTTCTTTCTGTCATAGGGTTCTTTAATTTTTGTGTTGGCTTTATTTCATAAAAGCCAAGATCTGGAATTTCTGTGCTTCTTTGGATTTGCTTCTCCTATTCTTTTAAAATATTCCCTCTTTTCTTCTTTCCACTCTTGAGGGAATAACAATTAAGAACCAATGAACAACTAAGGACATTTCAGAGTTTCTCCTTGCTCACTTTCTGGAGTCTTTCCCTTGAAAATATTGGAGGAAAAGGTCTAAAGCAATCCAGCTCTAAAAAACCCCCAGACCTGTCCTCTTACTATCTGTTCAGTGCTTTCATTCAGAGTATTTAAAGATATTAGTAAGTAAGAATGGCTTCTGATCCACCCAATTTCTCATCCCTTTCTTGCTTTCCACCAAGTTTTTCCTGCAGGCAAAAATGAGAAAAGTATCTTTACACTCTCCCTGTTTCACTTTGTTACAACTTTCTTGAAAAGAATTTAAGAAATGTTGGACAGTGGGAGTGACGAGGCGAAATCTGTTCCCCAAATAACTCCCATTTTCCTATGGAAGAAATTGAAAGGACCCAGGTTTTTATTCCAAATTATGAGGCTGGAATCCAGCTGAAAGAAGAATGGCTGTTTCATTCCGGACCAGAACTTTTGAGAAGCCTTTAATGGAAAATTTCTGAATGGATTTTGAGCACCAGAAAAGAAAGATAAGAAAGAGAAGGTGAAGCATTTGACCATCTGCAGCCTGAAATGCTGGAGCCTGATCTTTTTATCCCCTCTCTGCAAAGACGGGCTGATGTCTCCTGGGGTGAGGGTCTCTTGTTTTCCCTTCACTGCTCCCGTGTGCGGCTTTCACCTGAGCACAGGGGACTGCAAAGCTGGTGAGGCTCTCTCTTAAAAATACTAATATTTATTAAATGCAATTAATGCTTTCACACACAGTTCACACCTATTAGGAAAGATTTGTAAGCTTGCCACAATATGTGAGATGCGTCTATTGATAGCAGCCAAAACCAGCCCATTTTCCTTCTCAGCTACTCTACGGAGCACCAGGAAAAAGAAGCTCTAAGAACCAAAACCCAAACCCTTGCATGAATCCCTCCTGCACAGAGGGGTAGGTTAGTTGGGGAATCAGGGACACAAAATCCGTGATCTGGTGCTTTGCAAAGGGGTAAAATTCATGATGGGAGAATTAAGGAAAACAACTTGAAATAATAGTGAATTATTGTTACATGTCATGGAACATTTAAACTCCAAACGATACTTCTAACATAAAGAAACCCAAATTAACCAAAAAATCTGTTTCTGACAGAGTAAGATACTAAAAAATGATCACCACAATATGGATTACTGCCTGTTTTTGCTGGAGATGAGACAGGACACGTCCACAGGTTATCACCCTTCCCTTGGAGACACCTGTTTCTGCTCAACAAGCTCCCTCTCAGTCCCTTTGCTCCCTGCTGTCCTATATAGAGCTGATTATACTCAGCTGAGAGTCACTAAAAAAAGCTGTCAGCAAGACACGATGTGGGAGTTGGAAACGTTATCCCTGCACGCTCCATGGGCTGGGAATATCTGGGAGTGAGACCGTGAGTGCTTGGCCCGTAGTCACGGAACACCCACAGCACACCCACAGGGACAGGGGCACATCCCGAGGGGAACGATTAAACCGGAGTGTTCTGCTGTTTCTCCAGGAATTCAGTGAAGCTGCACGGATTTTCTCCCACCTGGGAATACACACTGTTGTACAGTCTCAGGAGAGAGCAAGATCCCAGAGCTCAGTGTTGTAACTCTCAGTCCATCCTTGTGGCTTCATGTCCTTCCGCTTTGTCCTGAGATCCCAAAATTGCCTTTCCAACACATCAAACCCTATTAGCATTGTCTCTGTAGCACAACACCTTTGATATCCTATACTGCAATAGAAGTCAGCTGCTCCACATTTGACATCTGAATTGTGTTAAGAAAGGAAAATCATTATAAAATGAATATGGTGAGACTCCAGTGCTCTGGATTATTCCCCACTGAAGGCTGCCCATGTGCCACTGAAGCCAAGGAGAAAGAAAGGACATCACAAATGCCATAAAGGATTTTTTTTCCACGGTCACAGTGGTGGAATACAAGCAAATTCTTATTTACTTTGTTCAGTGCCACAATTAGTGAAAATCAAAGTGTTTGCAACTGCATTTTATGCTGTAAATTATTGGGTAATTAACCTTAGTGCACCATGCTCAGAACCTCCAGCTTTCCAACACAGCTGAGAACATCCTTCAAATGTAACAATACATATGACTGCTTAATTATAAATAAATTGAGCCTTTAATGCAGTGTGAGGGATTTGGATGGTGCTAATGGACAGTGTGCAAGAGGAAGAGAGAAAAGAGAGGATGAAATCGTCTTTCTCCAGAGTAGAAAGATTTATATCACAAGGATGCAAATAAAACAGTATCCAACCAAAGGATGATTTACTTGCAAACTGTTTCATTTTGTTACATTTATTGTCTTCCACAAGGGATTGTGTGTGTTTTCTCTCACAACCAAAACTGGTTTATGTTTACAAAAATAAGGATAATAAATGAATAAACCAGATGGCTTATAAATAGAATTGATACTGTTGGATTATATCAGTGCTGCCCATTTCTATTTCTATGGCAGAAGTGGATCCCAGCAATGTGAGAGACCACAAGACCAAAACTGGTGGTTTCACTTTATTTCCCAGAGAAGTGGGATTAGCCTGAAGCTCCGCAGAGGCTCCTGCCTCCAACAGATGGAGTTTGCACCAAGCAGCTGGGGCTGCTCAGACTTCCCACAGAGTGCTGATGTGGCCCTGGGAGCTCTAAATATTTTCCACCTGAGAACACCAACTGTGCTCAACAGGAGGAAGACAGTATTGATTCTAACTGCTGGATCATGTAGATACATGTAGTAAAATGTTGTTGTCTATATTTGAGGACATGTAGGTGAGAGAGGATTTAAATCTCTGCTGGGTGTAGAAACCTGATTTAGGTTTGAGGCTCTGAAGTTGCAGAACCCACAGGAACACACAGGCAGGACAGCTCCAGGCAGGAAATTTCCCCCTCCTGGGAAAAAAATGGGGGTTTTCCTCCAGAATGTTGCCCTTTACATTCTCTCTCTGTGATATTTGGAGCACAGATAGACCTGATGATTTAGAATAACCCAGAAGGGATGCAAGAATCCATAGGATAAAAGTGCCTGTGGATGAGGTGGGATGAGCTCTACATTAGGCAGCAGGTCCCTGTCAGAGGCAGAGCCCAAGAGAGCAGACCCCAATTCTCTCACCTTAGGCATCCTGTCCATGAAAAATCTCCTCCAGTCTTGTAAAAAATGAGTGTTACTTTCTGGCTTCAGCCTTGCAGGTGACAGCAGAAAGCAGCTAAATTATAACTTACCCCCCAAATGATATTAATATGAGAACAGCCGTATTTTCACAGCGAGGGAAGTTGCTGTGACATGGTATTTGTGTGCAGAAAAGAAAAAAAGGAAAAGGACACATCTAGAAGGATATTGTTGGTTATGTGAGTGTTTCAAAAAGCAGCTCTGGGTTGTTTTTGTCTTGTCTGAAAGGGAGGAAGGAGGAACAGATCTGATGACACAAATGAGATCTGTCATTAAATTGATGCATTAAAATAATACCTCAAGATTTCTGCATGCATGAAAATAACTGAAAGGGCTATTTGTCTCTTCATGGGTGTGAATAACTACTATTGACATTAATGTCATGGGGCTGATTTATGTTGAGCACAGCTCAAGGGATGAGGTTCGTTTACGCTGAGTAGAAGTGGTGAAGCTCATTGGAGAAATATGAATGATCTGAGAGAAGCTCTTAAATTCAGCACAACCCCCCAGCTCCCGTGTGCTGCTGGCACTGACGGGCTGAATGAGCTCTCCAAAGGCAAGAGAGGACTCAGACTTCTTAAAACAAGGGACTTGTGGCTGTGAGAGCACGTTCGTGTGAAAGTGTCACCATGAGAGTCCAGGGATCCAAAGAAGTAGAAGGGAAGGAGCCTTTAAAGGGCACATTATTCATCTCCTGTACTGCAGTTCTCTATCCTGTGCTGGCAGATAACATGACTGCAAATATTGCACAGCCCATGCTTGGAAAACACACCACATAACTGCTATAAAAGTCAGTACTGAGAGATAGAAAGGGTTAGGGATAAGACTCAGGGCTGTTGGCTGGGGGTTGCTCTACGCACAGATGTTGCTTTGCATGGCAAGGAGAGGAATGTGGGGTGGTGCACCAGTACCAAATGGCAGAAGGGATGAAGGTTCTCATTTTCAGTGGGGATTTTGTTGGAAGTTTCAGGAATCTTCCAGTTTCCAGGAGGAGGAAAAGTAGGGTGGAGGAGTTTTGCCTCTTCTGTCCTGGCTGTGCAGTGGGGAGTCCTGGATTAAGGACAGAGGCAGATTGGAGTAGCTGATCTCAATTTCACTGATGCAAACAAGCAAAACTACTCCAGCCATGCAGGAAATCTCTCAAGGCTCCACACAAGGTGATAATTTTCCTCTGTTTTTCCCCTTCTCACTAAAAGCCAAACGCAACAAGCAGAAGCACCTTGTGAGTCACAGCTTTAAAAATGGCTTGTTACAAAACAGCAATTTCTTTAAAAGCTGAGCAGGGCATGTCAGATCCAGACACTGGCTGGGGGTTTTCATCAGAAGGCAAGAAAGGAGGAGAGTTTTTCCTTGTGATTTTGATCCAGAGTCAGCTGGATTTCTGCTCTGCTTAAAAGCAGGTACCAGACACACTGCCTCTTTTAGATTTGGCATTTCAGATGCTTAACCATCATGCTCAGCATCAGCACAGCCCCTTCCCACCCCTGAGGGGAGCAGCTTTGTCCACCTGTACACCCCACACAAACAGGTTCATTTCTGGACCTGCTGCACCAAGACCAAGAGCTGATATTTCATTTAGGGCTAAAGAGGCAGAGGTTTACAGCTGCCAGGGAGTGCAGCTCCAACAGTCATGCCATGGAACACTTAAACTTGATTTTCCCTAATCAGGGATCGTTGGCTTTTAGCACATGGGAAGGGAATACATTTTTCCCATCTTCTTATTTTGCTTGCAAATGAGGCTAAAAATGTCTGTGTTTATGAGTGGCAGTTCAACAGAAATGTGTTCTATTTCATATAAACAGCAGTTTACAAATCAGAGGGACAAAACACAGCACAGTTACACTCTCCAAGATGCCTCACACACAAAACAGGATCTACAGAACTTTGTAAATAAACCATTTAAATTGCTCTGAGAATAATCACCTTTTCATGTTTGCTTACAATTATAATTTAATTATGAATCCAATCTTGCAACAATTTTTTTAAGTAGGTAGTTAGCATTAAAGTACTTTTTATGCAATTATCTGCTATTGAGCTTCCTCATTACACAGCAATTACTACACAAATTTTCCTGTTGTTTAAACATGTTTTTTGCCATTTTCAGATTTCACTTGTAGTCCAATAAAACAAACCATTTTATCCAAGATCAGCGGTCCTGTTTCCAAGAAAGCGTTATTAAATATTTGATATAACTGTTAAATATTTGATATAATACATATTGACAGAGAAGCTTTTTGTTCCTTCCTCTTGCAAACAGCAACATTTTGGATATTGCAATAGCCTTGCCCACCCTCATAATAATCCATCTTAAAATAAAATCTATTTAACAAATCAGGGGTTACTCTTGAGTTGAATATCTATCCAGGCTGAGCAGAGGAGAATCCTGGGTTAAGGACAGAGGCAGATTGGAATAAATGCCCTCAATTTCCTGCTCTTTCCCAGCTGGTACAAAGTGTTGAACTGACTTGAGCAGCACCAGAGCGATTTGTGCTGTTTGAGGATCTGTCACCTGAGGTCTAAAAAGGACCCAAATTCCTGCCTCCCACAGTGGTCACAGCCAGGTTAAAAGCCAGCAGTGGATGTTCCTCTGCAGGAAACCCTGTGGAGCACAAGGTGTCCTGGGAGGTAAGGCCTGGAGTCAACGTGGCAAAATAGGACTTCACCTTTCCTGTGGGTGCTGTGAGGATGATACTGTGTAAGGACTTTCCTGTGATTACACATCGACTCTGTCACAATATGACAGAGACAACTCTTGCATTTGAGCTCACTGAGAGAAAGGGGAAGAGGTGGGACGTGGCTTTTTCTCATCAGGCTCCCCCAAGCAGTCCCTGATTTGCCATTGTGTGCACGGCAATAGCTCTGGACAATTTCAGAAAGCGGCACGAGGTGCATTTGCTGGGGAAAAGGAGCAAGAGGTGCTTTCACAAAGAGAGTCAGAACGTTCCAGGGGATTTTTGCGGGGAGAGTCATGAGCACTTTTTAAAATGAGGTGCCTCTTGCCGTGGGCTCCAGCTCTGCCAGCTGTGGTGGCACCGATGGGCTCTGAGCCTGGGCCGGGCTCTCAGGGCAGCCCGAGCTGCACCAGAAACTCCTCACACCTCCCCATCCCCTCGGCCCTGCTGGGACAGGAGCCTGGCCGGGCTCCCAGGCACGCAGCAGCTCTGTGGCAACACTCAGCTCACCTGCAACAGCCAACTCTGCCAATCCATCCCCTCGCAGGCAGAGGGAGGAGGGGAGGGATGGCTTTCCATGTGCCACAGCTCCTCAGCCTTCCCTCTGCACACACAGAGGGCTCTCACGGTGCTGCGAGGATTAAAGGAAATTGATTTAGCCATTAAAAACACAAGAAAAGCTCTCGGAGCTGCATCAGCTGCAGCTTGAAGGAGAGTGCAGGCTGGCACTAGAAAATTTATTAAATGGTTGGAGTCCATAGAGATGAACTTATAAAAACTCAGTGGTTGATCTATTTTAGTGTTTTCAGGAGCTGGAGAGTGTTAATCTCCTGAAGTACCAGCAAAGAATTCAGAGAGGTTTTTATACAACCGCAGTTCTGCTTGGCAAGATGGTTAATACTGATGATATAGTTCTATAATTTTCTTTAATCCAACCTGTGAAAAACATGATTATCCTGGCCCCAGACTGAGCCACGTCCTTTGACTTCCTAGAGGGGAGCTGGAACTGCTCCTAAATTCCACTGAGATAAATCAGAGAACAAATCTTTTAAATTTTGAATGAAAATGCTCCACATGGAATATGTTTGCATTTAACAGAAGTAGAATAAACCCATGAACATACTAAACTAGGGTAAATAAACCTCAGTGAATAACAGATATATCTTTGAAGTGAGAGTCCCACTTGATTTTTATATCTATTCACACTAATAAATTAATTCTAATTTATTTATAATTGCCGTGATTTGATGGCAATGCTTTCAGGCATTCTGAAAAAGGCAAAAATACAAAATAAAAAGAGATGAACTATTTTCTATTAATAATTTCACACTGTACAAATGTAGCTGGCCCAGGAATCCAAAGCTGGCAAACAGACATACTTTCCTTTTACATCAGGAGAAAATACGTAGTTGTTACATAGTATGTATATCCTGAAAGCCACAGTAACACCCACAGAAACTTCACTGCCATGGCAGTAAAACACAGGAATGTTGCTCTGACAGCGCTGGAAAATGGGAACAGGTGGGATGCAATAGGTGTGAGTCAGTGGGGCCCTGACTCCTTACTTTGAAAATGGAATACAGGCAGAGATTTCTTTAACACCTTCGTCTTTAGACACTTTCAATGCATTCCACTCTGAAAAGCCTCCAGAAGAAAAGCTGTTTCTTTTGTGGTTCCCATTGTGAACACAATGGGATTGATACCTTTGGGATGCAATTACCTTGGTACCTTGGGCTCATTTAAACAGTGTTCACTAAAGCCCTCTGTCTGAGGGAGGAATTAGAAGGGAGGAGAAGCATCCATATTGGAGAGAGCAGCTCATCTATGGATGAGGAATGTCCACTCCTGGACCCACCTTGAGCAATGCAAGGCTGAGCCTCGGCTCTGATTGTCTGAATAAATGACCACCAGGAAGATTTTGCTTCAGGAATAGATGCAGCCATTTTATAATCTTGGATTAGAAATTAACCAAACAGATTTTCCCCACTGCCACATCAGCACAGGAATCCCCCCCAAATCCCCAGGGAGCCAGTGCTGGGAGGGTTTGAGGGGACAATGCCTGCTGGGGATGTGGGTATTGTCTGCCTTTGCCACAGCAGTGAGCAGGATTGCTCTTCTCTGATATTGTGGGTAGTTCAAGATAGAGGTAAGAAATGAAAAAAGGGAAGATAGAGATAAAAATGAGAAAAAGGAAGAGAGAGATAAAAATGAAAAAAAAAAAAAAGATACAGATAAAAATGAAACTGTGTTTTTTGGCCTCTTGGGAAAGATCCAAATTTGAGATCCTGGTCCAAGAGTGTTGTTAAAGTGCTGGAGGTGCTACTGAGTTTTAGCATCACACACACAGGCAGGAACCCGAGTCCCACAGTTTCCACCATCAGCCTAATGCACCAGGCTCTGAACTGACATCAATCAAAGCTGCAGGAGATTTTTGTACATTTCTAATTTTACCAATTCAGATTTTATGGATAGAAAAAACAAATAGCATCCTCTTTGAAGGGGTTTATATCTCCAAGGCAGGGGATGCAGAAGCCACATTAGTGCTAATGGAAGTGGGGTGTGTGAATGCATAGCAGAATAAACACATTAAGTGCTGGTAATCATCACTTAAACACAGCAATCTTTGAATAAGAACAGTGCTGGCAGCTCCCCTGACTACAATGGATTGGGATGCAGAGCCAGAAATGTCTTTGCACTTTTTAATGATTTCTGAAATTATGCTATATTTTTATGGATTAAACTCTTAGAAGTTACGAACTGACAGAAACTGCATTAACTTCTATGGAGTGGTGCCAGCTCATCCCTTAAGGCAATCTGTCTCTATACAGGAACAAGAGGTAAGATTAAATATAGTTAATATGAGAGTAAAACTTTTTTTTTTTTTCAGGATTTGTTAAAAATACTCCTATTTTCTCACCATTTTAATGAGAAAGTAGCCTTTGTGGTAGAAGACTTTTTGTTTTTTTCAAAAAGTAGATTTTAATGTAGCACAATCATATAGAATTAAGACTGCTCTGAAAAAGCTTTTATATCTTTGGAAGTAGCTGCCATATTGAGTGTCCATCTCTGGACAGAAAAGTTCCTGTGCACATTTACAGCTTCCCAAAGGTCTATTTCATTGAAAAGAGCTACTTATTCCAAAATTAATCTCATGAACCTCAGGAAGGAGGAAACCTCTAAACCACTGCATGAGGAGCAGGGACTTTGTAACTGTTGGCAGCCTTGAATTCTCCCCAAACCCACATCCTGGCACATCACAGAACCACAGAACCAGAACATGGTTTGGGTTGGAAAGGACCTCAAAGATCATCGAGTTCCCACGGGCAGGGACACCTCCCACTAGCCCTGGTTGCTCCAAGCCCCGTCCAACCTGGCCTTGGACACTTTCATATACAAATATGGATTTAATGGATTTTTATGCTTCCCACCAACCCTTTTCAGTACAGAGGACCTTTATGTGGACAAGTGACAGGAGGGACACTGAGCTCAGATCCAGTGGCCAGTGTCAGACTCCAGGGCATGCACTGCTTCAGAGAGGCTCTTGACGTCCCACATGAATATCCTTTGCAAAGCTGCAGGTTCCAATCTACCTGTGGAGGTGCTTAGCAAAAATCCAGAGTGCAGTCCCAGGTTCTGCCTGGATTTATGGATCAAACAGGATTTCCCACCAAGGCCCAAATGTAGAGACAGAGGTAACTGGAGTGCTGTCCATGCTGTGTCTGCTGGGAAAGGACAGTCCTGAAAATCCCAGAGAGCCACTGCGGAAAATACTCTGTTTAGGAGTTTATTTGTCTCCTGGACATGCACTTTCTCCTGGTTTCTCATCAGTTGCTGGCTAAAGTCCTTCAGAAGAGTACCAGAAAGGCACCAGGCACAACCACACAGCCATTCACCCAGCTAGACCTGCACCTTGAGCTGTTTCTGGGTGGGCTTTTCATACATGGGACAACAAAATAACTTTGGTGCCTAGTCTATGTTTTCAAATCAAAGAAATGATACTGTTTTGCTGTACTAATTATACTCCTCTGGGTGAAAAGTTGATACAGTAATTAATTTATTCACTCCAAACTGCAGAAGTCCAAATTACACAGACCTTTCAGATGTATTTCTCCCTGTTCAGAGTTCTCCAAACTTAAAATCATTAACACAGTCAAGATGAATTGATTCAGACACTGCCAAAAGAGAATAAAAATTTTGGTCTTGTGAACCAGTGGTGCCATCTGGAACCATCAATTGCCACTGAAGGAAACACAGTCCCAGACAAAACATTTGATTCAGTTTTCCACAGCCTGCCAAGCTGAGTGAGCTCCTTCCAGATGAAATATTTCTGTATCCTGTGACATGTTATCAACCTACAGCTCTTTGAATGAAGTTCAAATCAGGCTGAGACTTTGTCAAACGTGGAAAAATAAATGGAGTTTCAAGCTCAGCCTTTCTAAAGCAGCCCTGGGCTCGTCACTGCCAATGCTGCTGCTGCCACGTCCTCCTGCAGGTCAAGTTGTCTCAGCTCTGCTCTCAGAGGAGCCTCTTCTTCAAGGTCAGCCCATAGCTGGGCACTTCCTAGGGCTTTAATAATCATCCATGGCTTTGGAGGAAAATATACAGCCTTAAGGAGCTCTAGGGGTTTTTTTCACTCAACAGATAAACTTAGCTACAAGGGTTTTTTTATGCAGCTGTCTCTGCATAATAATCATGCAGCTATAATATTACTACTAATAACTATAATAATGAAATTAATGGTCGATTATATAAAATAATAATTATGCAGCTATCTCTGCATAATAATAATAATTTTTATGCTCCTTTTTCTCTGACACTTTTGGTGATCCTGATGAGCAGAGCCCTGCCAGGATTCCATGTCTCCAGCATGATGGGAAGACCCCTTTGATACCTTCACCATTTGGAACATGCTTTATTGCTTTTCTGTGCTGGGGATTTGCTTGGCAGACACAACTGGGAGCACCAGACAGACCCTTTTATGAGCAACCAGGATTGAAATAGGGTTCTGTTCCACTGGGCTGCTGAAGAGGGAAAGAGAACAAAAAGCCTCCTTTGGGTGGACAGCCACAATCTGTTTATTTCTGTATCATTTGTAGGAGGTATTTTAAAAGGACAAATATTTTTAAAGCCACAATCAGTATTTTATTGCATCCTTGTAACTTATTTAGTGGTTTGAATCAAAGGCTTTACCCTCCTACTTTACAAAAACTATGCAGAACACAGTGACAGATCATCTGCCATCTCTATAAACATGTCACCTACTATTAGTTTCTTCTATTAAAACACATCTTTATTACCTACTGTAATTATGAGAAATTTAGGCTAGTTCATATATTTTCCAAGGTAAGGAAATGAAGAGCATCTTATTTTCCCAGCAGACAGCAATGCAATGGGCCTTTCTCATGGCTAAGTCTGGCATTATCATAAGACTAACCAGGGACGTCAAATACAGGATGTAATTTTAATAGGATTCTCCTAATTTTATTATTAATGGCTTGAATGATCACAGCAAATTGCAGATGATGTGTGGTGGTACCTCCTTCTCTGATTCAGATACGAACCATCACTTAAGGAGTCCCTGCAGCTCAGCTGGGATTACACAGACAGAGGCAGAGAAAATAGCACTTCTAGTAGAATCAGTGACAAGCTGGCATAAGTCACTGGGGCACAGGAGTGAAGATCACTCATATGAGTAAAATCTCTTTGCACTGGCTCCTAAATCTTTAGGAAGGAATTCTGGCCTCACTCACATCAAGAGCTGATCCAAACTGCACCTGCGTCATGAAAAGTAGTTGCTCACAAAGAAGATTTTTATGCAAAACCTCCTTTGTTTAGAAGTCCATGTGCATTTTGTCAACTCCAAAGTTGGCAAAGCCAACTGTGAGACCAACAGAGGTTTAAATGATCAAAGGACCAGACCGTGTACCCAAACACACTCACCTGGCTGGTATCCAGAGAGGAGTCTGACTCCAGCTCTGACAACTTACTAGATCTTTAACTACTTAATTGATTCATTCAGTCCATCTGAAATGAAGGTGCTCTAGTCTATATTCTGATTTTTTCCCACCCTGGAATCAAGCTGAGCTGAAATAGATTCTGCCACTTTGCATTTCCAACTCGCAGCATTCAATTGAACAGAGAGGCACAAGTTCTGTTGAAGTGAATCACTCTAACCCTGATTTCCTTTTTCACTTTCCCAGCTACAGAGAAAAAAAAATGTTGCTAATCAACAGGAAACACAATTTTGACTGTGTGAAAACTGCCTTTTGCAACTCCAGGCAATTATAACAAGTCTATTGAAACATTTGCACTCCCGTGGCACTGCTGAGACGCTGATATTTTTCAAATTACACACCAGATACAAACCCTGCATCGAGCAGCCTTTTCCCACTACCTTGGGATGGACTCAAACCCTTATCCTTGCTGAATAGGTGTTTTCTCCAAGAGCAATGCTATTGACTTCAGAGGGGCTATTTGCAGTATCAAGTTTTAAGAAACTCAAAAATTCACCCTGAAACTGTCTCCTCTGCCTGGTTTCCCTGGTTATCAGGGAGCACCGAGCAGGGTCCCGGCTCAGAACACCCACAACAGTCTCATGGGCTCCCCCAGCTTTGGGCTGGGCTAATTCACAAAGCCTTTCCATCAGCAAAACCGACATTTTTTTCACTTTTCTGAAGTCAGTAGGAAAGTTTTCACACTGCCCTGGCAATTAGACACCCTTGGCTACCACTCAGGAGGTGCCACAAACTGGTTTTCAGTGCTGGGGGTGCTGCCCCAGGTCGGGCTGTGGGCAGGGAGGGCAGGAGGAAGCCCGTGGTCACTGCTGGCACACCAAACCTCCTCCTGCCTTGCCCTCAGAGCTGTGTCTGTGTCCAAACCAGCAGGAGCAAAAGCTGCATAAATTCCCTGATATTAATAAGGCTCATTTCCAGTGTGATTAGTTTTAAGCACATGCTCAACTCCCATTGCTAAGTGTACATTCCTGGCTTTTGGGATAAAGACGGACTTCCCCTGTGATTCACAGCTCTGCCACAATCTCATGAAAGGTCTCACTCCAAGGGGCACCAGACTCAGAGTGCTTTTGTGCACCCCCTGCCTGGGCAGCACAGCAGCTCCTGCTGCAGCTCCAGCTCCGAGGGATCCTTGGATCATCCTGCTGGCTGGGCTGGCAGCTTATTGGGGCTGGAATAACACAGGTGATTAAAATCATGGGAATACGCTGGGAATAAGAACCAGAACTCACAGGATTAAGTTTAATGGGATATATGACAAGGGGAAATGGTTTCAAACTGAAAGAGAGCAGGTTTGGATTAGATATTAGGAATAAATTGGTGTGCTGTTTGGTTAGTTATTTATTCACAGAAAAGTGTGTGTGAGCAGTACTGGTTTCTACTTACAGGTTCCAAAGTGTCACACAGGCCAGGTTTGGGGGCCAAGTATATAAAGAGTGGTATTTGATTTCAGAACAGCCTTTCAATCAAAGGAATATTTGGATATAACCCAGAATCTTATAATGCAAGACTTCTTAATCCACCCTCAGTTCTTTTCTCTGTCTTTTTCCAAAAATTGTTTTAGTCTCTTTTCCTCTATTCTTTTTCCCTTAATATTTAGTCTTATTCATTTTTATTCTGATTAAGCTCTGAAAAGCCTTTCTTCATATCATTTCCAGCTTGATAATTAGTTTGAAAGTATTCACCAGCCTACAATAGCTTTTGTTATTATGCAGTTTTTATAAAAAGAATCATTAAAATATTGCTACCTCCTCACTCCTGAGGAACCTGTAATCCAACTTCCACAGATAACAGGGAATAGGGTATGAGTTCTGCTTCTGTATCTTTTGTGTTTGGGACTCCAGGAGAAGAAGAGATATAGATTTATACATAAATCTCTGTTTAGTCAAACACTGAGACAGATCTAGCAGGGACCTCTAATTGCATTCACTTAATCTACGATGGTTAATATTAATTTGCTCTCTTACTTCTTCTTCCACGGTCACAAATGTGTAATCCAACAGGGATACAAACAGTATCCAGAGCACTGGCTCCCTAGGGTTGGATGGAGCCCTGTGTAGATCAATCAGTGCCTTGTACCTTCCAAATCCCTTTATACTCTGCTGTGCACACAGTTCCCATTGGCTCTTAAGTGAAACTCCTCACAGGCACAGGGATTTGGTGTTGCCTTGACAGAAAGGACTAATTCTGAAGCAGATGGTAGAGGAGGGGCGATGTATCAAGAGAGATTATTGAGTTTTTATCTTGCAATCTGCCAATAATCATGGATTGGTGCCTTGAGATGAAGACACTTGAAGAACCCAGGAAAAGAAACCTGAAAAGCAGGTGAAGTTGGACCTGTGGGAGCAGAAAGGATAAAGGGGAATAAAAATAAGCTCCCCCCTCCTTTACCTGACACTTTGGGAGTAGAATTGTTACTCTCTTTCATTGGGGAAGGGACACAGCAAACCCCAATTTGCAATAAATTTTCCTCCTAACAAGGCTCCTGATGACCATTATTTACCAGCTTTATGAATAAAGTCTGATGTTCCTTCGCCCTCATCCCACAGAGCTCCTGTGGCTGGTGCTGGGGACCAGCTCACTCCAGCTGCTCCAAACTCCTGCTCTGCCAACTCAGCCAGGGACTGGCGGACTCCAAAACTCCCTCCCTGCGTTTTGATTTTATTCCAAGGAGAGGAAGGGCCGGACAAACCTGGATTCCCTCTCCTCATCCCGGAACGGGGCCGTGTGGAGCCCAGCAGGCTGTGGCTGACACACCAAGAGCATCCACTTGAGGGCATTAGTGACAGGATCTGACTGGTATGAAGCTACAAAGCCCAAAGATCCCGTGGATTTCACTCCTCACAAAGCTGGCACAGAAACTGGAGCCTGCTCAGGTCATGTAGTGAGGCAACTGGTTGGAAAGCAATTACTGCCTGGCCTCTTGAAAGATCAGGGAACAAGCTGCAGAAATCTGATGCTGCTCTGAACATGCATTTTGTAACAGCCAAACAAAAATCTGGCTTCAAAGGATCTGGGATGTTCTCTAAATCCAGAATAGGGAGGCTGTGGGTTTTTTTCTTTCTGTCATGAGAAACAGCTTCTTAAATTCAGCCTGAATGAGAGAAAATGAGAAAAATAGGCAGGTTGCTGAGCATGAGAACTAATGAATTCTGATTCCTATGGATTTTTGTTGCCTGATTAACTGATTCTGCCTCAGTTCTACTAAGGTTTCCTGTCACCTGCATCTCCCAGTCTGTGCATGCAGCTCCCAGCTCCTGAGTTAGTTCTACTGATAGATTCCCTGCAACATCTTCTGGCACAGACAAAGCCCAGAGCCTGGTGCTGCTACACTTGCTGAGGAGCCCTGAGCAGGCAGGCTTTGCCCAGCCCCTCTCAGCAGCCATTTCTGAATGCGAAGGACTCAAATCTTCTCTTCCTCCCCTCCCCAGTCCTACAGGCCCCAAGCTCTGAGCAGTCCCCAGAGTCCCCAGGCAAGGACCATTCCTTGCCTCAGGTGTGGCTCCTGATCGATGCTCGCTGTGTTTAGACTTTCAAAGCTGCTTTCTCCCAGGTCACAGATTCCCTCCTGTGGATTTGTTTGGAGCTTGAGAAGTTGCATGCCCCTGGTAAAGCTTTTTCAGCATTTTGAATCTTAAAGTGTTTACAGTGCTGCTGGCTTGGTGTGGGCTCTCTGGTGTCTAATAAGCTGCAAACTCCCACTGCAGCTTTTCTCACTTGCTTGTTTGCCTGGGAAAACTGAAATCAAACAATGGGAATTTTTAGAAGGGAGCACCGGAGGACAGATGTATATGCATAAACCTTCCACCCACCCACAAAACATGAGGATTTCCTTAGGGAACCAGGCTAAAAATGAGAGAAAATATCCCCAAGAAAGCTCCCAGTGTTTGTGTATCTCTGCAAGAGCTTGTGCTGCCTTGAATACAAAATGGATGTCTACCTCGAAAGCCAGAGGATTCCTTGGAGATTTAAAGGTATAACATCCAGTGAAGGAATTTGTAGTAGTTATCTGGCTCAACATTCAGGCTTTTTCTTTTCCTTTTTTTTNGAGCTTTTTTATCCCTGCTGTAAAGGCCATTGGAGAGCAGAACAATCCTTGAGCAAACAGCAGAGCAACAAATACATACCCCAGGTTTTATTAAGCTACCCCGGGCTAATCTGGGTTAGACACTGTTTCCAACTGTGCACTCAGAGGGGTTTTCCATGTTGTAAGGGGCTGATTTGTCGTGCCTAGTGCAGAAATGTCTCTTGCACACTCAGACACAGCCTGAGTCTCTGCCTGCACCTCGAGAAGGTCCTGCTGAGCCCACACTGCACACAAGTGCTGCTGAAGCTGGAGAGTTTCTCCTCCACAGCCCATTCTGATGCTTAGGGCTCATCTCCTTGGCGTGTCAGCACCAAGAGCTGCTGGTTGTGCACTCACCTGGAGCTTCCCAAGGGTCAGTAAAGGCTGAGGGATCATCTGGCTCATGACTGAGTGCACAAGGAAAATTTTGGACCATATTACCCCACTACCATCTCATTCCTTCTTTTGATGCACATGCATTTTTTCCAGGGCAGGGTTTTGGTGCCAACAGGCACAGCTGGCAGTAGGAGAGAAGCCTCTCTGGTGCTGGCAGGGATTAGCTGGATCACAACTTCCATGGAGCCCAGGAGTCACTGCAGAGTCTGGGACTGCATTCCCGGGGAACCCGGCAGAGGGGCCCTATTTCTGTGTATTTAATAATTAAATCTGGGAGAGATTGATGAAAATGCTTGTGATGCTTCCTTTTCCCATCAGGGAGGGGCACCATGAGGGGGCTCAGACATGACTGGGGTGCCTGCCTTTCCCCAACTGGAAAATTTGCTCTCTGGGCAAACCATGAAGGACAAGACTTTTGTGGAGTTCTGAGGCTTGAAATCTGTGGCTCTTCTGTGGCTCAGACAGTTTGGCACGTTGCTGCCATGCAAATAAATCTCACCTGCTGGGACTATACTGGACTTGACCAAAAGATTCACAGGAACAATTTCTGATTTCCCAGCTCGATACATCAAACAGCCATTCCCAGCAGTCAATACACAGAATGGTTTTTAAAGCAGTAGCAGCCCAAAGCAATGATCTTGGAAGGAAATGTAAAAATTCTTTAGGTTGTCTCAGATAAAGTAGTTTACACTGACATTTCTCAAATGCACCAAAAAAGGCCAACTATGACACAACCTGACTTAGGGTATTTTGCACAATTTTCTGGGTAAATCAGAAGCAATGCCACGGGGGGCAGGGGAATAGCCCAGTATTCCACTGAGGACTGGCAGGTTGCTTTGTGCTTTGTTTTTGTGGTTGGTTATTTTCAATTCCATATTAAAAATGAGATAAAAGTTATGTTTGCTGGCTATCAATACTGGCTGACATGTATATATTTTATTTTTCTGATTCTACATTCCTTCTTTTATTGCCAATATAAACACTTCCATTACTGTTGAACACAAACTAAATGAAAATCTGTGGTCCTTTGTACATTCCCTTTTTATTGCCTAGGAAACCATGAAAGATTAGCAAGGCAAACTGGTGAAGACACAGAATATCCATCATCCAGACCTGTATGAAAATGTATCCCAGGTGTTGCTACTGCGATGGCACAAGACAGCAGATTTTTAGCTCCAAGACACAAAGGTGTCAGCAAATCCCTTCTGAAACTGCAGAAGTGAACAGTCCAGGGGACAGGGCTTTGGATCTGGTCCTAATTCCCAGCCTTGCTCCCGCTGAGGTAGCCATGGAAAGCTGCTGACTTATCCTCTAGATGATCCCAGAATCACTGAGGTTGGAAAGCCCTCCAGGATCACGGAGCCCACCCTGTCCCCGATGCCCACCTTGTGCCCCAGCCCAGAGCTCTGAGTGCCATGGTCAGTCTTTTCTTGACACCTCCAGGGCTGGGCACTCCAAACCTCCCTTGGCAGCCCCTTCCAAGGCCTGACCACCCTTTCCAGGGAGAAATTCCTCCTGAAATGATCACCTCCCACTAGAATTATTTTTATCAGAACTTGTAAGTCTCAGGGCTGTCTGTTGTCCTGAGCCTGTTTATCCCTAGTGCAGGCAGACCCTGGTTGCAGCTCCATGGTCTGGGACAGGACACTGTAAGATTGTGCCATGCAAGCATTTTGTTTCCCTGCTGATTTCCTTCAAACCCACCCCAGGCATCCTTTCCCATAAATTGCAGCCCCTCTGACTCAGCACAGCATCACTGAGCTCCCCTTGTGCTCAGCACTGGACCAAGCATGTGTCTGTCCCAGAGCACCCTTTCCCCTGCCTCATCCCAGACTTTCCTACATGGAATCATGCCATGGGAGCTGTTAAAATCTCCTGGGTTGCAGGAACTCCTTTTTTCAGTACAGGAATGTGTTACAATCACCACGAATGCCCAAGGCAGTGAATGCTGAGCTTTCAGCAGCACCCACTGTGTTCACTTCTCAGAGCCCTTCTTTGCAAGCCAAATATTTGATGGAATTACAGCTGTGGCACCAGGAGAGGGAATGACTTTCGTTATCTGTGACTTTCTCAGTGTTTGCCAGCCTGGGGCTGCAGATGACAGCAATAGCACAAAGCCCTCTCATCCCAGGAACCTGAAGTGCTCCGGGTCTCAGACACTCCGGAGTTACATTTACACTTTGTTGGGACCCTGGATGAAAAGAACTGCAAGCTCATCATTATAAAGAGATATGCAAATCCCTCTTTTGTTTTCAAAGAAACCATTTAATTGTCTATTCTTCATCCTCATATTTTTCCCAGCAGTTTCATTAGCTGACATGACAAAATGCCAGCTCATTTCATATTTAAATATGAAGGACCAATTTGAAATAATATATCTTTACTTTGGGAGCAAATTCATCTGTTATTACTCTATGAATTACATCCAAAAGAAAAAATTTAAGCCCTTTTCTCCTATTTGCAAGGTTGACAGAAAACTTATATTTTCTGTAATGAAATAAGTGGCTTTTGGTTGGTTTATTTATTTATTTCCTGCTTAATTTATTTCTTTCTTTACCAGCTCCCACTAATAAAAGGGGTGTAAATCCCTGTGCTTTGCCCTGCTGAATCAACCCTTCCTATTTGCAGATTTTCCTGCCCTTTAATTTAAATTTCCCTCTTTTAACCATGAAAAAAAAAAAAAAAAAGGAGAAAAGAAATGTAATTACATACTTTGCTGCAGATATTTCCATTGAAGTGATGGACTTTTTAGCTAATAATAAGCAATAAATGAACACAGTAACAATGGATCCCATCTGAATTTGTACTTACACTAAAATGATAAAAGCAAATTCCAATTCCTTTCCTGTTTTTTATCAGATACTGCCAAAGTAGGTGACTCACAGGGTAAATAATGTTTTACCACCCCCACCACAAGATTAATGACTTAACAAAGTCCAGGGATTTACAGGGAGCATGTTTGTAATGCTTGAATCCTGGGTCTATTCTTTAGAGAAGATACCAGAGAGGTATTTCTTCTGGTCTAATTCAGAGCCCTAGTACTGCACAAGTACTTAATGGTTTATTTATTTCAAAAGAGTTCAAAAAGAACCTGGCAAGCCAACAGAAATCCTGTGTCTTGCTGTGAAATTCATCCTGAGACAGAAGATCTGCCACACGGTCCCAGGACTTGTTCAAACTCTGCTTTAAGTGCTTAGAATAAAAAGAGTGAGAATCTCTATGTGGGTTCCTTTCAAAGCCAGGATTTCCAGCCCAATTCATGTCTGTGAAACCCCATTAAGAGACTTCAACAAGGACTTGATCCTCTCACCGTCCTTTCCAAGCTAAGCAGGTTGTTTTCTGGGGAAACACAGGTCAAACAGATATATGACAATATAACACACATGGAAAGATGCTACCTCATTTTGGAAAGTCACACTCTGAAAAACCACACTCTGGGCACTGCCAGGCTCGTTCACCCAGGAGCTAAAGATGAGAATTTGCTGTGGAAAGTTAAACAGTCCTTTTTTCTTACCCTCAGAACATGCTGGTTCATTGAAATAGGAACATTTTCCAAGTTCAAAGTAAAATTTCTAATCAAAGCCATGAGAGAGGAGGAACTTAATGAAAATCTGAGGTCTTGTGCCACCCTGTCTGATGCTGTCCAGAGAAATGTCTGCATGGCACAGCTCTGGCTGTCTGGGGCAGATCTCACACTCTTTCAAAACCCTCTGCTTCAGGACTCTGGCATTTTACAAATTATGTATTCCCAGACAATTGCAATGTGTGGAATGAGGGAGCTTCAGTTTCTCCTTCAGGGAGAGCTTTCAAATCCCACCCACTCCATACAACCCCTTCAGCTGCAAAGACAAACAGCACCAGCACCTCCGGCCCATGAACAACTTTCCATTGCTGGGTATATTTTGTTTGTTTAGCAGCCCAATCCTGGTGAAAAATCCAGATTCCATGCTGGAATCTCCTACATTTAGGGAAGACAGAGCTGATCTTCCAAAGCTTTTGGTGGCAAACACAACCACACACTTCCTTGAATAAAAGCCTTCTCTGACTTAACAGTTTTGTCGCTGAATTCTTTTTCTCCCTAGAAATGATGTTTTTTTGCCATTCAGCCTCAAACATTGTTCTTTAGTTCTGCCCTGGATCCCAAAGCTGCACTTCCCACTGTCATTACCCTCAGGTGCCTTTCAGGATGCCCTTTGGACACATATCCCTGTCAAAACCACCTGGTATTTCTGTAAAACTGCTCTGTCAGTAAGAAAAGAGCCCAGCTGTTTTCCCAAACACCTGCACCCTGTTACTGCTGACGGGACTGGCAAGAATTGCCCTCACTGTGTCTACAGCAGAGGAAGAACTTGTTTATATGAATTATGAGCAGCAACATCATCCCACAGTTTGACCCAAATTATTTGTTATTTGAGCAAATACCTTTCTAAAGCATGCCCTTTATTTTTGGGGAAAGGAGCTCTTTTGGGACTGGATACATTGAGATTCCCAGCTCATCACTGGTAATTTAATTACAGCTTTGCATTAATTGATCTGAGTCAAGATGACTGGTGTATGTCATGCAGGCTCTCCCAGAGCTGGAGCAGACACTTGGCTGCTCCTTGATTTATTATTTAGGGCAGGAGAATTCACTTCTGACAATATCAGTTTTTATTCTGCCCAAGCACCAGAAGCTCTTGTTTGGGAGATATTCAACAACACAGCAAAGCTTTGATCCCTTTCCTCATGAATGATGGAAGAATGTTTGGATTTATTGCCTAGAATTTCCACTTTATTAAGCTGTCAAGTTTTGCTTGGTGGCCTCCTACAGAGTGAAATGCTAAATTTGATTTAAAGGTCAGGGGAGATGTGTGGCACCTACAATCTGCCTTTGAATTGTTTTTGTAACACTAAATAGAGCTTACAAGGAGAGAAAATTGCAACTGGTCAGCATAAGTCATTCCAATCACAGTGCCTTTGAAAAGACAGCTCTTCTTTTAACCACACTAAAAGATAAAGGAAATGGAGACTTCAGTGTGTTTCTCTGGGATTTATGAAACTCCAAGCAGAGTTCTGGGGCTGGAATTGTAACAGCTAAACAAGGGAAGAGCATCAGGAAAATGCTTCTATTTCTAATGTTAATGCAGCAGTCACAATTACAAGGAACCTTAATTTGGGGAGACATTTTAATCTGAATTTACTAGAGGTCTAAATAAAGCCTCAACAAGTCTCTGACCACTCTCCCAACAGACCTTGTTATTTCTGCATCTCCACATCTTTTAATTCACAACCCAAATAAGGTCCCAGAAGAGATTACTTTCTTTTAAAATAATTTTACAACTGCAGCCAAATATATTATCATTTTAATTAAATATATGAAGTATAACAAGGGCCAAGATATAAATTTCTAAGAGACTCGAGCCTAATTTAATTTCCACATTTAATATATAAAACTTGTGATATATAAAACCTCCTAATATCCTCATTTGCCTCTTAGTACAGTCCTTTATCATGTACATTCCATTAGTCACATAGATAAAAGAAAACAATTACAAAGTAACTGTTAAGTCTGTATGAGACATTGCTGGGTATGAAAGTTTGGAATCATACTAAGTGGAAATTTCTGTCTCGGAAAAAAGGAGTTAGGCAATTTCCCTCTGCCTTATTAAAGAAAATAGCAGTTCACTCATAATCACCATCCAATTCTCTGAAGGTGTCACACTGGTTTCTGATTTTCTTGCTTGGAAATTCAGAGAATTAGCTTTTCCCTTTAAAAAAGACTAAACCTTCCAGAGATCTTCCAGTGACCTCGTTCTTCTCTGTATGGAAAAAGAGCTTAAATAACCCTGGCTAAGATGGAAAGCAGGGAAAGTATTGACGTTCAGCTCAAAGTAGCTGGGAAGTAAACTCATGCCAAATGTGCAACCGGAGAGCTGGCAAACACCTGGGTTGGGTGCCTGGGAAGACATTCCATGGATTCGGCACGATCCAGGAGTGGGGAGAGCAGGAGCAGCCCGTGTTTGCCCAGCTGGCAGTGCCCGGTGGGCTCTTCTCACTGTGCCCCCCCACCCAGCTCAGCCAGCCCCTCGCCAAACCCTCCTCCCGCAGCTCTCCATACAAACACCCGGCTCGCTGGGGGGGCTTTGCCCTTTCCTTTGATATTAAGGGCTGCTGTGAATTAAAAAGAGAGTTTGAAGGGAGAAAGTGTCCGTGGTTTCCAAACCAGAGCTTTTGACTTTTTTTTTCTTTGAGGTTCCACACAAAACCCTCACACTGAAAGCAAAGCTGAGCCTTTGATCCGAAAAAGATCCGAGCACCGTCCTGGTTCAGGTCTGTTCAAGAAATGTGACATTTCACAGATAAAGTCAGACAAAATTCATGAATTCCTTCAACCAAACAGGTTTGGGATTTTTCCCCCACTGTTTTCTGAAGATCCTTTATAGACTGATTGGCAGATTAAGACAAGAGGTAAAATATCTGAGGGATTTCAGACGTTCTGTGTTGAATGGTTTGGTCTGGAAATACAGTTTCTGAGTTGGCTCTTGCTTTTAGGTTTGTCCCAGGGGCAAACCATGGAGCAGGACATGGGGAAGAGTCTGCAATCCTTCCTGACCCAGCTCTGCAGACACCCACAGACCACCCAGTCCTGATTCTGACAGTGAGAAACAGCCCTGGCTTGAGCTTTTCCTTGCTGACCCTCCTATATTTTCTCCAAACTCAGACTTGGGCTCCTGTCACAGGACATGGGTGAGCAGCAGGTTCAGGTCTGAGCTCAGGGTTTGGGCTACAAATACAAAATCCATGTGCTGGAGATGGGGTGTTGCTTGAGGAAGCATTTTGGGGGAGGGAGGAACTCCTGCTGCCAACTGCAGGAGGTGATCAAGCCATTCAGGGTCCCCAGCACAGAATCAGTGTTGGAAAAAACCCACTGGATGCAGATTTTGTGGTATCACACCTGACAGAGCTCACCTCACTCAGTCTGTGTGATCAAAGAAGCTTTTTCTACGCACTTTGTGTCAAATCCAAGAGACCTTTCAGTGGAGTTTAAACACCTCCGTTCCCACCTGTTTGTAAATAGGACCTGCTGAGCATTTGCTGTCAGTACAAACATTTCACATCTGTCCTAAATGAAGAAGCTACAGGGACATGAACCACTCTGGACTGGTAGAGAACTCCCAGGGAAAAAACAAACCCGACCACAAAACCAAACTAAAATATTCCAGTGAAGTGTGGAAAACTTGAAAGTGGCTGCAATGGCATATGTGGAACTTTATAGACAAAAGCAGGGAACTTTAAAGAGAAAATCTGACAAGAATTACAAGTGTTTGAGAAAAACAAAAATTATAAATAGATCCTTCTGGTTGGTCACTTGGGATTCTCCTCTGAAGTGGCACATTCTGTGTACATTATATAGAGGGTCTGTAAGACTTTAAAAGGTACTGACAGCCCTCGGTTTCTATTGATCAGAGTTCTGCATCTTTGTGGAATATAAACGATGAATTCCCTCATTCAGTAGCTTTAAACAAGAGAAGAGTCTGGATGGAAAATGTTTAGAAGGACCCAATTAATAAGATAGCACAGAAAAGATGGCAAGGCTTTCTCCCTCCAAATACTTTCAGCTGCAATCACAGAAGCATATCCATGGATTTACTAACTCTCATTATTTTGATATATTGCTGCATTTCTGCCTAAAAATAAAATGAAATGTGTTAAGTTTGGCCTGAGATGAAATACTGAGTTTTCAGGACTAAAATGTTTCAATTATTCATACTGAAAGATCAGGAAACCAGCAAGGAGATAAACATTGTTGTTCATATACTGACAAAGTGAGCCAACTGTTAGAAGCGTGTGCTTCTATTTCCGAATAATCTAATTAACATCAGCATGAGTGCAAAGTCATTAACACATTCTTCTGCACAAAGTTATCAGGCTCTGATTTCAACTTCACTTTCACGCAATTAAAATTACAGCCACTTTTCCCATCATTCAAGTAATTTTAAAAGAAACTAAAAGAAAGATGTAATGATAGTCACCCAGGAATGACACTGAGCTCTCTCTGTGATTAATCTGTTTGGGCAAGCAGGAAAACTTGCAGCGTGTGGGTTACAAGACAAAGCAAAACTGTACAAAAGTTAGTTCCAATAAATTGGAGAGTGTTTATTATGTTGTGGTTTATAAAAGTAACAACAACAGAATGGGGAGAGACTTCCTGAAGGCAATTTTTAGTGCTTAAAGCACAAAGCTGGGAGTTGATCCTGCTCTTAAAGAGAAGAGAAATCCCACACCTGTGAGTGACCATTTCAAAGGGGTGTGTTTGCAGACCATTGTCAGGAGTTTGGGGCTGTGACCATCTCTGCACGGTGCTGGGTCACCCTGAGGCCCACCCCAGGCACACATCCCAAAACCATCTCCCCAGGGAAGGGCTGAACAGCCAAGATTAAATATTTTCAATTCTTGTTTAAGGTAACTTTGGGCCTGCCTGGTGTTTTAGGCTGTTGTTAAACTCAGTGAGAAGGGACCCTTCACTTGGGCAGAGCCACAGGGATTTCAGAATGTAGTTGTGGTCATTACTGCTAAATTTAAACCAAGGGGAAAGAAGTTCTAGGTGGTAAATAAGCACTATTTATAATAGAAGACAATATTTTCAAACCTTCTGAAAGCTGGCATTCCTACTGCATGAAGGTATGAAATAAAACTGTGAAGCAGCTGCAGTTAATGATTAGTAAGCAAAGTCCCACGATCAACAATCCAAACTTGCTGAAAAACCATTTACCTGTCTATTTCTATTTATTTATTATTGATTACCATTAATTGTAAAGAGACTGCCTCCTGCAATATCTGACTGATGAGCTTTCATTTTTCATGGAAATCATTAGCTTATTCATCCAGATACTGCAAACACCTTCAGGTATCATAACTCAGCTGCCATACAGATGATCTCAGTATACAGCACTCACCTGGAAAGAAAAATACCTCAGGCATGAGAACTGTGCCAATGAAAGCAACGATTCACAGTTTGGTAGCAGCTTTATTTATGATTTGCAGAGATGGAACTTAAACCACAAACTCAGGTGGTTGGAGATTTAGGAGCAAAGCCCCTTGGAAGCAGCACCTGCAGTTCAGAGCAGCAATGCCCAAAGTGCCACCCATGGTTTGGGAGGTGTGAGGAGCTGACTGTGGACTCTCCCTGAAGGCCAGATTTCTGCTTCTTTAAGTCAGACTTTGCACAGAGCTTTTCTGGCAATATCTCAATAAAACAAACAGAGAGGAAATGGGAGATCTTCCCAATTATCTCCTAAATGCCATTGGTCAGTTTGAGTCATGACTGGAGAGTGACTGGCACTGGAAGGCAACCCCTGCACAGAAGCTGCGGTTGAGGGTCAGTGTGAGACGTGGAGATTCAGAAATTGCTCTCAAGAGCCTTTGAAGCTTCTCAGTGCAAAGATTATTTGCACAGCACCCACAGCACTGTGTGTTTTCCCTTGCCATCATCTCTGACCCCGAGAGGGTTTCAGCATCACCTGTACCAGCCCTCTCTGCACACCCCAAAGCAGCATTACCTGGAGCAGTCCCTCTGCCTCACCAACGGCCAGGCTGGAAAGCAGCTCTTGCCTTGGTGCTCATTCTTGCTGAGATGCTCAGGTGAGTTTGTTGTCACTTGTGCTGCTCGACTTTCTGATGAGACCTCTTGAAACCATCCACTGGCTTCAGGATCCAAATTAAAATTCCCCTGCTCCAGAATAAGTCAGGCATTACCTGTGAAACACCTGAACAAGAGAAGGGTCTGTTCAACCAGGGGAGCTCACCAGTTTCAGTTAAAAACATCCATTATATCTTTAAAAAAATTCTATTCCTCTACTTGCAGTTTAATAAGTGGCTGATATGAAGCTCAGCCAGCAACTGGAAACCAGCAAGATCCCTATCAAACTACTGAAGAAATGAAATAATATATATCAGATTCCCCAATGACCTCCATAAATCCTTGTTCACCAACAGTGATATTTGTTAATAACAAAATTAACTTTTATTACTTCCTTTCTGTGGCTGTGTTTGCCAACATTCATTTTTGAAGCTCCTCAGAGCAACCAGAACAGATAAATTAGATTAAATTAGGTTTGCTGGCCAAGATGTGAAGACACAAACCTAACTGAGGCTTATATTAAGTCATGATTTGAAGAACTTCATATAATTCACTGTGCCGTGAGAGTAACAGAGAGGAGGAAAGGGAAAGAGGAGCTGTCTCTGGTGCTGAGCTGCTCTCTCTGACGCCAACACAAAAAGCCCTGGATATTGCACCCTTGAAGGGTCACCTCACTCTGACACTCTCAGTGTGAAGGAAATATAAGCCCAAATAAAACCTGCTCTTTCACTCAAGGAGTGACAATAGGGCCGTGCAAATGCCATGGACTGGTTCCCAAACTGGAGACACAGGTGGGACTCTGAGGTGCCAGAACAGCAGCAGGAACAGCGTTCTCTTGGCTCAGATGAGCACAAAAAATGCCTGAGGTGCACAAAAGTTTCTACCAGGAGGGCAAATAAGGGGAAAGGAGTGATCAGAATTCAGGAATAGGAACATCAATCTTTCATTAATCCCAATTTTGTGAGACTTTTTTTTTTCCGTCAAGGTCATGCAGCTGCCATTAATTATAAATAATTCTTTTTGGAAGCTTTTATTTTACTGGGCACCCACAGTTGCCCCAGCCACGAACCCTGGGGATCCCTGGCATGGTACCAGAGCCCTGGAAGTGCAGCCTGGCCAGGGGCTTGTGGAGTGACAGTCATGACAACTTCAAAGATGACCATGGGGAGAGGACTCCTGAATTTTACTTGCCTGGGTTGGCTTGGTTCATTTCTGCTTCTCACAGTGTCTCTCCCTGTCTCGGTGCCAAGGAGACAGACTTTCAAGCAGCCCTGGTGAACACCAACCTTGGCTCTCACTGTGACAAATCCGCTAAGTAAGGTGTAACGGGAGATATGATTCATTTTTATCCCATCAACGTTGTCTATAGGCAGCTGGCAATATGTTTTTTAACACACTGCCTTGATTCTGGAGCTCTCCTTGACATGTTTGTGCTGTTTATGAAGAGGGCAGGTTGGAATCCTTGGCAGAAATGTAAATGGTTTTAATATTTTCCTAGCAATTCATTGTCTCCAATTGATGTGAGAAACCAGATGTGAGGATTTATGAAGGACACTTGTGACAGGTCTGCTCTGCAAAAACTGAAGAGAGAGGAATCAATAAATGGCATTAAAATAAAGAAATGGAAAATGAAAATTTGAAAATATCTCAAAATTCCTCTGATCCATCTCTAAGCAAGTTCCAAGCAATGCACCAATACCTTCCAGTGCTCTGCCTGTGCATTATCAAACAATCCGGGATAAGACAAGAGACCAATTTAAAGTGCAAAAGTAACTGAAGAGATAAAATTTATCTCACTCCAACTTGACTTCCTACAATTTTTCTACTCCAGTAAAGTTCCTGAGGTTTGTCTGGTGACAGCACCAGTGAATACCAGTGGGTAAGTGTCATCCCTGTGGCCTCATCCTGCTCCCCCTCTGGAGATGTAAGTGCTCTGAGGGGGCTTGTTCTGCTCCAAAGAAAGAGGAAATCCCCCCAGTTTGACCTGGAGACACTTTTGCCATCTTAGCTGAGAGTGTGAGTGTGTTCTCTGCCCAGCCTGTGCCAGGGCCTGCCCACCCTCCCAGGGAAGGATTCCTTCCCAACATCCCCTCTCACCCTGCCCCCTGGCAGTGGGAGGCCATTCCCTGTGTCCTGTCATGTCCTGGCACTACAGGACGCTCAGCCTTCCCTCGGAACTGGGGATGAGGCTGCAGTCCCTGCCCTGATCCCTGACACAGACCTTGGATCAGCTTCATATTTCCCTGTGAACTTGCATGGTAACATCAGACCCAGAGGGTTTCTCCAGTGGAGCTTTAGAGCCAGGCAATGGTTGTTTGGAGGAGAGGAACTTGTGCTCTGTGCTGAGACTGCAAAGCAGCAGCTGCACTTTTAATTAAAACTTATGTCCTATATATCTTTGTGTGTTTGAGTGTTTCTTTGTTTTTAATGAAATTTTTAGATAAAGGGAGGGTTTTTTAATTATACTCCTGCCTCCTGGTGCACTCCTTCCTTATTCATTTTTGCCATCATGACTTTTTTCAATTTACCTTAACAGATTAGGCCGTATCAGAGCCTGTGAGTGTATTAAAGGAGATGGCAGCAGAACACAGCTCTGGTTCCTGATCTGGTTCAGTAACAGCCTCTTTCCTCACCCTTCTCTATCCCCCTGCACTTCATGCACACTTCAATTACTGTGACACGTATGGATCTTAAGCATATTTGACACAGAGTAATGAATGAAGTCTCAACACTCATCAAGCAAATGCCTCAACATTTGCATAAGTTAACATTGGTATCATTCTGTGGAGCTGCAGGTTACAATTAGGGATTTTTCACAGGGGGAATTCAATTGGAACAGCTATTCCTGAAGAGCTGCTGCTCCTGTGGGTTTCCTCACACGGAGCAGTTGGAATTTTGGCAGTGCTGAGTTTGCTCTCAAGTCCAGCAGAAATCAGGGGAGGATTTTTTTGGCTGCCAGGAATGAAAGCTTTAGAGCCTTGTGAATGTGCAAATATGATGGAAGCTGAAAGAGAACTGCAGTGGGATCTGGAGTCAAAGGAAAAGGTAAATATGTAAATCATATGAGGAGTGGCTGAGGGAGCTGGGACGGCTCAGCCTGGAGAAAAGGTGTTTGGAAAGAGGGGTTTGTGGATCCTTATCTGGATGACACAGGGAAGAATTCCCTGCCATGAGCTTGATAACACAAAGTGATAGGAATTCGCCTGCTTGACAATTGATTGACACAGGGAAGAAACTGGACTATGCCAAAGTGCTGGCAGTTAATTTTCCTTGCTTTGCTTCCTTTAGTTTTCCCATTACAGACTGAGAAGGACAAATTTTCCTTCATATACAGAAAGCAGAACAATTTTAGCCCTTGAAAAGCAGGAAAATTTGGTTTAAATTTGGTTCCAAAGCATTGGGCAGAAAAAAGATAATTTGGATGAAGGAGGTTTATTTCTGTGCTCCCACTCCTGGGAGTTATGTCTTCTGAGCTCCTCTTCTGTCAGGACTTAATATGTCCCCAACTGCTTGCACCAGCTTTAATCTTCATGCAGAACAACTGCTGAGCATAAAAGTGTGTTTATATCAATCATTCTAGAAATGTAAACAAAACAGAAGCAGTGGAATTATGAATGAAGAGTTGATTAGGAAGTGACAGCAAAGATTTGTGATAATGAAGGGAGGAACAGTTTGTTTGTTTGGAAACATGCCAGTCACTTGCAATTAATTTTGCAAGCTGGGCAGCAGGACACCTGCAGGATACAGGAGTGGGGGAATTTTCTACTAGGGTTGGTGTGCAAATGCAAACGACTTTGTACCAAGGTATTTGGAATATTTTATGGCTATGGACTGGAATAACAGAAGTAGATCTAGAAGCCCTGACCGTCTTTGATGTTAAATTTAGATGCTTTAACCACAGACTGTGGTTTCTAATCCTTAAACCCCTGGGCTTGACCAGAACTGCCCCTGCCTGGTGATGGGCACGCCCAGAGTAACATCGTGGGGGGACTTGTAAAACAAGACCAGTTCACAAAGTGGTTGGGGCTGTTCTCCCACTAAACAGGTCAAAGGATATCTGAGATTGATCTGCCATCAAAATCATCCTCTCATGGTTTGGCTGTGAAATGAATTTTAAGACTAAGAGTAAACAAATGGTAAATAATAAGGAGTAAAATAATAAATAAATAGGAAAGTCCCTCTGACTCACAGGAAGGTGTTCATTGGCCACTGGGAAGAAGGACACACTCACGGGGAGCTGGATGAGACTGTGCCTGGTGTAAATGCCAATTTCCCATCACAGAAAGTAGGATTTTAGAGCAAAAATTAGTGTACAAGGGCACTCCAGCACAGGATATTGGCCTGAGAAGGGGCAGACATGACCTGCACGTCCTGCCCCATGAAATTACAAGGGCAAGAAGCCACTTCTTTTCCCAGTGAGCACATTTGCCCACAGAGGGATTTTTCTGTAGTGAATTTGTCAGCTCTCCTTCAGAGAGGTGGGTTAACTGGCAGGAATAAGCTGAGGCAGGTGCAGAGTGTGTCTGAAATCACACAGCAAGCAGAGCTGGACAGCCTGGACACTCCAGTCTCCTCCAGAGATCACAAGCCCAGCTTGCAGTCTGTAAAACAAAAGCAGATAGCCCAGATCAAACCCCTGGAAAAAGCACAGGGTCAATGAAACAGCTCCCTTATGCTCCTTAAACACTCAAAATGCACGTTTTTACCTTCTGGCTAAAGTATTTAACTGTTCCCAAATGCAGGTCGATGACTAATCAATGCCCAGCCAATCAATCCATTGAGGTCAGGAATAACCAGCATCTCACACACCTTGTAAGAGCCACTGCAGGAGAGGAATTTCAAAATAACCTGCAAGTCTGAAGGGGTCCAATATTTCTCTCTATTACAGACAAATTACATCAACACATTACAAAGGAAGCCGGAAGGTAAGATTATTAAAATGCAAAGTTTTTGCTGGTTATTTGATCAGGAGCACAAAGGAAAAGCAGGAGGTGAGAGTGTGAAGGTAGAGTAATAAAAGGAAACCAAATGATTCATTTAATTAAAGGGCTGATTAAACTTGAAGACTTGTTACATCTCATATTTTTCATTAGCAAACGTTTCTTTTTTGTTTCATTTTCTTTATTGAAGCTCTTCCAGATACAATTTACAGTGGGTGATTTATGGCCCAACCCTCCCACTTTTGAAATCCACAGGAATCTTCCCATTGATTAAAAAAGCCAGTCATTACACAGGCAAAAACTGTGGGGGTTTTTGCTCCAGTGTTGTCAATCCCAAATGATTTTATGATGGAAGGCTTTGGTGTCACAAAAATTTAGGGATGCAATTAGATTTTCTTTCTCTGTGATATTCCTTAGATGTAAATGATTTTAGGATCTAAAGGCTGAGATTATAAATTACCTTTCCCACTATTTTTTTCAGGTTCCATGGATTGCAAACCTTGGGCATATTCATGTTATTAGATGTCTCTTAGAGGCCAGTTAATGTAACTGTGCCTTATTAGAGCAATATTAGAAATTAATGAGGTTGCCTTTAGTTGGCACCAAGTAATTAAATACCACTTAATGAAGTGCTAAATATATACAAAACTTTAGATTTGGTCTTTTAATAAAGGACTTGTGTCGTGACAAGGAGGAAGGAGAAAGAAAGAGTCCATCTTTTATGCTTTTGTCATTTAATTTTTAGCCTTTCGTCCAGTGAAACAGGGTAACTCCAGATTTCTCTGGGTAGCTGAACACCACAGAAAGGAAGTATTTTTCAAGATGTGCAGAAAGTGCCCCAGAACCCCGGAGGCCTCACTCACCCAAAGTTTCAGGCAATTAAAACTGTTTAAAATACGGTTAAAATTGTGTGTGCACAGTCATGCACCCACCCATACAAATGAATTGCTGGGTGGAAAATGAACCTTCCCTCAGAGGCACCTCTGCATACAAAATTGGGAACATCAAGGTCCAGCACTAAGTGAATCTTCCCCAAAAATCTCTGGTCTGGAAAATTTTGCAGGAAATCTGCATAATAGTGAAGCTATTTATCTTCTACAATTCCCTGACAGACACAGCCCAAAGGCAAAGTCCTTCCTGCTCCCCAGAGCTCAAAACGGAGAGGGAGAAAGTCTAATCCCTGGGATGGGCCAATTCCAGAGCTGTGTCTGGTCTTCTCTGGGTAAAAAAATGGGAATTCAAAATACTTCATGTATTCCGTGCCCTGAACTGCTGCAAATTCTCTCCCTGTTCTTGGTTTAATATCTAACAAATACAATTTACCCCTCCCAGTCAGACACCCCTATTTATTGTATGTGAGCCACGCAGCTATGCAGAGAATATGTTGCATTTCACATATTTAACTTTCGAGGATATATTTCAATCCCTGCAGTTCTGATTTCAACAAGGATTAACCCTGCTCAGAATCCTGCTTCAGAATCCTGCCTCCAGGATTTGGAAAAAAATAACTGTCGTTCACTGCTTGCTAAAATGAATGAATCAGTGAAGATTCATCAGTAAGTAAAAATTCCCATGTTACATGTTCAAAAAACCCACATAGACCAGAAGATATGTGCCATATTTTGAAAGTGTTAAAAAGCACAGCATTTTATTGATAAAAACACTTAAACCCTGTCTCTCTCTTGGGAGCTTTAAACTCCAATGACTCTGATAGGATATGAAAGCTTCATTGATTTATCGATAATAGCAAATAAATAAATTTAGGGGAGAAAATGCACTTTGAGACATTATTGGCACTGAGGGACCAACAATATCTTCAGTTCCCATAGATCGGTACAGAAAACTGTTGGAAATCTATTTTGCATGTTCATGGACAGGGTCATTCTAGTGGGAATATCTATAGCCAAAATTTTTCATTCCTTTACTGCCCTGGTTAGTTTGCAGGAAAGTTTTCAGCATCAGTACTAAGCTAACAGGTTAAAATTAAAAGTATTCTTCCTGCAATGAAACAAAAAGGATGCTTATACAGATGATTGAATAGGTGTAGAAAACAAAACAAACTAAAACCAGTAATAGACTCAAGATCATTGGTGATTCTGTGCAATATTCACTTTTCCATGCTTTTTTTATTATTTAATACACAGATTTCTGTTGTGCCTTTTTTCCACGGTTGCTTTGGTACCTTTCCTTGTAACTGTTCCTATTTCCATTGGCTCCCCACGGGCACTGCACAGTCCTACAAGCCAGGTGGGCAGATCCGAGGTGGGCTGGAGGAAGGCAGAGTGCCCCCCACACACACACCTGAGGGATTATCTTGTTCCTGACTTTGGGAAAGGAATGCCCAGAGCATTCCAAACCCTGGGATTGTACAGTAAAAGCACATGGAGCATGGCCAGCCCCACTCCTGAGTGGGTCTCCTGCAGTCACTCCTTAAAACCCCCAGAAATCACACACAGAGCAGGAGGAGCCAGAGGGACCTCACTGACCTTCGAGGGCTACACATCAAAGCAACATTTGGAGACGATCCCTGTGTAAAGTTATCCCTACAGACTCTAAAAGTTAAAGCCTATTCAGCCCAAACCAACTCCACATTAAATGTGATACTGTGATTTATGCAAGGCTGGTTTCCTTAGGAATTTCTTGGAAGGAACCTACATGCACCAAGTGTAAATTCTCTACCTACACAATGCCCAGTCAAATCCAAGTGTTCCTAACTCCATACACATAGATGTGTTCTGTTGTGTTATCCCATGGAAGGTGTGCCAGACTATCTTGTTTTATTCACAGGCACGTCCTGCACGTGGGATAACCCAGGGCAGTGACAACCTCACAGCAGGAGACATTGCACTCAGCAGGTGGAAAAAATGATATCCCAAATGCCTCCAGAAGTCACTATTTCTTATTAAAAAGAAATTGAAAAAAAGGTATCTTTTCCCTTTTTTGTGTGTGTCTTTGTACTTCCTGAAAAGCTGCAGCACCAGATGCTGGAGCTGCACAAGGTTTCCCTTTGCTTATTCCAATGTTCATACAGAAGGAACCAGGAGTAGCTTGGACTGTTTGATTTGTTGACAGTGTTTCTGGCAGTGTATTTGCCTTGATGGCAAAAACTAATACACAACCCTGGACTTTTATTTTCCCTTTTCCTCCACTGCTTTGTTTATTGCTGGAGCATTTTAAAATATTTTTATTGCAGATTCTGTGCTCAATTTAGGGCTTAAAGTAAATATTATGCTCTACACTGCTCCTAAAATAAAGCTTGTGTTGTAGAACCTACTGGCAGCAGACTGTGACTTATCTTTCATATTTCACCAATGTTAGGAAGTCTTACTTAACAGAAAATCATGGTTTCACAGCCTAAAGCTTGTTATTTAAAATCAAAATTTTTTTGGTAAATCAAGCCCAGCACTACATAGTAATAAAAGTTTTATCTCCAGCACCTCCATAATTCCCTACAGTCCAAGTGCTGAATAACAACATGCTATTGAAATGCCACCCAGCTTTGCCAAACAGGAGGAAAACGCCTCAAAAAGTACTCCTCCTTCCTACTTTCACAGCCTATAAATACAAAACACTGCAGAGATTTATGAGTGCAAAGACAAAAGAAAAAAGGCCTCTAACATTGTTGTAACTGAAGGCTTGTTTACAAAAATGTGATTTATGTCCTAGACAAGAACTCACAGCACAGAGGATCCTGTGGCAGATTCCCTGCTGTGGCTTTTGCCATCACCCCTTTAAACAAGCCCATCATTGCCCTGCTCTGGCCACTTGGGCTGAGCTGAATTCCATGGAATTTCAGAAAGCCAACCCCCTTGGCAGCCCTGCCTTGGGAGGAGCCCGTGGGATGAGCTGAGCCCGGAGCAGCCCAACCC
>VXBX01005355.1:6573-21314 GCA_013400415.1 Scytalopus superciliaris
CTTTTCAAATTAACTTGTTCTTTTTTTTTTTTTTTTTTTTTTTAACCTCCTCTGTCACTCTGCCTGTGGATTGTGGATGAGAGATCCAAGGTCAGCGTTGAAGCTGGCGTGTGCTGGGGGCCTGAACTGTGTGTCCCATCTCAGTAGCTTGGTAGCTGCAGGGCCACCTCTGCACAGCTGCCATTCAGAACCTCCTACATCTGTGCAAGGTCTATGTCCTAACACATCTGTAAGTACTGAAATCTGAAGATTTCATCTGGGAAACTGGTTTCTTTTGCTTTTCAAGTGTTCTGTCATTATGCACCCTGAAGAATTTTGTAAGGCGCTCTAGCATTTAGTATTGCATTATCTGCTTCAGCCAACTTCAGCTTCTGCTTGATGTTTTTATGGACCCTAGGTTTGTAGTTGCACCAACAATGGCATTCTTGAGAAAGGACATTGTTCTCTTCTCCTACTTGATTTTTTTCATTTTTTTTAGTTGCCTTTTTTTGTGCTGATACTAACCAAGCTGTCCTCACTGTGACTTTCCAGACTGACACGGACATGACTGTAGCTTTGCATTTAAAAGGAAATGCTGCTGTTCTTTTAACCATTTCTAAAATGCTACTCCTGTACTTTTTGGGACCGGAGCCAACAGCTCAATTTTTGCCGCACAGCATGCAACCCATGAGAGGCAGTCCTTGTTCTTAAGGAGGTCTCTGGGGAAAATACTGAAATGAGCAGTTGCACCAGTTGAGCTCTGATAAGTAGAGCTAGAGACAGCATGCTGTGTTTGCCACCTGTTTCGTTGTGGAGCTCGTCCTGGAGCTGCACTTGGGTGCAAGATTGTACATGGATGCAGTGGAACAACACGTATCAAAAAACATATCTCATAAGACATATGTAAAACACCAAGCAACCTTGTAAGTGTGTCTAGAAAAACAAGATTTGTTTAGCGTTACTAGAGGTGTATTCATGTGCCACTTTGCTCAGGCTGGGGCATCTAAAGTCAGGCTTTGAGGTTATTAGGGGTGTCCTCTCTGGCATGGGGTGAGCACCTCCAGAGCTGCCCCAGAGCACTATTTTAGCTACTGAAGGGAAGAGCTCTTGTGGCAGAGAGGGATCTCTGCAGTCAAACTACAGCCGTCCTTAATCCTGCTCACCCCTAGACCAAATCTCTGCGGAGAACACAGAGCATGTGTAGATGGAGCTATTCAAAACAAGATGGCACATGTCTGCCTGCCGAGAGCCAAGTATTCAGAAGTGGCATCAGAGTAAAAACCTTCTCAGAGCCGCAGCACTTCTGTGCACTTGTCAGCTGCACGCCACAGCCCTGGAAGTCTGCAGGAGTCAGTCTCAGTGTGGCTGTGACCCAGCACAAGTGCCTTCAGCCATCCTCTGAGGTCGCAGGAAGGTGTACTTGCAATGCAGTTCTCTTCCCCCCCCTCCATGGTGGTTACCAGGTCCTGCCATGGCTGAACTCAACTGTGAGTCTCACAGGGATTTATATTAAGCTGATATGAATCAGTGAATTTCATTCTCCTTCTCTTTAATAAGGGGAGATCAGAGGCTCCTGCGGTTAATCACCCCGAGTGCTAACGGTTCAAACTGAATTAGTTTACACAGGTTTCCTATGGGAGTGTGCTGGATGTTGGAGCTGGCCTGTTTGCACTGAACTACCTGGCAAACACTGTCAGCGGCATTTGAGTGCAAGAATTTCTGAATTAACCCCAGTTGCAAGCTGTGTTTCTCCCTGGGATTTTCTTCCCTCAGTGCAATTAGGTCGTGTGCTCTAAGGCAGCAGGAGAGTAAGAATGGGTTGCAAATGTGGACAGATGGACCAGCAGTTACACCATAGGACTCTGGGAAGGACCTGGATGGGGTGTAAGTGCCAGCTGAAGGAAGTAAACCCAAGGATGGCGAGCAAAACTCATGTGGAGAGGAAGAGGAACACCACCACGGCCGCCAATGCTGCCACAGGTTGACTCAGTCTTGCCAGGAGAGCTCCTCAGATATATCTGTGTGTAGGCTCAATGGATACATCTCTGGAGACCAAGGAGATGAGTATGTACTTAAAACAGCAGAAGGCCCATCATTCACCGAAATTTAATTGAGGTCACATTGGCTTGGAGCCACAGGGTAACACACCCACATTCCCCTGTCTGCCGTGCACCTGGATGACTCACGTTTTGTCTGCCCTTCGCTCTCGCTGTGACTTACCAGGGAACATTTTCATTACTGCTGAGGGCATTGCCACCAAGGGCAGAGGTTTTCTCTGCGGCGTGGAAGTGGGCGGTGTCGGTGGTGTTCCTGCAGCCTTGTTCTCCACCCTGGATGCATATAGGTATCTGTTAGTCTCTTTTTCACCTTTGGATGCATACCTGTGAGCCCTCAAGGCTGGAACCTTAATGGTGTGAAAGATGGCAGGGGAAAGAGTGGCTTGTGCTTTATTAATGCTTATATTTGGAGCGTCTGTTCCCAGAGTTTTACAGGAGATGAGCAGCCTTAGTAGCTCCTCACAGGAGGGAACAGGCAGCTGCACCTTCTCTCTTCAGTGGTGTTTTCCTTGCTCTTGGAGCTGTGACTCCTTCTGTAACTGAGATGGTGATTTTCACACGGACCTGGTTAGCTTGGGGTCAACCTCATGACATGCTAATTAAGAAGAAGTCTTAAGGAACACGCCAGGCTGCTTTCACTATGAAGCCTGGGTGAGCAGAAGGGTAATCATGTGCTGCTATCACCTCAGCCATCTTGCTGCAACTCTGAAAAGTTTTGCATGGTTTTGCTTTGGGTACGGCGTGCTTGTTTATCAAGCACAAGCTAAGGCTTGCTTAAATCTTGCCATTCAAGTTCTCCACTGTTAAACTTTCAGGCTTTATTCAACAAAATAATCCAGCTTCCCTGTATCGGTTGGTTGAGGGCTCTTAATTTTAAAAACAGGTATCCTGCAGTTATCCAGAAGGATTTATCCCACTGCCACACAAATCAGGAATGACCTGATGGGCGACACCACACCACCAGCACGCAGGGGTTCCTTTACTGGGAGCCTCCTCAATGGTGCTTAGTATCCATGCATGTCCTGGTGCTGATTCCTTCATGGATGGCAGGAGTGGAGTGTTGGGTGTACTTTGTCCTCCCACCCCTGGAAAGGCGTGGGAAGGCTGATTTTGCTGGCCAGAGGAAGCGGCTGGCAGTTGCCACATGGAAAAACCTGGCTCCCCAGACTTTGGCCACTGAGTCCATCGTGCACTTCCTGCCGTGTAGAAATACTGTGGAGAGGGCTTTTTTTTTTTTCACGTGTGAAGAGTGGCTTCTCTGTGTTTCTGCCTGAGTTTGATTTGCACACCAGGCCTCTGGGAAGGTGCCAGGGCATCCATCATCATTTGATGTCCAAACCTCAGCTAGCGTCTTCCAGCATGAGGGATCTCCTTGGGGCTTAGCATCCATCATCATGATATTCCTCCTTTCTGATAAAAATTAATATTGTGCATTAGTACGTTGATGAAGTACTAGGGGCAACATTGATGGTGATTACTGAAGCATGTTGGAATTTACTTTCTAAGATCTGGACGAGGTTTTATTCTGTGTTTAGGCTCCAAACATACTGGTTCAATAATGCTGCTGGCAACTCAAGGAGGCTACCCAAAGAGATGCATTTGTCTTTGCACTGGGGTGTACAAGGTTTGGCAGTCCGTTCTCAGTTCCCACATCACCCTGTTTCAGCAAGAGACTCCCCTGCCTGATGAGGGATGGCTGAATTTGTTGGCTGTGCAGCAGGTTATTATTTGTGTTTCAAAATACTAAAATGCTTTCCAGTGGAAAGCAAAACATTTCACTGCTTTCAGCCTTCCTGCCTCTCCAGTAACTTCGTGCTCTCTCTGGCTTTAGAGTATATTATAATGTTGCTGTCACCTGTACAAGATGTTTGATTACCTTTTTTCTGTAAACACCTTCTAACCAGCTTTGACAAAGTTCCATGTTCACAATGTAAAACTCACTGCCAAGGCTTCCTGTGCAAAGAGACCAACTCTGCAGGGGAGGGGCAGAGCAGCACAGGGCAGAGCAGTGGACACTTTTGTCTGGCCACTGGTATTCTGACCCGGTCACTGGACAGAAATGGGACTGTAAGGCACAAGTAGCCCTGTGATGGGCACCTCTGGGGTGATCCCACTTTGCTCTCCCTGGAAAACTCCCTTCCAAGCTGATGATTACAGGTTTGTTCAAGCTCAGAAGCTTGGGAAGCAAAGATGCCTTTCTAACCTGTGTTTATTTTGTGCTGTAGCTCTACAGCTTCCACTTACTTATTAAATATTTGATCCTCTTTGGTGCCTTCCTGGGCTTCTGGCTTCTGAGAGACTTAGTGGCAAGGAGTTCCATGATTAATTATGAACTAGCCTAAAAATAGAGGTGGGGGGAGAGGAGAAGAAAATACTTCCTTTCTGTAGTTTCTGAGGCTGCTGCTTTCCAGATTCCTGCTGTTTCCTCTTCCCTGCATACTGCAGAGAAGGGAAGGATCTAACCTCCTGCTTTAAATCAGCCTTGGTTTTGTTGTTTACTGCCGAAGGCTGGAAGGATTTAACTTTGGTTGTATTTTTTAATGAATTTGTGAAGAGAAAGTAAATATGAGCTTTTTACATATGGATGAGTTAATCTAGTCTACTGCACCCTGGAAGAATGCCAGGAGAATTTAGCATAATATGGTATTTCAGTCAATATTTAAATTAAGTTTTGGCTTACTGATTTTTTTAATTTCCAGGACATCTGAGAAGCCCCTACCAATCAGTGCTTTTTTTGGGTAAAGGATGTGTGTTTCTTCACATTTTATTCAAAACAGAAATTAAAAAAAAAATCTACTTTTCAGAATTTTCTTTGCTACATCTTGCTAAGATTCATGAATACTCTGTTTGTTAAAATGTTTTCTGCCTCATGTACCCAAACATCCACACAGGTTGGAATAGATCATTATTTATTTGTACACCTTTATTACTAAGGCATTATTAGTAATGGTTGGGTTTGTGTATTTGCTACTGTTTTGTTTACTGTTGCATGGAAAGGGAAACTGACCACAGCAATGTTTATTGGTCCAAATCTAACTCCACATTTTTTCTTTGATTACACATTCAAAGCCCTTTTCCTGCAGGCCTTTCCCTGCTCTTGTGCCCTAGGTTTTGAAGAGCAAGTGTCAAAAAAGCGGTGTCCTTTTGTACTGGGTTACTGAAATTCATTCCAGGGGAGAGAAATCTCTTTCTAAGAAGTGATCAAGGTGTATCATACCTGTCTGGGAATCCAACTGCTTCATTAACAAACCAAATTTTTATGGTTACAGGTAAATCCCCTTGGGAAGATGAGGTTAGGGTTTATGCTGATTTGGGGCTACGCAAATGAACTGCCTAAGCAAATCCAAAGCATTATATAAATAGGTAACACTTTGAAAAAGTTTAAGATCTGAATCTTCAGGGTCCAGCAGTGGAAGCTGTGTGTGAATGAGTCAAAAGAGGGGGGAAGGGAGGCAGGGGGAGGGGAGGTATGGGAGAACACAGAGCAGAGGAATGATTTAAGCATTGGCCAAACCACTGTGTCAAGTCAGAGGTTTTCTCTGACTGCCTTCTCCCAGCGTTTTACTTTGTGCTAAACATAAGGTGCCACAGTTTACATTTAATAACTCTGCCCAAGTTAGTAATTCAAATAAATACTGACTGTCCATGAATGCATCTTACTAGGCAGCACAGAAGCAGGAGACAGAAGTCTCTTCCTCTGCAGATGTGCATCGTATATAAAACTTGGTGCATGAATTTCCTCCAGCCCAGGGAAGTCACTCGGCAGTTTTTTCAACTGCCTGTTGCTTTGCAATGTCTGGCTACTCGGAGCAAGGTGACAAACTTCCCAGGATGAGTGCCGTGATGCTGCCCTGGTGCCATCGTCTGTCTTTTCCCAGGGAGGAATAACAGCCAGCATTCAGAGGCACACAGGGCTCTGGGTTCACCCTGCCCCTGCCTGCATGGCTCCTGAGACAGGGGTGTGAAAATAGGAGAGAGGCTGATAGGAGGAAAATTTGCAGACAGCCGAAATGGCTCAGCAATGCTAGACAGAGTAACAGAGAGAGAGCTGTTCTGATTTCACCCCCCTTCATAAACCCAGAGCTGTTTTGAGCTGCAGCAGATAATAGTTCTTTGAAGTCTTTCTTTCTTTCTTTCTTTCTTTCTTTCTTTCTTTCTTTCTTTCTTTCTTTCTTTCTTTCTTTCTTTCTTTCTTTCTTTCTTTCTTTCTTTCTTTCTTTCTTTCTTTCTTTCTTTCTTTCTTTCTTTCTTTCTTTCTTTCTTTCTTTCTTTCCTCTCTCTCTCTCTCTTTCTCTCTTTCTTTCTCTCTTTCTTTCTTTTTCTTTCTTTCTTTTTCTTTCTTTCTTTTTCTTCCTTCCTTGCTTTCTTCCTCACTTCCTTTCTGTCTTTCTCTCTTTTCTCTCTTTCACAGAATTATTTATGTTGGAAAAGACCTCTGAGATCAGTTAATCCAACCTTTCCCTCCCTTCCTCCCTCCCTCCCCCATACCATGATTTGCAATGACAGCATTTAACCGTACCGGTTTAGTGCAAGGGAATTTGCAATTGTGCTGTGGAGCCAAGCTAATAGTTTTGTTTGGGAGATCTCACTTCATGGCTCGGTGCTGTTCATGAAGGTCCAGTCTTTGGAGTCCCGTGGTGGAAGTAAAATGACAAAACCCTTTACTGAACAGAAAAATTGACATGAAAGGCTGAAAAACATGGCAAGAGGAATCAGAAACCAAGTGACCAGGGGGCCTCACTTGGCAGCTTGGTAAGTGCTCTTCGTATCTGCTGGATGCATTGAAAAAGCAAGCCACACATCACCATTCAATCCCCCGTAGGGCTTCATCTTGTTTCCTTTATTACAATGAAGAAGATGTATAACACGGTCAGGGCTCTCAACCTGGGAGGTGTGTGAAAGCTCAGTTTTTTTTCCAAATTCAAATGACATAAAAGTTCATGAGGTTCCCAGCGATCCTCATTATTTAGTATGCACAAATATGTTCTCAGGTGATGAGCAGGTGATGAGCAGCAGCAGGAAGGAGACACTGGAGAATGCAAATAAAGATGTGCCCACCTTGTGACTCTTGATAGATGGAGAGAGTCCAAATGAACATGGGGTCCTGTGTCAGAAAGAGGTGGTGGTGATCTCTTCTTTCTTTAAAATGAAGGAATGAGTAGAAAACTCCAGGCAGGGTTTTTTGTTTGTTTGGGTTCATTTGGGTTTTGGGATTATTTTTCCTCCTAGTACTCTGTTGAAGTTTTCTGTTTTTGCTCTGTGTTTTTATTTATTTATAGGCATTTATGTGGCACTCATCATTCTAGTACCTGGGCAAATTTCTTGTGTCATGTAATTAAATCTATACAAAATGCACATGTCCTCAGTGGGGAAAGCTGCACTCTGCTTTTGCAAGGGATTTGTGCCCTGCTATTTAACACTGCTTTTGCAATGCTGTATCTTTCCATGTGCATGTGAGTGGGGAAATGCAGACTCTTGTTAAGGCTGTGTGCCCACACACCCACTGCTCTGGTGCACGGGGTCATGGCACCTGACTCGCTGTCTGAGGTGTGGGTGGGAAGTGGGCACTGCTGGGATGTGTGGATTTGACAATTGGCTGGGGAGCCTGAGGCATGCTCCTCCCTTCCTCACTCCTCCAGGCACCACCTGCATAACTAGCGGTGGGCTGAAAGGGCACTAACACACACACTGATCCTAAATGGGGAGGCACAAAGTCCCCTTTAGACTCTTTTTGAGAGGGTACCTTGTTATTTTTGTCACATCTGTATCTGGAAAGGCCAGCACATCCCCTCAGCTCTGGGTTTGCAGGAGGAGAAGCATCAAGTGCTGGGGAAAGGCTGGGCCTTTCTAAGGAGCCAGCAGCATCATGAGCTGGAACTAGTCACCTCCTGTCTATGTGTGGCTCTTGTCACATCCTCTAAAGGAAAGTGACTGCATCCTGCACTTGTGTGGAGTATTTCACAAGGAAATGTCCTCCTGATTTCTGATACCATGGTCATGGGTGCCCTGCAGAGCTAATAGGAAGGACTGTGAGGACAAGGTGACACCTTTTGCACTGAAAGTCGAAGCAAAGGTCTGCCAGTCACACCAGCCAGTTCTGTCTCAGCAAAAGACTGTCTTTGACAGGTCTCAGACCAGCACAGATGGCCTTCCATAGCACCAGGTGGGGCAAACCTCTGCTTTTCTTAGAGAAACACAAACAGATTTGATCAGGCTGTGCACCAGTTACAGTGACAGTCCCACAGATGTTCCCTGGCTCAGGTGGGTGACCAGCAGAGTGGTGCCTGGCATGACAGTACTTGGGGGGCCATATTCAGATGAACAGGAGATGGTGTTTAAAAACAAGAGTTGACTTTTGGAGACTACCTACCTTCAGCTGAGGAGTCATCTGCCCACCCAGGACTGACTGACAGCCTGGCATTGATACACCTCTTTGGCAGCAATTTGTAAGATGTATGGTGGTCCAAGTCCCATGGCAGTGCCCACTGCAGCCAGTGTGAACACATTGGAGGAATCTGTCCCTTCTCCTTCTGAGAGCAGTTTGTTTCTCCCATGTCAGGAAAAAAAAAAAAAAAAAAAAAAAAAAAAGGGGTGTTATGCACTCTGTTTTAGGGCCTNNNGTGTTAGCTGCACTGCTTTAGTGCATCTTGTAAAGAGTCCTGGATCCTCAGAGGTTGAAGTAACCAGCTGCCCTCACACCTGCACATACCTCGTTGCATCCTCAGTCACTTGTGAAAACCTTTGGCTGTGTGTTGTGTTCCTCATTGCACTCTGGTTTTGGCAGGCAGGGAGGTAACAGAGGGTTTGTTCATCACCTCTCGGGTACTACTCACATGTTTTATTACCTGGCTGAAACAGGCCCTTCCGAGACACAGCTATCCCTGGTTTCTAAAGGCCATAAGAGCAGAACTGGGCTTGTCTGAATCTCCAGCAACAAATAAGAAAGGATTATTGCCTTTCTCCTAGGTGGGAAAACCTGTATGCTGATTTTCAGGAGTGAATAACCACAATCCTAATTGAAGGCTGAGAATAATCATGTTTCCAGATGTTTGAGTTGTTGAGCTGTGTCTTGTTGGGGTTTTTCCTTTTCTTTTAATTCCAGTGTTTTATATAAGACAAACAAGGTGAGGCATTGCTGCTGGAACATGAAAGAAGGCATTAACATGAGGTACCACTCGCTGGTGCGTTTGGAGCTTGGGTGAGGAAAGCCATTTGCCGAGTACGAACAGATCAGGCATCAGATCTCCCTAGATGAGAAATACTGAGACATTCCAGAAGCGTTTAAGTGGGTTTTAGAATGGCTACGGGCTTCACCCTTAGAGTCTCCTGCCGCTTCCAGAGGAAGGCGGTGCTCCCGGAGCGCACACGGGGAACTCGCCGAGCAGCACCAGCAGCGGCAGCAGATGGTCCTGTCGAGCCGTGATTAATTGTTTTCTAGTGCCACCGTGAGGACTGCCGGCTCCGCCGGGTGGGATGGTGCTAATGAACAGCCGGGAGGGCGCACACGGAGGGGAGACACCTCAGAGCCAGCGCTGGGGTACCGGGAGTCCCCCCGATGGGCACAAAACCAGCGCCAGGAGGGATGGGGATCCCCCCGGTGGGCACAGCCCGGAGGCATGAGGGTCCCCTCGATGGGGATCCCTCCGGTGGGCACATCCCGAGGGATGGGGGTCCCCACGCTGGGCAGAGCCCGAGGGATGGGGGTCCCCACGCTGGGCACAGCCGATGCTCCGGAGGGACGAGAGCCCGTGCCAAAGTGTCCAGCGAATTTCGGCACCTTTGCCAGGGAAGGCGCCGTCGGCTCCCCTGAGCATCGCCTGTTTACCTGAGGGGGCGGAGGGTAAGCTTTGCCAGGAGTTTAGGCTGGCAGCATCGGTTTAGGTTGGGATCCATTAGAGTAAATAAATCGATCCGCGGACCGGGCTGCGTGGTGCTGAAGGAGATCTCTGAGCAATCCCAGCTCAGCCGTGCCTTCCTGGTTTGAAAACCTGGGAAGGAATCTCAACACAGCAACAGGATACCTACAGAAGCCATGCCATAGCTCTTGTCCTTCAGCTTGTGCTTCACTGATACATCAAAAAGTGGTTCTGCAAGGATGTATATCATGCACTGCAGTCCTCCATGAGCATGCATCCATATTTGTTTGTTTGTTTATTTGTTTGTGTCGTATTTAAGCATCACTCAGAAGATGAAATAAAAGCTGTGCGTTTCATCTTGCCCTGCAAAGCTGGCCAAAACAAGTGACAGGCTGACAGTCATGTGGGGATATCTGGTGTATCTCAGTATGTCCAATGATGTTTTGGGAGGAAGCGTGCAGTAAGTTAAAAACAGGTTAAGGCACTGCTTTGGAACTCCTGAGACCTGGCGTCAATTCCCAGCTCTGCCACAGACTCCCAGTGTGACCTGAGGCAAGTTATTTCCCTCCCAAAACACTTTCATAGTCAGAGAAGGCAAAATCCTACTTCATGTGAGTTTTGCCTTTGACTTGATGGAGCCAGCTCCCACCCACGCATTTCAGAGCTCAAAAATTAAATACAGGCTTAAGCACTTTGCTGAAATAGTGCCAGAACTTTCCTTGCTTTTCAGCTTCCTACACCTAGAAGAGGAACAAAGATCACTTCCCTATTCCCACTCACTTTGCATGCTATGGCTGAAGTTTGGTGTAGGACTAAGTGTAATTACTGGGACCATGCTTACACAGTGCCCTGTTCCCCTGATAAACTGCAGCTCGAGTGACAACCAGACTTGTTGGAGACCTCATGTTTGGCTGTCTTCATTTGCACTCAGATGGTGTTGTGCCTTACCAGCCTCTTTGCACTGAAAGGCTTTCTCCACTGCCAGCAGATAATTGGGAATTAATAATTCACAGTCTGTGTTATTGGAGAAAAATCAGTGTCTCTGCTGAGGCAAACAGTGAGGTTTCTAGTGAGGGTCTCCTGTACTTGTAACACCTTTTTTTTTTTTTTCCATGGAATGGTCTGCTGTGACAGTGTACAGCTAAGTTTATATAACTGGCACCTTCCAGCACTCCCCTGAACAGGATATTCCTGTTGGCGAAGGACTTGTGCATTTGCCTAAACCAACAGTTGTAAGTTTCAGCAGCCCTTGACAGGTACAAACAAGGAACCGCACGGATAGCTGAGGGCAGGAGGGATTACTGTGCTTAGCAAGGAATAGACTTTGGCATTTACATGCATATCGCGGATACGCTCTACAAGGTAAACAAATATGGCATAAAAGCATATTTGGCTATTCAAATGGCCTGATTGTTCCTATTATGATGATGTCTCCCAGCATGTATTTAGCAACACGCTAATTGACTTTGCATGAATCAGGAAGAAAACTTTTCACTATCTGTTTCACGATGGTTTCTGATGACATTTTCTTTAAAGTTTTATTTATTTATTTCTGGGGGGACTGTTTGAAATTAAAATAGAGCCTGGCTCCTGCTGGCACGCCAGGCTGTCCTGTGCCAGGGCTGACGTTTTCCAGGGCAGAGGCTGCTTTGAGAAGCTTTGGGTCTGTGAGAGGCGTCTGCAGGTCCCTCCTCCAGGTCCAGGTCCTCCTCTTGCCCGGACAGTGGATGCGCCAGTGGTGGTTTGGCTTGGCCAGGCAGAGAGCAACCTGAATATGCAAAGCAGTAACCAAAGACAGCCTCGGTGAGACCCGGGTTAGTTAAGCCTGGGGTGCATATGCACGGCTCCAGCCTGACGGTTACAGACAATGAGCACAACCAAGGCCCTCCAGGACATTCAACAAACCACTCACCCTCCGCACCAGGTTTTTTATTCCAGGGCATTAAATGTGTCGAGCAGTTTGTTTAGCTCTTCTGAAAAGGAAGTTTAAAAGTCCACGGTGGGGGGGGGAGGAAGCAGAAAGCAAACAGGCCATTCAATTCACCAGCCCTCCATGCTGAGGATGTGCATTAGAACAGCAAACAAGATTTTTAGACATCTGGCTGATAAAATGGTTATTAATGCTTCTCTAGTTATGAGAATAAATTTGTTCTGATCACACAGCAACAGTTGGCAAACTGAATCATAACAGCAAGATAAACACTTGTGACAAAATAACCTTTGCCCCCACATTCAAGCTAAGTAGGTAAATGAATCTAATCAGTCGATTTATTTTACCCTCATTGCATCTACAAAACTTCTGGGATCTGGCACAAAATTTCCCTGTGTGCTGGTTGTTTAACGTGGTTGGAGGGTTACCTTCATGGGGAAAGTCAGGCAGCTAGGTGCTTTGCAGAGGTTCAAAAAGCCCAGTGTTTGCTGGCTGTGAGGTGACAGAGATGCCAGGGCCAGCCTGCTGCTCCTGCAGAGCTGCTGTATCCTGCCAGCCGTGGCAGGGACCACAGCAGAGTGGCATTTGAGGGAAAACACTGAACAGCCTTCCCCTGGCTCCACAGATCACTGCTGAACTGCCACATGGGGGTGGCACAGCTTGGAATTCCATCAGCCAGTGCTCAGGCAGCTCCCTTCCCCCACAGATGACAACATTTTATAGGCATTCATGCCAGCAAAGCCTGGCAGTTCGCAGGCGCCCCCTCCACAAAGGGGTGTCAGAGGTGCAGGAATTGAAAGCTGTCCCTCAGACAGTACTTGGTGGGGAGTGTCAAACTCTTGTTTCAGACCCACTGTGCTCTGAGGAGCATGCAAAGAATTGAGCCCTGGTCTGCAGGACTTGGTGGTGTGGTGATGGCCAGCTCTTTGGAAACAGACCAGAGGTCTTGCAGCCTCTGGAGGCATAACCCATCTTTATCCATAATCATGGGTGCTCCTTAGGAGCTGTGGGAGCCTTAAAACCCGGGCTGTGCTCCGGGCTGAAGCAATGCCAGGACTGCAGCAGTCCTGCCAGCCCCAGCAGGGACAAAGCAGGGACCCCAAAGCTGCCCCCCACCTCTCCTGATGCCCCACTGCAGTATGTTCAACATATGGGAAAACACATTTGGGAAGAAAACAGGGTGGGGAAGGAGTCAAAAGTCCGTCGGTGTCTCAGTCCTCTGAGGCCTTCTCATGTCACTGCAGCCCAGTTTTAAAACATGCAGTACACTGGCATTTTTGCAAGTGTAACCCCGACTATTTCAGTGTGTAAGAGCTGTGCATGGTCAGTGGGGACTTGATTTTGTCTGGGCTTGAAGGCACAGCCATCATATAAATAACCACCAAACATTTCAAACCCTTTGAAAACATTTCATTTAATTTAACATTTTAATGCTAGGAATGGGCTAGGGTTTAGGTGTGGTGGTTTCACATATTTTTGGAACCTGTTTATCCATCTTTTATTAAGACTTTGAGAAGGCAGCTCAAAATACCTCAGTGACTCCAGTGATGCTGTAACTTCTGCTTCTTTGTTTTCTGAATATGATTAAGTTAAATTCCTGTCTCCATCTCAAGCTGCTTCCTGGAGAGGCACTTAGAGGCCAGCATCACAAGCCCTTGTTTGGTGTTGTTTCTTTTCAGATCAATGATTGAGCTGGTGAGCAAAGACATGAAAACCTGTTTTGTATCCGGCATTATCTTAGATGTACCCTACCCACCTGTCTTCCAGATAATTTTTGTATATTATCTTCTCTTAATAAAGATGGCAAGTGAATAATTGCTAATAAAGTGTATTCTGGACTAGCAATGCTTGCTTGTCCTTTCAAAAATTGACATCCTTTAGCAGTGGAAAATTAACAGTGGAAACATCACTCCAACCAGCCAACTTTCAGCCCACATCTCATTTCAGGGACAGCGTTTTCCCAAGTGTCCTTGGCCATGGTTGCCCCTCCGGCAGCACCCTGAAGCACTTCAGCATTGAGATACTTGGGGCTTTTATGCTGCCCTGCTGATTCTTCCAAAACAAAATGCGAGTGACCTCAGCCCAGCTTTATTTGGCATCTCAGCATCCACAGAACCGTGTGCTTTGAAGGGATGTTGCTGTAACACCACATCTGTGACCAGCTGTTGGTAACATGGACCGGCATATACACTGGGAGGCTTGTTAGCAAAGGAGTAACTTCACGTTCTGTGCAACACAAGGAAGATTATAAAGAAAATTATATGCTCATGGAGAAGCATGAATTTGGGTTTGGAAAAGTCTTCCTCTACTAAGTAACTTTTCTGCAAATATTAGCATAGAGCAGGAGTGTCCAGACATTCATCAACCATGGAGGCCATGCCCCTGCCCACATCACAGATCTGGTCCTTTTTGTGGCCTCACGATGCATTACAGACTCAAACCACCACACAGGAATTTAAAGAGCTCAAACTGTCCTGTGTCTCACTGTTTCACAATAAGTTATCCCAGGTCAGCTGGGATGGAGTCCCTCCTGCCATACACAGCACAGACTGGTTTTCATTACATGGTAAATGGCCTTTGGGTGTCACCAAGCATTTTGTTCTCCAACAAAATATTGAACAACTCACAGAAACCTTTCCTCCTGTCTGAGGAAGGATATGTACGAAACTGAGATCCTTGAAAGACAAGTTTAAGTACTGCCCTGCTATGAACTTGGACCTTTAACTCCCTGATTCCTTTGGTTCCTTGCCTACCTAAAATTTGGGCAGTTCAGTCTGTTTGGGAGGGGGTGTTAACTTTGTTTTTGGGTATTTTTCCTTTTGGATTTTGTTTGTTTCTTTGTTTTGTTTAATTGGAGATTTTTTTTTTTATTTTGTTTTGGTTTCTGGGGAGTTTTTTGTTGGGTTTTTTTTTTTTTTT
>VXBX01005355.1:21388-47458 GCA_013400415.1 Scytalopus superciliaris
TGGTTTGGTTTGGGTTTTTTAGGCAAATTGCATCCCATATGTTAAATGGACAAAGCAGCTTGCAGAACCCATAACTCCAGGTTGATGCATCTCAGCTAGTGGAATACTAGTGGACCCAGGGGAAATTATTCTGCAAAAGACCTGACATTTACAAATGCAGAATGAAGTTGTTGTGAATGAATGTTTAAGGTCACTCAAAAAAAAACCAAATTCATTTCCCTCCACAAAACACAGTATTTCAGTCCCTACATGAATCACTATAATAAGAATTAGGCAGTGCAAATGGTCTAAACATGTTTGCATTGCATCTTTGTTCTTCTCTTTTGCCTCCCTGGGACATGGGCAGGCCAAAGCAGAAGGATCTCCTTTTTTTGCACCACTCCTTGGAGCAACTGCAAGTGTCCTGTGTATCTTTGTGCCTCTCCCTTCTTTTGCTCCAAAAAGTGGATAAATGCGTTAACACCCTGGCAGAAGGAGCCCTCAGCCCTGCACAGTGAAGATTCTTCTTCACTGGCACGAACAGGATAATTTTCAGTTCACCAGCACAAAGCAGATTAACATCTGCAAAGGTTGCCCTCCCTTGACTTTCTCTCCTCCACCTGCTCGTTCTGTCCCACTCTCTACATCAGGGATGGAATTTAACTTTCTCATTTGGAGCGAGAGCCTCAGGTTTGGAGAAGGGAACACTACCACCTTCAGAGGGCTGGTGGAAGAGCAGCTGGAAGTGCACACGGGCTGTGTCCAAGCCTGACTGCAAGAGCTGGAGTGGAAACACCCACGGCTGCTGCTTATTCTTCTGCTCCTGGGTGTCTTTAGCTAGCTCCCCCTGCCAGCTGCAGCAAATCTCTCATCAGCATTCTGACTTTGCGTTTAAACGCAGTTACAATCTAGGGCTGAGTTGGTTTTAAAAAATCTTGTTTTGTTTGTTTCAATTTGGTGATATGTAAATACATGAATTCAGTTTGAAGGGTCTGCACTTTCCACTGAATATTAGAACCAGTCATGAAAAAAGCCTAAGCTAAAGAAGTCCAGCAGCAGTCTCACCTTGTGACAGTCAGATTCCTTGTAGCAGGGCTCAATTTTCAAGGTGGAATTTCATGTTCTGTCCAGCTGATTTTCTGCTCTTGCCTGCGCAGCAGTGCCTTTGCACCAGGAGGTGCTGGTCCATCACATTTCCTCTAAGCAGGGCACTCCAGCTTTGTCAAGTGTCCTTTTACATGGTTTTCGTTAGAGCTAATACAGTAAAGAAAGAAAGAGAACCGTAGATAATGTTATGTGCCTTCAGATGCTGGCAGCCCATGTGCAGTGTGCCATGCAGGCCATGGAAGGGTTATCCCATTTTGGTCATTTGAGACAGCCTGGAATTTGAGAAGCAAGGCTATTCATCATTCTTGCTGTCAAATGAAGATGATCTTCAAAGGAGAGCTTCTTGCTGCACTTTTGGATAAAGGCAGGGCCATGTGGGGGGTGTAATCACAGTACTAAGTCGGGGTTCTTTGCTCCATCACCCTGACCTGGGGGGCTGCCCCACAGCTGAGGGATGCCTGACGGTGAGGTACCACTAATATCTCTCACTGCACTGAGGGTTCTGAGAGTGGTTCTCAACCACTGCCTGTCAGTATTACACAGGGGGATTAGTGAGGAGAAAGCACCTGAATTTGAAATCACAGGCTCAGTGACAAGAGGGCTGCTCAGTTGGCATGTGTGTTCTGGAGGCAGCCACGGCCATGTGTGGGTTATATCACCCCCTGCTTAGGGAACTTCTACCTGGCTTGAATGCAAAATGCACCTCTATCACCAGAGTGTGATAAGCTGTGGATGGGGTTCCAATAGCTGCAAGAGGGCAAGTGTGGCTTGGGCACCCCACAGCGAGAATTGAAGCAGCAGCCCAGTTAGAAACGTGGCTGTTTCAGGGCATGCCATGCTATTTCAAGAGCATGGACCTGCCAGCCAAGAAAGGATGAACTTATGTAAGCACCATCCAATGATCCAAAACCACTTCTAATGAAGAGCTGTTAGGCTAATACATAATCAGCCCTACAGCAGAGGTCTTGAACCAAATTACCACCTCATGCCTGCTGCTGCAGAGATTTCTGTAGGAAAACCGCAGGAGGGCTGTTAATCAAAGAAAACCAGTGCCAGTCTGGCTGCAGTGGAACAGCCCCAGTGTGCTCCTGGTGCTGGGGAGCCCCGTGCCAGGAGGGCTGGCCTGTTTTGGATGCTGCTGTGTGTGCATAATTGGACACGCCTGATCCAGGCAGGCTCGCCAAGACCCTGGTGAGGTTTGCAAATGCGTTTGGCAAAAAGGGTGCCAGGAAGAGCTGCTGAGCCTAAATGCCCTGGAAGTTTCACCTCTTCTGGGACATCCTCTTCTGGCGTGTGTGAAACAGCCCCTGCTGACAGATGCAGTCAGAGGGTGGTGGATGGCAAAATTCAGCAAATCTTACACTTGCTTCTTAAGAGATGCTTCAGGAAGATAAAGCAAACAAAATTCCTGAATCCCATGCCTTTTGAATCAACAGCTTTTATATTTTGGTGCAAGGAATACATGCCCAGTGAACCTAGAGATAATTTTAGGTGCAGAAAGATTACTTCACTTTCTCAGCTCCTGGACAAGACAGTCTGATATTTCTTATTACTGGCATGACTAGCTGATGACTAAATATCCAGGAGAGAGACATCTAAGAACCCGTTGCCTTTTACTTCTACTTGTTCTAGAAAAGCAAAAAGCAACTCTGCAGCAGTGACTCACCCTTGTCTCTTCTCCCTTAAGGGTCAGCTGGTTGGTCTTATCACTTGGCTTCAAATGGTGAGAAGAAGATTCATACTTAATAAGAACAAAAAATGTCGTTCCTGTTCCCAGCTGAGTCTGTGCTTTTATTTAATTCTCTCTGTTTATATCAGCCAGAGCAGACTCTAGACCTGAACGCTCCTGCCCCATCTTAAAACAACCAAAACACTTTAAGTTCCTCTCATGGAAATATGACAAGCCACACCAGAGTTGAAAGAGGAACTTTTCTCTCCAGGTCCCAGCCAAATCAAAACCAAAGTGTCATCATGGGAGCCCTACCTTACAATATTTGTGTTTGAGCTGCCACATTTGCGATGAGGATTGTGCTTCAGTCCGTATGTGCATGACCAGTTTCTAATGTGCACAGTCAACTTCTGTTTACACACAAACCTTCCCTTCCCTTAAGTAATGAAGAGTCTTAAGGATGCAGCACATGCTGATGGAAGCAAGCAGACACACACTTCATAAAGCATCCTCCATGCCACGTGTCTGATGCAGCAACAAATTTGGCACTATGTGAAAGAAATGCATCAGCAGCAGTGGCGTGGCCCAAAGCATCAGCCTGCCTTCACTACAGCCTGTGTAGGAGGAGCACAGCATTTGTGCTCACCGCTGGCTTCTCCCATCTCAGTACAAATTAAAAAAGCTATTTTCGAGCAACAAAGAGCATTCCCCACCTTGTGGGGCGGGCGGGGAGCAGCTCCTCCATCCCTGAGCCAAGATGGAGTGTGAAAGCCCATTCCTCCAACAGAGCTGGCCTGAGTCAAGTGGTGTCTGACCCAAGGGGCATCCGTAGGTGGCATTGGGTGCATTCCCAAAGGGAATACAGGGCCATCTCGCTCTGGCCAGCTGGTGAGTGTGCTCAGTGTGGTACCTCCAGAGGGGTGAAACCCTGCAAAACCTGGGCGCTGTGTCAGGTCGTCACGCAAAAAAATGTATTGCCAAGTGGCCTTAGACATACCTTTCCCCTGTGTGTGGCACCCCGGGAAGGCTCTGCCACTGACCTAGAGACCTTATGACACAGTGGGAGAGACACGGAATGGCTCCTATGGGATGCCTGCCAAATTAACAGCGGGGCTGGGAGCAGATCCCAGTCCCTTTGCCAGCCACATCTCAGACTGGACCCCTGAAAGCTACAGACTTGTCCTTTTTTCCAAGCTTTGCAATAGCAACTAAGCAACAGCAACTGCTGGTAACAGGTGTCCTGAAATTATGGAACCTCTTGTCAAATTTCAGCTTTGGCTGGAGAACTCGGGCTTGCTCAAGAAGCAGTGGCAGAAAGTAATTATTTTAAAAATCTTTGTATGGCACAAGGCAGCAAGAGAAGATCAAATTAGTCCCATGATACTGAGCTCAAAAACAAACAAAAAAAGAACATCACAGCCCCCTGTCAGCAGCCATCACATCACTCTTCTGACCTCTCCAAGCCAGGAACAGCCTCTGTGAGAAATCAAGTCATGAATTATCCAGACTTGTGGCTAAAAGACACAACGGGGCCCCCGTGGGAGCTTTTTCCCTTGGTTTACAAACTGTAATATTAAAAAAACCTGTGAAAATAACTGTGCTTATTTATGTAGTAGTACAGCACACTTTGTTGAACATGCTGTGACACTGAGCTGGGGATGTTGTAGGGATTTTGTGCAATGGACAAATGCACTGGGGTGGTGGCCCTCCTACCAGGATCTCAGCAGAGACTCACCTTCCAGAATCCAACTCTTCCTTCTTCTAGTGAGCATTGATCCCAGACTGTTCATTTAGCAGAGTGCTCACACTGCCACCACAGCATTTTCTATTCCTGGCACACTGTGGTGATGCCTGACAAGGACAGGGAAGGTGGGACCCACTGCTCTAAGTCAGGCTGGCTTTTCTCAGCTCAACTAAAAAAAAAAAAAAAAAACCAANCAAAAAAACCCCAAAAAAACAAAACAAAACAAAAAAACCCCCATAAATTTTAAAGGATTACTTCTCAGTTTTTGTCAAGAACAGCTTCAGCTGTTTGCTCTCCGTGCACATTACAGAAGTCAGGAATTCAGCTTGTGGTTGTAGGCTTGGTCCTGAAGGTCTGCAGCCTGGAATTTGATTCAAGCAAGGTCCATATTTGGCTGTGAAACTAAATAGCTCCCAGATGGCTCCTTTTTACTAAGCAATTGAGCATGTTTCAGAGTGTTGTTTAGCATATGGGAAAAGCACAACAAAACAAAACAGACCCACTGTTTCATCAGACTTATCTGAAATTGGTATCCGGGATCTATAAACAAAGAAGCCGAGTGTTTCACAGTAAAATATGGCAAGCAACCATGTGAGCTTGGGCTGCTAGTGCTGCCCTCATGGGAGAGCTGGCAGATGGGTGTTAAACCAGCATGAGCAGCAAACCTGATGTATGCTGAGACTCAGCAATACACAGTGTGCATCGAGTACAGATAAACACAGGCAGATAAACATTTAGTGGCGAGCAAAGAGCCCTGCTGGCTTGCTGTTCTTTGTCACTGTTCTGTTGTTATGCATACACTGATTAAACCCTCACACATCTCAATCTCTGCTCAGGGAAACTTATGCAGAAATGTATCAAAATTATGTTCACTGCTTTTAGCCTCCATAGGGGTGGCCCACCATGCTTTGGTTCTGATCCATCCTGTAAAAAGTGTGTGGAAAGGAAGAAGATCTGTTTCTTATTTGTTTTTTAAAATAACTGTTTTTATTTATTGAGGATCAACTCTTGGGTTTCCCAGGCTTGGATCACCTACCCCTCCAGCCTGTGGCAAATGTTTCTGTAGTGGGAGCTTAGAGCAAGTGCTGCACCAGGATTATCCCCTCCAGCCTCCCTGGATGTCAACCCCAAGGAGGGCTGCTGGGCCAGCAGGGCTGATAGCACTTGCTATCCCTCTCCTGGCTCATCAGAGATTCAACATGGGGCTTGTATCTTGTTTACCTTCAGACTCACCCCTCTTAGGGCATTTGGAGAGTAGTTGTGGCCTAATGCAAAGCTCCTGTAAAGCCATCAGCCCCTGCCATAGCCAGAGTTAACAGAGAGGTGGTGCCTACATATTCTCTGAGGCCAGGGCACAGGGATGAGGTTGTTCATGACACCCCACTGTCATGGAACAAAATGGCCCAAGCTGGTTTTCCCAAGTCTCAGCCCACTGGAGGATGTTTGAGTGTGTTTCTGTGCAGATCCCTGCTCGTTGGAAGATGAAATTTCACACAGACTTGCATGTACTTCCTACAAATATTGGACCCACCCAATGCCTGGGAAGTCTTCAAGAGGAAACAATCACCAAAATGCTCAGCATGGATGAGACAGGAAGCCATCAAGAGGCTGCAGAGCATGGACCAACACAAATGGAAGAGCCAGACAAGCCTGAGTGTTCTTAGGAGAGGTCCAGACTCATTTTTTTGCAGCGAAGGGCACAAAGATGGAGAGACACTCTCACAGACACCATTTCCCATACAGGCCAGACAGAAACCAAGCTTGTTCTCCCAGTGTAGAACACAAGCTCCATGGTGCTGATGGAGTCACAGCAGCTCAGGATTGGCACATGGTGTGGAAAGAGGGGCCATGAAAATGTGAGGAAAGCCAAGCCATGCATTTCACATTGCACAATGGTAATTTAAAGCAAAAGCAACAAAGCACTTCAGGGTTCTCACTGCTGTTATGGCAAGCCACAGCATTTTATGTTACATTTTTGGAAATACTGAGCAAAAGGGATTAAGTAAGTCATTTAAGGGTGACATCCCTTACTTGGGTGTCACTGTAAAGTCCCAGCACTCCCAGGTTTTGAGGCAAAATCACTGATTTCAGTCTTAACAGCCAGGACACCAAGGCAGAGAAAAATACTAATTAATTGCATGGCAAGGCAATGATTGGAAAAAAGCAACCCAGCACACAAGAATAAATCAGCCCAAAAGCGCATGTCATTCCCCATGCGCTTTCTTCCACTGTGACCAACACCATCTGCTTCAAAAGAGAGGCATATGCTGCTATACTGAGACTTCTCTGGAACCCAGCTTTGCTCATTTAGAGTCCTTGGGTGTCCACACCACGGCACAATGCAGAAAGAACATGCTTTAAAAACAAGGGCATGCCACATACTACATTGTTTAACATCTAACTGGGAAAGGCATAGGAGCAGCTAAGAGGAGCAGAAAGCTGGAAGTGGACACATTCAAACTGGGAATGAGGGCTGTCCTTTTACTGGAATGGGTGGGTGATGCTGAAACCAGCAGAGGAAAGCCAGAGAGCCACTGCCCCTCAACACGCCCACACCGCACCAGGTAAGGAAGGTGTGTACAAGTTTTAACCAGTTATTGATCTCAACATTTTAGGAGCTGCAAAATACCTGGTGATGAAATCAAAGCCAGAAGACCTGCTAGCCCTCTGTTTCAAATTCAGGGAAAAGATGACCTGTGTTCACAGCACATCCCCTCTCTTTCCTTACTTTCTCAGTCTATCTTTCAGTTGGATCTCCACTCTGTGTATTGCTTTTTTGTTGCAGTCCATGTCCTCCATGAGAGGGAAGCTGGCATGACTTTGGAGGGTCTGGGGTGGTATGTATTATCTGTCACTGGCTGGAGCTGTGCGTGTTCCTTCAAGGAAAGCTCAGGGTGAGCTCTGCCAGCAGGAGTGGTGTGGTCCATTCCCACCAGAACTGTAGGATTTTTATTGCAGACTTTCTGAGTTTTATTGTCCTCTTGCGCCAAGCATGAAGAGTGTTAAGAGCTGGAAGGTGCAGAGTTACCATGGCAGCCCAAGGCTGAGGATTTCCATGCCTGGCCCAGAGCTGCAGAGGCTCCTTGTGGACAGCTCAGGCTGGCACAGTGAGTCACATGCTGGAAAGCTGGAATGTCCCAACATGCTGGTTGTCCTGTCATCTCATTTGTGAAGTGGACAGTGAGAATGTATTCTTTAACTGCCTTCAATGTCACAGCTGAGTAAAGCATCACATAACCAGTTGGGTTGGAAAAAACCTCTGAGATCATCGAGTCCAACCTTTGACTGATCACGACCTTGTCAACCAGACCCTGGCACTGAGTGTCGTGTCCAGTTGTTTCTCAAACATCTCCAGGGTGACAGCCAGTGCATCCCAGTGTTTAACAACCCTTGCCTTGAAGAAATTCCTCCTGATGTCCAATCTAAACCTCCTGTGATGCAGCTTGAGGCAATTTCCTCTCACCCTGTTGATAGTTTTTTGGGAGAAGAGACCATGCCCCTCCTGAGTACAGCCTTCTGTCAGGGAGTTTTAGAGACCACAAGGGCACCTCTGAACCTCCTTTTCTCCAGGCCCTGTACAATCCCCACACCCTGTGCAGTCAGATCTCCCCTCCCTGAACTGGGGCATACATGCTCTAAGTGACCCTTGTATATGAAGCTTAGCTGAAGTGGAATTGTCTGTTGGCATTTAAACAAGAGTTGTTTCACCATTCTTTCTCTGGGAGGACATCTCTTTGCCTCTCACACGTTTATGAAGGAAATTGATTCAGGTCCTTCACAGTAATGGTGCAGTTGCCACCAGGACCAAGCTCCTGGATCACACTCCCAGCTGTTATGGCCAGGCAAATGCACAGCTGGCTGCTGTGGCTTTTCATTTTTATTTACTTTTTGTCCCACACAGGATATTAGTCCTTTAGTTCTTTAGTTTTGTTAACTCCTCAGTGTGAAAGTCCCCACTGAAGTCACAAAAAAGATATGTTTCTCGTTCAGACACTGTCAGGGGAATTGAATTTTCTCCACAAATAATCAGTAAACCGAACTGACATGCCAAAACAAACCAGTACAGAGAAAGTGTTTGCTGCTGCAGACTTCTCCATAAGATCTGGAAACAATCACTTTCCAGCACCTGCCATTAGTGAGTGCTGAGGTGATGTGTGAGACCATAAACACCACCGGACACGACATCCACAGAGGAAGGAACAAATGAGTGCAGTCAGAAGCAGGTTTGAAGACTCCTCTTTTCCTTTATGCTGCCTCTTTTCTTCCTTTTTTTTTTTTTGTTTTGGTTTTGGTTTTGGTTTTGGGGTTTTTTTGTTTTTTTGAGGGAAATGGGGTGCAACACAGTTGAATGCCACATAACGAGAGGGTGTTCATCCTAGACACATTGTGTGAGATGCACCACCACTGAGCAAGGTGGTATTAAACATACAACAACCTCTGCTGAAATTGAGGCAGATGACAGTGTTGGGGGTTCTACTTCTGGCTCAGCTGCAAGAGTAAGGTAACAACCCCCCTACAGAAACTGCAGCTGGGGATGTGACATGACTTGCAGCATTGCTGGCTGCATCCAGCAGAAGAGGGAAGTAGAACATGTGTGTTAAGTGACTCCTCATGCACGTGGAGCTGAGTGTGGGAGGCTGGACTGGAGACTACTTGCAATGTTTGGGATTTCATCATGGATGATGAAAAGTATAAAGGCAACCTTTATACTACCATTGATCACATGTACCACAACTAGAAAAAAGAGTCAGTGACAGAGCACTCGAGCTGGCACGGGGGTGGAGGGACTGGATCTGTGAGAGCACGTGAAAATATAAGGTCAAGAAATGCTGTTTTATGGCAAAATAGGCAAAACAGTGCTGCTTTTTCAGCTGCCTGCCCACTTGGTAACATTTACCAACACTGATGCACAAGGACTTTGCCTCTCAGCAAACATTAAAATTCCCCTGTGTTTACACATGCTATGGAGAGAGACCCCCTGCCGGACATGTGGCATTGATGACATTTCTGCTGGCCTTTTCACTGGCCAGCATGTACAGGCAGACAGGTTGTTCTGGAGATAAGCAAGCTGAGACTACTCCATCAGTTTCGGACAGGCTCTATCCCCAGGCAGTCAATCCAGCCCCAGCATCCCTGTGGGCAGAGGTGAGCCCACCACTCACCAATGACACAGGTGAATGCTGGAAGTTGCACCTGGTTGTGGGGAGCGCTGATGAGGAGATTTGGGCAGGGCTGCTGAGAGGTGAGCTGGGTGCTCTGGCACAGATCACAGCAGAAGCCACACAGCCACCAAACACTGGCTCCTGTGATCCTCTGCAATCCACCATATCCACCTGCCTGGACAGCTTTTCTTTAATGCTGGAATTAGATGGTCTTCTCGTGTGTGACCATATTTGTTCTCCTGCCTGCTCCTGGAACCACATGGGGACAGATATTTTGGAAAGGTGCACAGGGAGTGTAATATCAGTGAAATAAGCAGGGACTGAGGTGGCAGACCTGCATATGAGGACTGGAGTAAAGCCTAACCTCACTGGGATACAATAAGACACTCCTGGGGGTTACCAGACATATTACCAGGAAACAGACCAAGAGCCACATGAGTACCAGAAGTGGTACCAGAATCCAGATCTCCTTTTCTTCAGTTCCACCTCCCAATTATTCAAGTGAAAAAAAAAAGGTTAATTTGCGTTTTTACAGCTTTGGCCAAATTCTTGCTTTCTCTAACAAAGGCATGGGATCACGTCTATCCAACTTATGGTTTACCCACATATGTACTCAGTGAAGCTTAAACACAATAATCTCAGTTAAGGGAGCAGGACTTGGCAGAAGCTTTGGCCCATCCTGTACTGTCTCTTGATGTTCTTCCCAGAGCAGATCATGCTCCAGAGCTGCAGTACAAGTATCTATGTCTGCTGCTACGTGGGGAGATGTGAGGATCCCAAAGACATCCCTTTATCATTGTGGGCTATTGTCTCCTCACTGCTGAGGGTGTTGAAGTCCTCACCAGCACATCAGCCTTGAACCAAAGATGAGACTGAGGAGGTGGGCTGAGCTGAGCTGAGCTAAATGATTTTGCCTTCTTAAACCACAGTCTGGGCAAAGCTCACTCCTGCCACAGCTGGTGAATAAGGAGAATTAAGTCAGGGACCTAAGGATATCCTTCTCAACCCAGCTTGTGCTAGAACAGCCACCAGTGCTGTCCTCTCTGTGTGATCCCCACCAACCCCTGTGCTCCAGGTCACTGTGGGGACGGTGCAAACCCCTGGGCAGCAGAGATACCCATTAACTCAGGCCCACATTCCATGGGGCCATCCCAGGAGCAGAAACCCAGGAAAAGATGCCACCATGGGAACACAAACGCACCAAAGCGATTTCCCTACAAATCTGCACCTGTGCTCTTTTGTCCCTTTCCCTTTTTTTGAACCTCCCAAGCATCTCTGGATTCCTCCCATCTCCAGCTCCCTTTTGCTGCAACACCACCCCCTTCTTTGCACTGCTTTACCCCTTGGATTAGGGAAACAGAGGCTGATTCACTCCAGGGGTGTTGATTCACTTGCCAGTGGGTAAGAGGCTGTTCCACCAGCCCTGCCACCTTCTCGTGTGAAAAGCCAGTTACGATACAGAGTTCACATGCTCTGAGGCTGTTTGCTGCTGGATCACCTGTGGTTAGCAAATGGATTCAGGAGTTATTCAGGGGTGAGCCCTCAAAGAGAGAGACAAGTCAGAGAAGGACAGGCAGGGGGAATGCCTGATCCCTGATTTCCTTAGGAAACCAGTTTTATAACAACTTTGCATCTAAATAATCACCTTGGCTTTCCAAAGAGCTAAGGTCCCGGGAGAATTTGGCCTAAGGTGCTGCAAAATGCTGATCTCTGCAATCAGCCAGAAAGAAGATACTGGAAGTCCTTGGGTATCACCACCTACCTTTGTCCTTAATTATGTATTCTACGTCACCTGCTTTGATGCAGGGTCATTATGAGTTAAAGGAAGTATGAAAAAAGTGCTCGTTGACGCTAATCAGACTTCTTTCTCTGTAGTTCGGCTAATTGATCTATGTCATGTTTAGCTATCTCACAGGGTTGTAAAAGAGGTTCAGAAAGCATTAGGTATGAATCACATTTCAACTTTTTTCCCCTACAGTGGAGCTGGCAAGAGAAAACTACAGTTGGAGGAAACTGGAAAACAAAGCAGCACAAAAGCAATCCAACACACGCAGCAGAGGAGCCTGGAGTCTGTTTGCTCTGTGAATTTCAAATGCGGCAACACTGGCAGCATTAAGCAGGGTTTAGCACCTCCTGTGACCTTGCACAGGCACGGGGAGGCAGACACAGCCTACTCTGAATGCCCACAGACAGCAGTGCCACAGCCAACCCCTCCAGCCGTGCCCAGGACGGAGGAAACACTTCACCGAGCCTGTCACTGATAATCCTACACATTCCATACATGCAACCTGCACACACACACACGCCAGGGCTCTTCTCACTGCAGCAGGCACAGGGCTGCAGCCCAAGAGCTCTGAGTGAGCAGGCACAGTGCTGACATGAGCAACCACCAGTCAAACAGGGTGCTGGGCATGGATGGACAACAGGATGCCCCCCTCCACCACTCAGCTGTAGCTGATCTAAAGGCATCTGCAGCAGAAAGGAGTGTGTTTGAAAGGAATTACAAACACTCTCTAATTCTGTAAGAGTCTGCAGAACTCCTTTCTGGAGCACCATCTCCAGACCAATGCCTCCTTGGGGGAGCAAAGCAGCAATTGTGTCTGGGATGCCACTGGCAGAGCCTAGCTGATAAAATTAAAACCAGTCAGCACACCTTATGGAATAAACATTTTATTTCAATGAGGTTACTGTGTTGACTTGATATGCTCGAGTTTTCCAAGGTGTTTTACCTCACAGCCTGTTGCAAGATCTTGTATTATGTAAGTTTAGGAGGGTAGACGTGATATGAATAAACACTCTCCCCAGTGACAGGTCTTCCAAGTTCTGTGGTTGCTAATGAGATCATGAGAAATGTGTGGGTCTGTTTTACCAACACCCCCAGACGGGATCCTTGCTGCAATATTGTTTTGTTTGACTGCCCGCTATCTAGACAACACCACCAAACCTTTGCAGGCAAAACTCAGGGGATGACTCAGAGGCTGCAGGACAGTACAACCTAAGGACGATGGGTCATTTTTACAGGATGAGCTGAAACAACTGGCTAATGGTCACAAGGCAACAAAGGCATGTCTTTGTAGAGCTAAAAGTTAGGTATTCTCAACGCAGAATGCAAGTCAGGGTGGCATGCTGTCCTCCTTATGCCTAATCCGTGTCCATCCACACTCCAAAGAGCTCCAAATACAAAGGAAGATGAGCAAAGAGGCTTCCTGAGTTAAAGGAAAGGTAAGAGGACGAGGTCCAGAGGGAGAAAGTGGTCCATTGACCTGAGACACAGCTCAGCCCAGGTACCGTCACATGGCAGAGGCACCAGATGCTATTAAACCATGCTTAACAATAGGGTCAGCTGCTGAAAGTGGCTGGTAGTCAAAACTGGACAGTTCTTGACATATGGGCTATACATTTACATGTTGTAATCTATAGGTACTGGCCTATTTGACCCTGGAATTCTGAAAAAAACACCTTAAATTTCCTTTTTGCACTATGCATCTTCCGATTTTTTAAGAAGCATTTCGTGCTTGAGTTCAGGTAAGCACAGATGATATTAACACCAGGCAGGACTTGGTGCTGATAAGAGACATGCCCTCATTATACTTTGAGAAGTCAAAAAAGCCACAGACTGTTTATAGATGTGAAGGAGAAATTACTTCCCTACAGCGGGTCAGGTTGGCACAGACACAGCATGTGGGCTGTTTGACCTCTGCAATAAATCACGTGGATTGCCAGCAAGGATCCAGTGGCTAAGTGTCAGAAACCAAGTACCTCAGTCTCCATCTTCTGTACTTGGCATAATTTACTTTCTTGAGAAGTGTAATACCTCTGTTCAGCCTAAAACCCTTGGCAGGAGAGCAGGAAGTGTTTTGTTGTAATACTGATCAGTTTCTCCGAATTCCAGTTCTGAGTATCTTTGCAACAGAGCCTAAATGACTTGACAGCTGGGTGGGCCTGGGGATTCCACACAACCTGGAAGCCCTAGGCCTACATTTTCAAAAGTAATGTATGATTTTCAGGAAGTTAAATACAAGCAGTCTCAGATTTTCTAGAAATATGGTACCTCCTGGTAAAACCCATCCAAACAATGTTATAAATTTCTGCTCCCAACTGAAAATATGGCCCATTATATTATTACTTACTTCACCCTGTCATGCAAAATGTTGTCCACCTTCCCTTCATATGTTTTAACTGTGACCCCCAGCTGTGAATTGCAAACTAAGGTATTTAGGATGTCTCTTTTTTTGGAAAAAAAAAGTTTTCAGAGTTTCATAGGGAGTGCAATCCTCCCAAAAACCTTTACCCAGCAAGCAGGTCGTAGATGTTCAGGTTTCTGTGGTCAGAGTGATCCCTGGTGCCACCCAGTCCAATCCTCTACAGTGCACAGGGAAAAAAGAAATTCCTGGGCTGCCTGGAAATGTTTTACTGGCTCAGCTCTGGAACCCCCACAAGTCACAGATTTGATTTTCTATTCAGCACTACATCACTTGGTAATTGTTTGGAGACCTTACTGGCCATCGGACAATAAGCACACGACTGTTCATTCTTTTGAGGACTATATCTCACCCGCATAACAAAGTTAAAATAACACAGCTTTCCACTTAAAAAGAAATTCACCCCAGGCTCAGAAACACAACAACATCAGTCCTTGTGCTAAAAAAGCAAAGGACTTACCCCAAAATGCACAGGAAACTAGGGTGAAGGTAAGCATTGATATTTCCCCAGCATTGAACCAATATCCCACCTCCTAAACCCAACAGCTCCTTGAATGCTGTGTGTTCACCTCAAATTTCAAACTCCAAACTCTAGTGATGCTCCAAAGCAGCCTTGCTTGTTACCTGAGACAGGCTGTGAGTCCAGCAGTGCATGGAGAGGTTTCATTTGTCACGTCCAAGAAGGTGAGGACAGACAGACCTCTCCACCAGGGAGGTTCACTCGAGGGGTTATTCCCAACTCCCGGCTCCAGGGAGTTGGCTGGTGCTCCTGCACTCAGCACACAGCTTCTGATCTGAAGTGTGTGTGAGTCATGGAATGGTTTGGGTTAGAAGAGACATCAAAGATCACCCCACCATGGGCAGGGACACTAGCCCAGGTTGCTCCAAGCCCCATCTGACCTGATCTTGGACACTTCCAGGGATGGAGCAGCCACAGCTTCTCAGTGTTCCAGTCCCTCACCACCCTCATGGTCAAGAATTTCTTCTTAACATCTGACCTAAACCTGCCTCCTTTCAATTTAAAGCAATTTTCCCTTTTCCTGTCCTTCCTTACATATTCTCATTTAAAAAATACCTCTCTAGCTCTCTTGGAGCCCCTTTATGTATTGGAGGGTGCTCTAAGGTCTCCCTGGATATCTTCTCTTTTCCAAAGCAGAGGTGCTCCAGTCCTCTGAGCATCTTCGTGGTGTTGCACAAGCCAAAGGAGAAGAACAATCAGGATCTTATTCATGTGCATGCTCTCATAAGGGGAAAGAAAAAATAACATTTTCGCATAAAAAGTCTTTTCTGCTCTGACTTTCCTTCTGAAAAGACCTGGTTATCAAGCATTAAGACCTCGCTCTCCCTTCCCACTCCTCTATCCATCAAATTCAACAAATGAGAAGCATAAGGAAAGGAGATCACACCACAGCTGTTTGCCACAGGTCATTAAACATCATTTTGGTCTCAGCTCTGTATGACAACCATATTGTCCCCATCTTGAAGGGCGATTAAAACTAAATTTGCCAGCTAGCAGTATTTGTGAGTGTCTGATTGGTAGCTTCCAAGTGTTTCTTTTGGGAAAGCTCAAAACTTTACTTTTTCAGCACAGTGTCACTTCTGTGTAATCTGACAATGATCATTGCACCTTTTGGAGATGGCTTTATTAAGGTTCAGGAAGAACTAATTGTCTACTGTCAGTTGGGAAGGTCTTCAGAATAGCAGTGTTCCTATTTATACACTGTTGGCTCAAAATATTCTTTGGCTGATGGGCCTTGAACTCTCCCTGAATGATGGCAGTTCCTGTTTTTTAAACTTTCAATCTCTTCTCTAACACAGCAGTTCATGGAGAAATGTCTGGTCATTGCCCTACTGCAGAGATTATTTTAATGATCTCCTCCTACCTGTCAGCCAAGGCTGCAAGGATATAATTTCATTAACCTTTCGAGCAACCATTCAGTAACATTTTAATACAAGGGATATCATTACCTGACCAGTCACATGCCCACCTTGGGGAACACCAGTCCTGGTCTGTAATCTTAGTGACTCAGTCAGGCTGGCAAGTGCCCTGAACATGCACCAGTGTAACTGAGAAGAAAATCTGGACAAGGGGACATATTTTCTGTTAAAACAATGATGTTTTTTTTATGAAGGTGTACAGACAGTGTCTTCAAGCTTTTGTCCTGCTGCTTCTTGCATTCTCACCCTGCTTTATTCTACCCTTCATGTGGTTGTGACATACTCGGGAAGCATTTATATGTTTATATATTATTACTATTAGACATTCAACATGCAAAGACTTCAAAGATTCCAGGTGAAATGCTAACTCTTGACATCTTAGGCCAGGCCTTAATGAAGGGGTCCATTTTTGGAGGTACAGCTAATTGCTGGCATAACTAACTGCTATAGTGTGCATATCTGACTGCCTCAGAGCAGACAATTTTCTGGGTAAGCTCAGACCTGAAGGGCTGAGCTGTGTTGTGTCAACAGGCAGCAGGACTTAGAATGAGCACTTTGCAGATCTGCTGGAGTTTGTTTTGTTTGCATCTCTCACATCCCTGTGTCTCCTATATAGTTCCTGTATGAAAGGAACAAATCAGTGGGTTGTTCTTTACCTCTGAAAGCTTAGTCAGTCACATAATGCTGAGGTTTGAGCCATGCAATTTCTAGTCTGATTGGATTTCCTTAAATCATGGAACCAGATCCCTGAAGTGAAAAGTGGTAACTAAGCAAAAGCAGAGAAACCTTCAAATGGTTGAATAAGCTCACAGTCACAGTCACGTGCTGCAGAAGAATGGCTTTTCCATGCAGGGCTCCTTTCTACTATAGCTGCTGACATTTTGCCTATAGAGCCAATGTGTCATGAAGCCCAAGGCTGAGAGGTGTCCGTATTTCAGAAGAGGGAGCATTCAGAGGCAGATGTGGAACTGATGCTTCTTCAGCCCCCTCTGCAACAGACTTTCTCCCTGTGACCTTTCCCAACCTCTTTAATGCTATGTCTTTTCAGGGCAGTTAAAGGGCTTAGAGAAACAGGAACAAAGTGGTGGTTTATGAAGCTTCTAAATATCTTTGAAAAAAATCACAGCAGACTGTCACATCTTGAAAATCTGGCCTTTCATCTTTGCCACTTAGCCTCAGTTTAAGATGATGACATGCAGAACACTGCAGACACTATTATTTCCCCAACAGAGAACAGGAGTACTAGAACAAGAGAGCGCAATCTACTGCTGACTGAAGTGCTCGGAGACGAAGGGGACAAAGGCCAGAAAAAGGAGAACAAAAAGGGACCTCAACCAACCAGTTTCTAAGGAAGGAAGGATGAAAGACTTGCTCCAACTGCTATTGAAGAGAGTGGAAAGACTCTCATTAACTTAAGTGGAAGTTAGATGAAGGACTTGTTTGCGTGCACCTTTGTGAAGCAAGAGGCACAGATGCAAACCTGCAGGGAGGCCTGGGGAACATCAGAATCAGAAAGAAAGAGGGGCTCACTGCTCATGCAATGGGCAAGAACATCATTTCTAACCTGGTTAAAAAGCAGGATGCTACACTCCCCAGCAGGGCACACAAAGTTACACACAAAACTCCAGTGGGAAGCAAAGGAAGCAACACCCCTCTCACAGATCCAGTGGAATGTAGTGTTTTGCTTTATTTTCCCACATTCAGGTCTAATTGGGCTCAATCAGCCAAGGTCTTACATCCCTTGTTTGGGTCACATGTACCTGCTCTCAAAGCTGTATTGGCCTTCTGAATATAACACAGAGCAATAACTAAGCTGTGCAAACAACTGAGTGGCAGAGGTTGGTTAGCTGCCAAATGGTACAGTTTCACTGACCTCTCTTCCTCCCACTCCCTGACACAGCTGGGCTGGAGTATGAGTGGGAGAAAACCAGCAGAGGCAGAGAGATGGCAGATCCCTGTCAAATTCAGCAGCAGAGACACCCTGCCCCTTGCAGCCTTGGCTGTGTTCCTCTGTCCTTCTCCAGAGGCCTGCCTGGGACTGGGAGTGTCCCCTGCACCTGCAAAAGGTGCTGACCCAGAATGAGATGAGCAAAACAGGTCACGCTTTTGGCTCATGACTGACCAGGCTGCGTGTTCTGGCATCACCAGTCAGAAGTTACTTCCAGCCTTTCACTCGTACCCAGGAAGCAATGCAAAACAAAGTACTGTACTATGTGGAGGGAAGGAATGGAGATAAAAAAGGGGGGAGAAAGCTGTTTATTAGCAGGTAATGACATTTTTCCCTAGTCTGGTTTTCAAAATGAAGCAGCCCCAGTTACAATAGGAGAAAACAACTGAGGAGACAGAGAGTGAAAAAACCATCAATTCTGCATTTTGTTTTGCTCATGTAAGTAACCCCTTTGAAGTCTGAGGGCCTACTTACAAAAATACTTGAGCATTTGCAAGAGCAGGGCATTAATTTGTACGTTTTTAACCTTTATTTTGCCTGTAAAGCCAGCAATTACAAAAAGCCTCCTATTTAACAAGGCCACCTGATCATACAATCACAACACTTGTAAGAAGGTTTTTGAGCTAAGCATTACACATGCCAGAACCTATCAGCAACTAACACAATTCCTTTTCGACCAACTAGCTTCTTATTCTTGCTCACACACTCAGCTCCTGATCCAACCAGCCACCTTCCTGTTACTTTCGTATCTTCTCACTTTCACTTCTTCCGAAGGCCTTGGTCCTCAGCAATTTCCCAATAGCCTTGTATTTTCCAGTAGTTTTGTTCATGTTCTCCACTAATAACCCAGTTTGTTCATTGTTGTCTGCATTTTCCCCTTTTTTTTTGTTCAACAATTGCAAAGCTAATACAGCACATAACTGTATAGCCGTGGCATGTTTAAAGCTTCGATCAAACATGCGCTGAACACACGATAACAAACAAGGAACACACACCAAAATCAAAATAAACACTACTAACACAAAAACTCCCAATACCAACATCCGTTTTACCAGTGGTCCAAGGCTAAAATTATTGAGCCAGTCAAACAATCCCCAAAAATTATTGCTGTCATCTTCTTGCAATTGTTTAGTTAGATCTTTCTATGTGTTGGATGTTAGCATGCACAGATTCAGAATGATCACTCACGTTCATGCAACACATGCCTTCAAAATCCTGACAACCATGACCTTGTGCTAAAAGCAAAAAATCCATGGCAGCTCTATTTTGTAGAGTTGCATGACTTATAGAATTCACATAAGTTAGCATGGCACTTTTAAAGCCAAACTAGCAGCATTAACTTCCTTTGCAAGCCATCAGCCAAGTTGGTTTGTAGGAGACAAAGCATGTGAAGTCCCTATGCCAGCTGCAAGACTAGAACAAAGCCTTTTAGCTGGATTCCAAAATTCAACCTTCGAGTTACAATCTGCAGAAGATCCGTGTGTTGACCTTCTGTTTCTGCTGTGAAAAGTTTTGTTCGGAAGCAACTTATTAGGGTGAAATAATGTTAACTGCCCAAAAGTACAAGGGCCTCCTACTGCTTCTCCAGGAATATCTTTCCATGCTTGGTATCCAGAAATCAAAAACAAATCATTAGGTAATCCTATTGGATCAACACTTGAAGCAAACTGACTGTCAAATGTTTCATTGCACCACAGAGAAGTATTAGCATAAATGCCTTTGGGAGAGATGTCAATCTCAGGTTGATTAGCATGAGAATCTTTGGAATAATTAAAATACAAACGTGTTGTTGCTTGTAAGGTTCCCAACAAATCCAGTTCCTGTGGTTCAATGAACAAATAGTTGAGACAGCTGCTTCCAGTGCAAAGTGAAATTTACACCAATTGGTTTGCTCAGCACTTGATTTGCTACAATTCACTGTGTCACTATTTAATGATGCCCATTGATCTATGGTGATGGGCACTCCCAACAAGCAGGTACCAAAGGGGTCAGTTGGCATGGTAAGGGATATACACAAAGTATCAGAATTGGTCACATTAGCAAGAATTATCCATGCATTTCTTTGGTCTAAGGCACTGTAATCAAAAAGTGATCCATGGGTCTGATTCACTAGATTACAAACAGAAACAAATGCAATATCAACAAATAAGTCCTTCATTCTTGTTCTTGTTCTTCATCTTGTGTAGCTGCTCCAGCTTTGCTGTTGTCATTTTCTTGGTCCACGTTTACTGGATGCACACAGTGAGCAGGAATCCAGGGAGGTCCACGACCTGTGGAAACACAAGCATACCCTCTTCCCCAGGATAATAATTCAGCAGGTTGACTCCACCGATGGGTTTCAGGGTCCTCCTATTTCACCCATGCTGTACTTCTGGGCTGAAAAAAAGAAGGAAAATGTCTACTAACTGCAGTATCACCATGAATGCAATTTAAAAAATTTAAAACATAGAGGGCTTTGTTTAATTGTTCTTGTGGTGTCGTGCCCAGAGGAATCCCCCTTTTTTGTTTAGCTAATACAGCTGAGAGTGTGATGGGAATGTTCAACAATTGCTTGACCTGTGCGAGAATGAGGAATGCCTGTAAGATGAGAAATTCCCCAGTTTAGTAAAAGAATTTGTGTGCAACAAGCAACATATGCAGGCCCATTATCAGTTTTAATCCTAGATGGCACTCCCATTACTGCAAAGCAGGCTGACCAGTGCTTACAAACATCACAACTTTTCTCCCCAGTATGAGCAGTGGCAACTAAAAAATGTGAACAAGTGTCAACAGACACAGGAATGTAACACAATCTGCCAAAAGCAGAATAATAAGTGACATCCATTTGCCTCAGTTCACTGGGGTGACGACTACGAGGATTGACACCTTGCTGAGCAGGTAAAGGGACAACATTTTGACAATCTGGGCAGCTGTGAACAAAGCTTGTCCCTTGGTTCGGTGATCGGTGCGACGCAAGGCTCCAGCATTCTGATGAAAAAGATCATGAGATAATGCAGCTTGTTGATAAATATTAGGAGTCTGAGCCAGAGGAGCCAGAGAATCAGCTACTTGATTACCTGCAACAATAGGACCAGGTAAGTGAGAATGAGAACAGATATGCAACACAAAATAAGGATGTTGTCAGTGTTCTAGCAAAGACAGTAATTGCCTTAAAAGCAAAAATAGCTGTTGGTTAGATACTGTCCTTAAAAATGATTTTTCTATTCTTTGAATAATTCCAGCTACATAAAGTGAATCTGCAACTACATTCAATGGTTAATCTGACAAAAGAGTAAATGCATGTACAGCTACAGCTAGTTCAACTATTTGTGTTGAACCAGCTCCTGTAGTAACATCTGATTGCCATTGATTATCAGGTGATTGCCAGGCAACTGCAGCTTCTCCCGTTGTTCCAGAGCCATCTGTGAAAACTGTCAGGGCTTTAGGGACAGGAATTCAGGAAAGATGAGTGATGAGCTGTAATGGAAGAGCAGAAAGAGAGTGCAAAAATGTATGTTTTGGTAAAGAAAAAAACAAATTTGCCCTAAAAATTCTGAAAGAGCTATTTGCAAGTCAAGGTGTTGTTGCAGCCAAAAGTAAAAATTTTGTTTCAATATTGGTGAATAAATAAAAGCAAGATCAGTGGCTAACAGTTGTTGCAATTGGTGTCTGCCCTTTTGAATAAGCACTGCTAACATTTCAATTCCCATGGTAACAGTTTTAGAAAAAGAATGTGGTAAAAAGATCCATTCTAAAATTTTCAGTGGATCCTGAGCTCCAGAATGCCACTGATAGAACAAAGCATATGGTTGAAAAGTAGTATACAGCAATACCAACAATACAGGTAATCCTAAAATAATTCAGTGACATTGATGAGATTGGATTGCTTGTGCCACTGAAAGCAAAGCAGTTTGGGCTGCCTTGCCCAGTGTATGAGGAGAAGCTAAGTCTGGATCTCCTTGTAATAGAATCTCCTTTATAACAGAAACAAAGGAACTAGTTCTTCAGCAGTAATACCCAAATAAGGTCTGGCCCAATTTAAGGTGCCCAAACGTTTTTGCAAGTCGTTGAGGGTGTGAATGTCCAAAGCTAGCTGTAGTGGTTGTGGAATGATGCTAGCATCTGTTATTTTCCATCCTAGATATTTTCCAGGGTGATTGTTGTTGTCCTCAGCTACACGCAGGCCAGCTTGTTGAAATGCAGCTCACAATTCTTGTATGATTTGTTGTAATAAACAATCAGTTGGTGCTGCAATAAGTATGTCATCCATATAGGGGTACAAAAGAATTTGTGGATGGCACAGTCTAATTGGTTTAATGCACTTATGCTACAAACAACTGATGTGAGATGGGGTTGTTCATCATGCCTTGGGGCAAAACAGTCCAATGATAGTGATATGTTCTTGGTTACTAAGTGTAGGAACTGTGAAAGCAAAGTGGGGTGCATCATCTGGATGTAATGGAACAGTGAAAGAACAGTCTTTTAAATCAATAACAGTCAATGGCCAAGATTCAGGTAGCACAGCTGGCGAGGGAAGCCCAGTTTGCAAAGCTCCCGCAGGCTCCAGGATAGCATTCATTGCACAAAGATCATGAAGCAATCACCACTTACCTTTTTCTTAGGAATAGTAAAAACAGGTGTGTTCCATGGACTGGTGGAGGGAACAATATGTCCTGCCTCCAACTGTTGTTGTACCAAGTTTTTTAATTCTTACAGTCCCTCAACTTTCAGGAGCCATTGAGGCACCCACACAGGGGTATCAGTTGCCCATTTTAATTTTAGACACAGCTGTTTATCAGTGAAGTTGAGTGGCTTGCTGGCTCCAATCATTGCAAACTGCTGCAGGAAAACACAGGAAGATATTAATATCATGCTCACATAGGATTGTGTGTTTGCAATGGAACACACCACTGGCTCAATAAATCACGACCCCAGAAGGTACACAGTGAATTCATGACACAAGGACTGACGAGAGCCTTTTGCCTGTCTGGACTAGTGACGTCAAGTGGCTGTGCACTCTGGTGAGGGATCTGAGTCCCTGCAGTGCCTACAACTGCTGCTCCTGGAGCTTTCCAAGGCCAATCCTTCAGCCAGTCCTGTTGCATTCTGATAGAAACATCAACACCGGTATCCAGCAAACCTACAAAAGGATGCCCCTGAACAAAGCACATTAATTGTGGTTGATGTTGTGAAGTCTGCTGTGCCCACAGGACTTGGGGTCAGTTTGTACTGCCAAATCCTTCTTTTCACTCTCCTTCCCCTTTAGGTCCTTGTGCTTTGAATAAAACATGCTGTGCAATTTTTCCCCCTTTTTTGAACATGACAAGGAGGGTAAGGAGTCTATTCCATGATTTTAGTTTCTCCTTTAAAAATTTGCATTGATGACACCAGGTGAAACAAACAGTTCATCTGTGGTAGTAGAGGAGCGACCTAAAAGGAAACCACTCTATCCATCACCAAGAGGCCCTTTCATCCCTGTAGGGAGTAAATGCACAGCCTGGTCTGACATTAAGATTGATTGTGATACTGCCAGGTCCAGTTCAGCACTCCTGGCTGTGGCTGGTCACAAGGCTGAGACCAGGGGCAGAGGGATTCTGAGTCTGAGGCCGCCTGACTCCCATATTTCTTGTCTGTGCGTGCGGCCCCGCGCTCCTTTTCCCATTTCCCTGGAGAGTTGACAACACCCTTCCAGCCTGATCAAACTTTGAGTGGCATTCATTTGCCCAGCGATACCCTTTTCAGCATCTAGGGACAAGGTCTCTGTGGTTTTAAAAATTTTGATGCTCCAACTGCACCACCACGTCCTTTTCTGTTAGTACATTCCCTTCTCAAGTGATCCATTTGACCACAGTTCTAACAAGGGAATCCTCTTTTTGGTTTAACAGACATTTGCTGTGTTAAGGCAGCTGCTAAAAGCTCCCAACGGTGAGACTCTGTGCCTGCCTGCTGGCAAGCTTTAATCACATCAGACAGTGCTGGTTTGAGATGGAACAATGGATGCAGCATTTTTTTGGCAATCAGAATTAGCGTTTTGAACTGCTAACTGCATCAACCACAAAGTATGGGCGTCTCCTGCCTCCACTTCCTGGTCCTGTGGCATCTTGCAACCTTTCCAAAAATTCTACATATGGTTCCCGTGCCCCCTGATGTGTGGTAGTGATTGCTGAGGGGTTCCACTCGGGACTTCACAGAGAGCTATTTGTGATGCCTGAGTAAGCACTTCGTGAGGCAAGGCTGCTTGTGCTGCAGGCGTTTGAAATTGACCTCAGACCAGGTGATGATCATCACCTATTGGAACACTGTTTAAAGAAGACTGGAAGATTGTTTAAAGTTTGCATGTGAACATGCTCTCTACATTCAGAATATCAAACAGTATATTACATTGAAGAGAGCGAAATTCAACAGAGCTTTCCAGTCATGTGGAGTTAGTAAATAGCCTTCTGCTATCACAGTAAACAGAGTCATGGTTTGAGAGGACTGCAAACCATAGTCTTTTATGGCAGTCTTTAATTCTTTTATGACCTCGTAAGGCAACTGTTCCCAAGTCCATAGATTATTGGGGCGATAATGCACAGGAAAAGCTTGTAAAACATCCAAATCTCATCTCTGTAAATCTTTTCTACACAGCTCCAAGGCCCCACAGACTAATGATTCTTGAGGTACAACTCCCGCATTTACAGACTGAATCGGCAAAAATGAGCTAACGGGAGATCTGAGAGGAACTGCCAATTCAGGAGCAGAGCAATTCACTCCTGAAGCACCTTGATAACATGACCTCCAGCAGTAGGTATAAATTAGGTTCTTTTTCATGGTCTGTTGAGCCCAGGTCAAGGGGGTTCTCAGTCTGTGGGTTCTCATCAACTGGTAAAAGTTTGTCGCTATCTCACTCTGTATTTGTAGAAGCTTCAGCTGAGTATGAAGGCAAAGCAGCTGCATTTACTATTTTCAAGTGACTTAGGGCAGAGAACACTTGTTGCCAGACTGTAGCCAATCTGAAGTTACAATTTTTATTGTCAGTTTTGTGACTGAGTTCTTTCCTGACATTTTTCATACACTTTAATATTTAGAGTCCTTTCTCTTGGAAACCAAAAGCAAGTGTCAGATATCCATGTTAATGAAGCTATCAATGATCATTGAGGCACATCCGCCCCATATGTTTTTCATATTTTGTCTAAGGGATCTATTTGATCCCCTTGTTCTTTTGTTAATTATTGCCCCATGGTTCCCAGATGCTCACCTCTTGTCCAGCAGCTGGTGATGAGAGCGCTCAGTCCAGTCCTGTCTTGGCTCAGCTGGGCTTTGCTACCAAAATTGTAGAAGTTGTATACGATGTTTTAAACCCTTTTTTCTGTTCATTTTTGAGCCCTGCACTGGGCACCATTAGTAGCAAACTGACAACACAGACCCTTGGTATGATGTAGCAAGAATTCTTTATTATTTATTACAAGTCTCTATTTATAGATAATCTAGTTTTGTTTCAGGTTTTTGAGCTGACCATTACATATGCCAGAACCTATCAGCTATCACTGTTCTCCACTAATACCCCGTTGTGGTCACTGTGCTCTACATTCTTCAATGTTGATGGTGTGAACCATTAAACTCTCTCTCAGGGACACATTCCTAGCTTGGTTAAAGGGGTATGAATCCCATGATCAGTAAAACTATGGTAATTTACACCAGCAGATGCTCTGGCCCTTGCAATTTCTTTTGCTGCTCTACTGCAAAAAGGAAATCAATGGCTCCATTTGCCAGATCTCTGCACACTAAGCAGTGTCTGAATCTTATTTCCACTTAGCTTTTCTTATAGTGCTTTGGCTTTGAAAAGAGGCCTTCAAGAGAAGTAGGATTTCCAAGAGGGAACCTCACAGTCTCTGTTTCGGTTCCTCCTGTAATGCAAATGGAATGGCAAAAAACAACATCATCTGAAACCCAGGCAGCAGCACCATGTCATTGTGTAGGTGACTAAATCAGAGAACCACAGAATAGTTTGTGTTGGAAGGGACCTTAAGGTTCGTCTCATTTCAACCCCGTGCCATGACAGGGACATCTTCCACTGGCCCAGGTTGCTCCAAGCCCTGTCCAGCCTGGTATGGAACACTTCCAGGGATGGGGCAGCCACAGCTTCTCTGCCCAACCTGTGCCAGGACCTGCCCACCCTCAGAGTGGAAAGTTTCTTTCTAATATCTAATCTAAACCTTCCATCTGTCAATTTAAAGCCATTCCCCCTTGTCCTGTCACTCCCCTTGCGAAAAGTCCCTCTCCAGCTTTCCTGTAAGCCCCTTTTAGGTACTGGAAGGGCCTCTAAAGTCTCACCAGAGTCTTCTCTAGGCTGAACAAACCCA
>VXBX01005355.1:47614-59789 GCA_013400415.1 Scytalopus superciliaris
AAAAAAAATCTGAAATATAATTATGCAGCACAGAATATTCCCTGCTTTAGCTCAAATACCACAGCATCTTTATCACTTTAAATGTAATAAAGACCTCCTAAAAAAGGCCAACATGGAAAGGCACCTGGGAAAACTGGATTTGCTGAGATATCTATCAGCAAATAGAAGAATAGCCCAATAATGGCCATTAATCTAAACATTTTAGATGTGCTCAGGCATTCAGTGTGGAAAAAGATGTCCAAAATAGCACACAGGGAATGGTAAGTTCATATGCCACTGATGGTTTCGGGCTAAGTTCTAGGGTTTGGGTTTTTTTGCCAAGTTTTTGAAGAGAACCTTTCCTAAGAAGTTGTATCAATGGGATTGCTATATTCAGGTATGTTGTGGTCATACGTATCCATTTAGCCACCTCCACTCCTCCCCAAACCTATTCAACAAATTTGACTGGGATAGAGGTTCAGCACCCCAAGGAGGTTAAGCAGCCAAAGACAAATTCATCATGCTGCAGAAAAGCAGACTTCTATGCAAACTCTTCCATATGCAGTTAGGAACAAAAAAAATCATGAGGAAAAAGGTTTTATAAACATTCTAACACAGGAAAAAGTTCTGTGAGGGCTCAAGGTACATTAAGAGCCACAAACCCACACTTAACGAGGCATTTATAATTTCTGCCCCTCAAGGGATTACTTGGCAGGGGTTGTTTTGGTTTTTTGTTATTTAGACAATTTACTTCCCCAGTTCTCTGTTTTACTCCACTATGTGCACTCAACTTACCAGATCACCAAAGACAGCTCGACTTTTCGAAGATACCTTCATGTTCACATGACAAGCGAAGTCCCAAACCAAGCTGCAGTGTCTTTTGAGAAGGGTCGTTATCTGACTATGCCAGATGTAAAGCAGCCTAACACTTTAATTCAGCACTTCTGGCTGCTTCAGACGAGAGCAGAGATGATGCAGGCTAAGCTAGCTATAGGGGCACAGACTGGGCCACCCACCAGCTGACCTGTTCTTTGCAAGTGATCTTATCCTTTCCTCTCGACACTCAAAACTCTCATAAGGTTCATTTGTAGCTACACTTTTTCTAAATTTTGTCTTGCCATAAGTGATCAAAGACACCAGTGCTGAGGTGACGACAAATGACCCAGCTGCCAAAAATTCGGTTTGAGGGTCCCACTTTCAAAAAAGTTTTCCAGAGAACTGAAAACTTTCTGAAGAAACCAAACTCTCACTAAGACCCCCACGAAGACTGTGCTTTCATTTGGTCACTGAAAGCCCTCCACTTTGTGTGAAACATAATGCTCAAAGTTGCATTCAAGCTGAGGTGTTTTTGTTCAAGTGTCTCACAAAAAGCCTCACTTGGTTTGGTATCACAGAGGTAATCCTCCCTCTTTCAGGTGGAGGAACACCTCTGAATCAGCTTGTTCATCATGTGAGCAAGATTTCCATTGTGATCACAGGAGACCTGCGGGGACAAGAGGAGATCTAACATAATGTCCTTTACACTGTCTTGAGCCAGCTGATGTGAGTCATACTTCCATTTTTATGCAGGCACCGCTATCTTTTTCATAAGGCAAGACCATGATGCAAAAGAGAGAGGTGATTTGGGGGGCACCTGGGTTATTTTGGGCATAGAGGTTGGGGAAAACTTCCTTCTTGCCTCATTACATCAGTTACACCTTCAAGTCACCATGGAGCCTCCTTTTATTGTCAGGGTGATTACTCCAGCAGTGGGTCCAGGGTGGAAAAAAAGGAAAGCAGTTATGACTTTTTTAATTTGCTAATACCATCAAAGAGCTGTACAGAAAACAGGCACCATGCAAACAAGGCACTGCTTTATAGTGCATGGAAGTCTACAAAGCAGGCAAGATTATTTTCAGGCTGTCAGATTGGCATCAATAGGAGTAACCTAATGTTGTGAAAGGTTTATTCCTATACTGTCAGAGCGTGTCTGGAGCCCTTCACAGCACCACAAAGAGCAGCACTATCACTACATGTTTCTACACCAGAAAACCCTGTATGATATGAGTGTCTGGGCGGTGATGGCTCTGCTGTTTGCACTGAGCACCCATCCAGTGTGTGGCTTGTTTCTCTCACTTACTGCCTCCTCCTCAGTCTGCTCAGGCTCAAATTTGGACAGAGGCTGGGCAATTAGGCACTCAAAACACAGACCTTCATTCAGGAACACAGCAGAGTGCTCTCTTGGCCTGAATATTTCTTTCTGCATTCACTGCGGTAGGTTGTGTTTATTGGTTTTGTCAAGACACTTCAAGCACTCCGAAATGAGCTCTCAAGACTTTGCAGGCTTGGACTGTGCATTAGAAGAGACACAGGCTTGAGATGGAAATGCTTTCTTCTATCCCTCCATTTTCTCAATAGAAAGGTGCCTGGTAATTTCAGGACTGACAATGAGGGGGTCCTTTGAAGTGAAATAGTAGACAGATGGTTATGGTACCTCATTTGGTGCTGTCGCCTGTCCTGTCATTCCAGAACAGGAATTCCTCCTCCCACCCCCAACCTGCTCTTAAATGTTCAGAGATTATCAGGTGATAAATCCTCTGAGAAGCTTCCACATGGATGTTCCCTTTCATATTGTCATTTATCATCAAACAAAGTGCTTTGGTGGCATGGAGGCCAAAGTAGTTCAACCCTGAAGGATCAGGGGACACTTTAGCAAGCATCTCCCAAGGAGAAAATGCATTACTTTCACGGATGAGAGGAACCCTTGACCTTCTGGCTCCTAAAATTCCCTATAAACGTGCTGCTTTACACCTCCTGGACTGGCAGACTGATTCAAGGTAACAAGACCCTCATTTTTCGTTTGAGACAGATGGAATGTGCAGTTTCTAAAGCATAAAAACCTGAGAAGATGGGACAGAAATAGTCACTGCACAACTCTAAGTGGTGAAAGTTTTGCTTCTGAATTTTCAGTCCCAGCTGTTACAAGCAGTAGGAGAGATTTCCACCCCTTCCCAACATCCTCCCAAAGAAAACTCTTGATGGCAAAGACAATTAATTCTGTTTCAAAATGCCACTGCGCTACTTTCCCCTTAATCAACAGTCTTACTAGCTGAACTTAAAGATATCTCAGTAAAGATATCCTAACAAAGTAAATGAACCCATCCTAGCAATCCATCACAGAAGTCCCCCAGCCAGAGAACATCAAAAGAAATAGCATCTAGCTGGATACCAACACAGGGGCAGAAGACAGGAGGAGCAAGCAGTGGCTTGTGCATCTCCTTTGTTCCACTCTCACCGGAATGGCTGGAAAACCCAATACACTGTGAAAGAATTCTCAGTTTCTCCCAGAAGAACAATCTTGGCATGTGATTTTTAAGTGCTCCCAGTCGCAGCCTCCAGGGATTTCACTATGCAATTTCTTCTACCTTCAAACAACTCACCCAGGGGATTTGGCTGGTTTTCTCTTCAAGGCAAGCCAGAGAGTCCAGGTCACTGAAATCTTTATTTCTGATTTATTCTACTCAGTTGCTCCCAGCTCAGGCAGAGTGAATGTTGAGCTGTGTGGTTGATCTGACAATAGTAAGGGCTTTCCAGTGACATTTTCTATTCAGTCTACACTTTTTAAAAAAATCCATATTCTTATTCATCTGTATGACCTGTTGTTTGGTTTTTTTTTTTTTTAAAAAAAGCCACACAATGAAGGTCTTTTGGAGGGACTTTTGCCTCTTGGAAATTTTTTCACAAACACCAATATATGCTTTTGGCTAGAGGAGGAGGGGTGGGAAATTAAGCCCACTGTGGAAGCAATGTTTATGAAAATAAACTAAAAGGCAGCTGCTTTCATACCAGTAGAGGAGGCCAGGCACTTTTACAGCAAATAATACAGGGCATTTGTATTACATGCCATTCAAAAATCCTTCTTTACAATTTATGGTAAGGTCACACTTTGTAACTTTGCCTGATTCTGCAGCTTTTTTTTCTTCACATATCAGAACCTAAGAAAGAAAGAAATTTAAGCCTAATTTAACTAAAAATTCACTAATGGATTTTTAAAGAACTAACAGTGCCAGCCAAGCTTGTTTTGTTAATTTCTATAGGTCTGCTTGAAATATGAAAAGACACAGGATGAAGGTAGCAGAATTCAGTATTCAAATGGTGTTTAGGCAGCTTCCACATTTAGAGGAAAAAACCCCACAAACAAACAAAAACAATCCAAAACCAAACAAACTGAAAAACCCAAAACCTGGAACACCCCAAAAAGGAAGGACAGAATATGGAAACTGAAGCTAAGCCTTCACAGGAAATAAATCCCCACCAGAATGGGTAAGGCTGCATGGCAAAAATAATTAAATTGAGGACATGGATCAGCTAGGGGCCTCTGGAGATCTTTAGCCCAGTTTTCTGCAGGATGAGCCACAGGATCATACCTGAGTGCTCAGGGCTTCAGCCACTCTGGACTTGGAAACCTCCAAAGATGGAGACAGCACAGCCTGTTCAACACTAAACTCCAATCTTATTCCATTAATAACAATGTCCTACATTACTCAAATAAGCTTAGACACAAACAATCCTGAAACCTGAACTGATTGCATGTGAGGAGTGCACCCACCTGCTGACCTGACCATGAAGTTTGGGCTGTCCATAGGAAACACTGATTCAAATTCCACCCATTCACATGGTGGGTCAAACCACAGAGCCTTTCCACTTCATCTAAAGCAGCAGCTTATAACTTTTACAGGACATCATCCTCCAAGCAGAACAGGATGACACAAACTCTGTTAGCAGCCTTCACAGGTATTTGCTGACAGCAGAGGACACGATGCTCCAGATTCTCAGGAGTTCCAGAGTTCAAAGTGTCACAGCTTGATGATTCATACCCCTGTGATCTGCAGAGTGTCTGCAATCAGGTCCATAAACTGCTGCCAAGCAGACATGGAACATCTCAACATAATACATAAGCAAGAAGTGAGGAAAAAGTGAAATTAATAAAAACACCATCAATGGAGAGCTCAAGTTTTACATACCCGTAAAGCAGCACAACATAGTTTCTCTTGCTTTTGTTTTAGGCCCAAGTGGCTCAAAAACTCCACCTCTTTCAGCCAAAGTCTGATTCCCTGTGCTCTCTTCCTTTCCACTGGTCCTGTCCAAACATCAAGCCTACAGATTCCATGTGCTCAAACTCCTCACAGCAGTCAAGAACTGCCACCTTTCCACACTTACAATGAGCAGGTGGTCTGTGCATGAGCAGTGAAATCAGTGTATTCAGAACAGGTCAGGTAAATATTTATGCACAAGACCAGAAGTATTAACTTGCTACATACAAGCTTTGAAATGTGTTGATGTGGACAGAATGGATGTAGCCAAGACTTCCAGACTTCCAGCATCACAGAAGCTCTGCCCGGACGTTCAGCACTGGAAACCAAGCCAAATCAAAACATCAAAACAAAACAAAAAAACCCACCCACAAAACAAAATACTCAAAACAAAAAACCAAAAATTTTTCCTCTTTATTTTTCCTCTTCCTCGCCCCAAGCACACAGGTGAGGAAAAAGAGAAACCACTTCCAGTAGCAACTGGGTATCTAGAGCCTGTGCTCGGTGAAAAGAATATGAAATTTGAAAAAGTAATGTATTCTCTTTAGCCCTAATTTTGTTTTTTAAAACAGCAGAATTGGTTATTTTTGGAAACATTGGGAGGGGAAAAAAAAAAATCACAGGCAGACACCAGGTATGGAAAGTTTCCTTTCAGATCACTGAAAGCTGAAAAGTTAAAAAGATCAGAGGATCTTAGAAGAAAGGACATAAATCAGAGTTACAGTTGGCTTTAAAAAGTACTGGAATGGCAAATATTTCCAAACTCCTTATCCTATCTCTTTCATAATCACTTCTTTTTCTGAGTGAAATTGCTAGTCCTTAATAGTATTTAAACTGCTCAGATCTGATGAACAGTCTACTCTGATCAAGTGCAGGACCAAACTGGTCTATTCTCTCAGACAAATTAAAATTACTCCACTTCTCACTTCTATGGTCAAGCTCTGAAGTTTTACTTGCTCTCATATTTACATATTCAGATTTGGGATAAGTCTCCATTCAGAAGCAGCACACATTCTGGCACTGTGAGGTCACACAGTCTACATGACAGAAGTGACACAATTTTGGGCAGAAGTAACAACTTAAATCCAACCCTTACACAAGCCACATATACTTCTGTATCCCCATAAAAAAACCCAGTTTTTTTTCAGGCATTTACCTTCTCCAGACACCTCATTTGCAGGTTGTTGGACTCTCTGACCTGCGACTTCAATGCTACAGTCCCGACAGAAAACCTGGCAAGCATTTCACCTGACCTTGCCACAAATGCAGAATGAATCCCTTTGCCCCTTTCCCCCAGTTACCTTGTAAGCCAACCATACAAGATGCCTGGTCAGCTTTGTGAGACCTCCTGTCTACACTTCTGTAGGTGCTGCTTTAATTTGACACCCAAACTGTTCACTCCTCATCTCCCAGGTGTAGTCCAGGTCTCTGTTACAAAATCTGAGTGTTAACGTGAGGACAACCAACACTGTGGCTGAGGTCCAGAGGTAAAGGGAGAGCAAGATTAAAACTGAGCAAGCTGTATTTCCACCTGATTAGGGACGCTGCATAATGATGACCCTGCTACTCTTTCTACCAAAGAAAAAATTGCAGCCCTTATCAAAGCATAGGAGTGTCTGCAAACGCACAGGGCTGGATATTAGCAGAATCCAGTAAAAGGGAAGTACAAAGAAAACGTGATTTAATTTGTCTCAGCGTTCTAAATCACTTGTTTCTTCTCACTTTCATAGTTTAGCCCCAGACAGCAACAAAGCCCTACACAGCTACTCGCTCACTCCCTCAGCAGTGGGATGGGGGAAGAGAACCAGCACGGCAAAAGGCAGAAAACTGGTGGGTTGAGATGAAGACAGCTTAACAGGGACAGCAAAAGCCCTGCACACAAGCAAATCAGACCAAGGAAATCCATTCCCTGGGCAGCCAGGTGTTCAGCCATCCCAAGGAAAGCTGTCGACTTGGGAAGGCAAAATTGCATCATTCCAAATATCCCCCCAGTCCACCTGCTTCTCTTCCCATAATTTCATATGCTGAGCCTGATGCCATATGGTGTGGAATATCCCTTTGGTCAGCTGGGATCAGCTGTCCTGGCTGTGTCCCCTCCCAGCTCCCGTGGCATCCCCAGCCCCCTCATCGCCGGGGATGTGTGAGGAGCAGAAGAGGCCTTAATGCTGTGCAAGCCCGTCTCAGCAGTAACTAAAACATCACTATGTTATTATCAACACTGTTCCCAGCACAAATCCAAAATATGGCCCCATACTGTAATTTTCTTGCTGTGAGGAAAATTAACTCTATCCCAGCCTAAACCAGCACACTGACCATAAAGCAAAACTCACAAGAAGAGGGTCAAAAATCCAGTCACTTGCACAATAACACTAATTGTTCCATGCAAGCTATGAAGATGATGTGAGAGCCACGTAGAGAGAATTTTTTTTTCATCTGGAAGGAGTAATCTGATGACAGGCTTGGAGCTTATCCACCTACAAACCACAATCAGGCAAATAACATCTTCCCACTGAGATACCTATTTATGTAAGCACAGGCCTAATCACTTAGATATAAGGCACACAAAAGATATTATTAGGGCATGATAATGCCTAGTAAGGCATAACACAGCACTCTACAGACACCACAACCTCCAGCAGTGCAGCAATGAAGCAAAGCTGCAGCATCAGTGTCCTCAATTTCAAAATCTAAATACAGAGCAGATGCACTAAAAGAAGCCCCATCTGTCAACCCTATTTTTCTTGCCACCCTACCTTCCAAAAGGGCATTTCTCCCTGTAAAAACACCACTTTTTGTCGGCTACCTGACATCATCAACACCAAGCACTGTGCATCAAATGCATGACTTCAGCTCCGGCCAAAAGCCCAAGTGATGTGACTCTTCCCAAAAACAGGCCAGAGTCTTACCACCTCATCAGTGACTTCTCCCTTCTCCTCACTTGCATTCTTAGCTTTCAGTTGGCCTCCCCTTTAAGCAGGGCAGATGTACAACTCACAAATGACAAAGCTGGCACTTTAACAACCTTGCAGGGTAACAGTTCCTTCCCAACAGCTCCGAAGCAAAGGGAATTCCGCATTTGGATCACAGGGCTCCCCCTGCCAACAGCAGTGGACCAATTTACGTGCCTCTCCCACAGATGGTCACAGCAAACAGTTCATCTCAGCAGTAACAGCTCTGTGTCCTGCTGTCCTGCATGTGAGCAAAATCACTCCTGTTCATGGCAAACTGAGGCTCAGTGCTCCAGGAATGACAGTCTGCCACAGATTTTGAAGGCAACAGAGGCACTGCACACACTTAGACCAGATGCAGAAAATGGCCTTTTGTGTATTCTGCTTCCTTTACATTTGTGTACCAGTGAGCCAGTTACTGCAAATTCTGTGAAATGTGAAAAACAACATAGCTATGTACTCATCTAGCAACAATTTAATTTCTTACTGCAGATGAAAAAATATAGCTGTTAATTTATCTATAGTTATGTTCTAAATATTATGTTATTATATATACCATTTATGAAGATATATGTTACTTAAGACTCACATTTAACATCTTCTAATAGCTTCTCATCTTAACCCCGATGCTCTTCCGAGACTGAGTATTCCCAGTTTTTGTGGCAGCCTTCCACAGGACACAGTTTACAGTTTCAGACACGCACTCACGGGTCATGAATCACATCCACGCTCAAGAGGCATAATCCCACTTCTGTCCCAGTGAACTCTGCAGCACTGCTCCAGTCATGTACTGCATCACCCTGCCCTTTGCCAAAGGGAAATTTGGTATTTCACATGGAGGCAGAGGAAGCAAGCAGCAGTGTGACTATGAAATGCACACTTCAGGCGGATCAGCCATTCCTCTCACTTCAAGCAACAAAGGCTCCTGAAGGGACTCAGAGCATATCAGGTCTTAATAATGTAAATGTAACTAGAAATAAAGATCGTATTACTTCTTTTCTCCACCTTTAAGCAGCAACACCTCAGTGCAGTTAGACTGCCCCAGACTACATGCTGTGAGGTACACGCAGAGGTACAAACTGCTTTGTTTCTTTTCACCACCCTCACCCATAACCTGTCACCTCTCTCAGAGCTGGTTTTAGAAGCAAAGTACTACACAAAAAGCTACTGGCCGAAAAGAAACCCACCATTTGTCTCTGAAATCTCCTTATATATAAATCTTTTCACAAATTCTCTGTCAACCTAACTCAGTATTTGTAAGTCACACCAAAAGTTTGCTCTTTAGCTGATGCTCCATTTGGTCCTGCCCCACCACTTCATTCCTTTAACATACATCTAACTCTTCCAGGGGTACACTTTCACACAACTACTGTCTCTTCCAGATGTGGAGTATTCACTTCAGCCTACCCTAGAGGAAATCTCTGTCCCAGATGTTCAGCACTTCATTGTCCTATTTCACATCTCACCCCGAAGACTGACCATTTCCTATTTCTTTTTGTATTCTGAAATCTTTTACTCCCATCCTCCAACACAAGCTGTCTCACTCCCTTTGCAGCCTGCACATTTTCTCCAATAATTAAAAGAGGGAGGGGGGAAAAAGGAGATTTAGGTTGATGACAAGGGGACAGGAGGAAGCATGCCTAATTCACAGATATAACTAAAAACACGTGTCTGATTTTACAGGACTTTGACCAATTCTACAAATACAGACACTTGGGAGACATTGCCTTATTTTCTGGTCTTTGGCTGCTGCACATTTAAAGTCAAATGCTTCACATTACAAGGAGAGCAATCAACCCCTACCCTGGGATAGCAAACAGCTGCCTGATGGAGTATCTGGTTACTCCTAGTCTGTCACATCTAAAATCTCTTATCTCAGGCCACAGGAATCTCAAGGATGTTGCTCCTTGCCATCAGCACCACAGAGTATTCACATTAATGTGTTGGGCCATGAAAAAATAGAAAGACAACCATTTTGAAAGAAACTTTGCCCTCCAGGCCTCTGGGCACAGCTGCATAGGTACACACAAAACATGAAGTACTGCTTTTAGTACTAGACTTTCAGCAAATGGAAGTGTATGGCAGATACTGCTTTGTAAGAGCTCACAAAGGGAAATGCCAAAGCAAAGGAATGAAGTGGAGGCATCTTCGGGGCCTATCACTACTTTTCCAGACTACTACCATTACTGAAGAACATGTGTGTGTCTTCATTAATTCCATTGTAGTCTGGACAGGAAACACCACAGCTGCCATTGTCTTCATAAAATGTGCTTTGATTAGAACTGGAGTTAAACAGTGTGTGTGTCTGTGTGTCCTCAATATTGATTTCTCTTGGTGAGTCAGTACGTATTTCTCACTATAAGGATGAAGAAAGTTGAATGCTGACCAGAACCAGGAAGTTTAATGTCCTTTCCTCCCCCTCACAGATTCTATCTTTTACAAAGAAACATGTAAATACAGCACTGGCACTTGACATTTAGAAGCCAGCAGCCTCAGCTACAGACTACAGCCACAATCATCAGCAATGCTGACCCATCATGTATTCTGTGATAATTGAGTAACTAAATTATCCTGCACATTATTTAAATCACTGGTGGAATAAGCCTATTTTTCAGGATGGATTTGTGAAGTCACAAATTTTTGTAACTTGTGGCTTCATAACCACACAGCTGTGGGTTCAAAATAAAAGTTTTCAAAAGATGGTGTGCTGGCATCCCAAACCAGGCAAGAAAGAACTAAAACTGTTATTGACAGGTGTTCTCTCCACTCACACCACTTTGTTTCCAGTGACCCACAGGGGATTTTTCAAGTGCAGAACTTCTGGGTTAGTTTTGTGCAATGATCTAGATTTAGGAGAAATCAGGGGAAAAAAAAAAAAAAGAAACATTAATGTGGCTGCCTCCAAATCTCTGTAAAACCAATGAAATACCCAGTGAAACCACAGGTGACAGGTCTGTGTACGTTATCTGAGGACTCTGTGACTCAGTTTCATTCATTCATACGCATTCTTGAAGCGAAGCTCAATCTGACATTTCAAAATCAGAGTCACAGTTCGACTTCAGGAGTGATCATCTCACACGTGGGGTAAGAACAAGGCATATAATCAGTCAAACTGCTTGGGGTTTAGCTGGATTCATCAGATGATTTTGGACAAGGTCAGTGAACCACAGCATTAAAATGTGTACAGAGGACTTAAGAATAGACAACTACAGAAGTAATATGACTTCAGAGTAATTTTTTAATCCCAGTTAAAAGTGCATCATAAATAGCTTTTGACTAAGCAGATATTCAGAAGTTTTACAACAAAGGTAAGGACTCCAATACCAAAACTTAGGAAGAAATACTTTTATTTTCTTAGCTACTGTTCAGAAAGCCCTGAGGAAACTGATCCCCAAATCCCTAAGAGGTCTGCAGCAAAGAAGCTGAAAAGCACTGCGTGCAGACAACTCCCGGTAGTACTTGGTAAGAAAACGAGGCACAACATACCCAGAAAGCTTGCTCAGGTCACACCTTCTCAACACCACGTGAATTTTTCCATGTATTCTTCCCTTTTGGCAGCGACTACAAAGAGAGACACGGTTCTCCCTGGCAAGTATCCCGCTATTGGACAGGTAACAGTTTTTGCTAGCAAGTAAGGTCAGACACCTGTTGCTCATCAGAAGACACAAAAACACTGTTTCACTGCTGGAAAAACGGGAACAGCATTTACTAGTAAGGCTTCAAACACAGCAGCCATAACCCCCTCAGTCACTCAGCGTACAAAGTTACAAATGAACAAAGCTACTAGCCTTTTTTTTTTTTTTCCTCTTTTTTTTTTTCTTTTTTTTTTTAACAAAGAACAAGCTCAACAGACTTTAATTCAAATACACTTATAATAAGTAAAACATTTCAAAATCAAAATCGGAGGGAGCAGACTGAAACACCCAGACATTCTTGCTTTACTCTCAACCCTCCCAGAGAAGGAATGGTTACTTCTGATAGCAGATTGATCAATACAGAAGACTCCCACAAACTAAAAGCTTTTGTCTTAGTTAGGTATTAGCTATATAGTTAAGTACATTCAAGAAGTCCTTGTATCAATTTGGTGTTTTTCAAGTACCTGGCAGCGGGCTCTTTTACAGATAACAAACAGCCCCTTTTGGCCTGCAGTGTTAAAATCAAAATCCATCTCTCCCA
>VXBX01005355.1:59841-71299 GCA_013400415.1 Scytalopus superciliaris
TTATTTAGATGAAGTCTACTGGCTGACTCAGGTATTAATGTTAACTTCTCTAAAATGAAAACATTATGAAAGACTTATTCTCTATTTAGCAGTATCACATCTCCTACTGATAGATTTGGGTTGTGCTCCTAATCACTTACATGACATACACCTATGAAACTGTAGAAGAATAAAATCTGAATAATTAAAATACACACTATCTGGAAAAATATCACAGATGTATAAGAATAGGGGAAAAAAAAAAACCAAACAGCTTTAATGCATTTAATTGTTTTGTGCAGGTAATATTTTTACAGACTATAGCCAATCAATAAAGAAACCAAATACAAGTGTTTCAGTCTTTTTCGCTCCTTTTTTCCAAGACACTTGACTTGTACTTTGAGCTTAAGTAGTAGTTAGGTAGTTAATCCACTGACAAGACAACCTAAGCAGAATGCAATTTTTCAGTTGTACCACTGAATCATTAAATATCCTTAGTGGTACAGGAATTCAGTGCTGTACCAGTCATAAGATTTTCCTGGTTACTTGTAGAGGTAAATTTGTAATCCAGCTAATTGGACTACAACAGTAGAAATATCAAACTATCCCCAAGTTGTGTTCAGGAAATGCTGCACGTGGCAGCTTTAGATCAAATTGCCGTTTGTTTTCATTCATCATATTGCAATGATGGGCAAAGTTACTTCAAAAAGTAAATGTGTATTAAAAAAAAAGATTGTTAACACTTTATGATGACTAAACAAAACAAATGACAAGCAGGTACCAAGAAGTAAGATTCAAAACTCTATAACCAGAGCTTATTTTCAACAGAAAGGTTTGAGTGTCAATTGTTTCAGGTTCAAATAAATTGATAGTTTGCTTGATATCTCAAGTTATGAACTTCTCTTCATTATAAAGTGAATAAATCCCCAAAATTCCTTACTTAACAGAAATAGCTTGAACATTACAATCTACTCAAGAGCAACATAACACTTATAGCTGTACTATAAAAGCTGGTGCAACAAAGTTGTGAAGGTGAAACTTCATTTGATAAAGTCTCATTGCAGCAGACAAAAATGAAGCTTGCAATTGGTTTGCTGGCAGAAAAAAGAATATTCAATTCACTAGAGTGCATATAACAAAACCAAACATGCAATCTATTGCTTTTAAAACTTTTACTGCAACATAACATTGAGAGAACAGTAATTAATTTTTTTTTTTTCCCAAAAAGAAAATATGTAAACAGGATAATAATTTCATCTGTATGTATACAGCTTCTCAGATTCGAGGGGGACAAAGGAGGGGTGTTTCTCAAAATCAAGACACTTTTAACTGTAATGGGTTTTCATTTGGGAAAAAAGCCAACACTGTTTTAACTCAGCATTAGACAAAAATACTGTGTTTCTTGCACTACTTTCAAATAACTGAAAAGAGAACCCCAAATACCCTTATTTTGGCATTCAGGATTATATTTGCTCAGACCTTTTAAGATTTCACAAAGCTGCTACCCAGTGTTGCCATGAAATACAGACTGTAGAATCTATGTAGCACAGGCTACTTCCAATACCAATGCTAAGTGGAAAGGAACACGAAGCAGTGCATTACACTACATTTCTGGAACTAGTACAGTAAGAGTGAAAACCTAGAAAAAGTTAAGCTACAGTTTATAGAAGGAACTAATTATCTGCAGAAGCTGATTTTTGGTTGTATGTTTTTTTACACTGTGCGATTTTCTGCATCTGCTAATTTAAAGCAGAACATACTTGTTGCTTTCTTTGCTTTGTTTCTTATGTTCTCCCTTCCACCCACCCCCTATATACCATACACCAAGCATTATGAATGTAAGCCCAAATATCCCAGACAATCCAGTGAACAAAGTTAGTGTAATGCACTGGTGTGAGGTGTGAAATAGAAAAAGTTCTCTCAGTCTTCATCGAAGTTCTGTTGTAGAAGAAAGTTGGCAGCCAGGTTTTCATTCTTCTCACAAGCAAAATACGCCTGTATCACAAGTCCTTCGGGAAACCCTAATGCCTTTAACTGGAGAAAAGAAACACATTTAGAAAGTACAGTTTTTATATTGTTTCTTTTTTACGTTTAGTGTCTTGAAGTGTCACTTAAGCAGTAATTGCTTTCTTGAAAACTACATTGCCACCCGGGTCAATATAGCCTTTAGTGAACAAAAAACATGTTGCCTCTGTCTTTAGTAAACATAATTCTTGAAAATATTATTTGAGTAAGTGTCATGAAGCACCAAAAAGCATGACACTTCTTTAGTGACACCAGAATGGACCTGGGTCACAGTAATGTCAGGAACTAACAGCACACTGCACTGATGCAGAAAAACACCCTCCAAACAATGTCCATTTCAATTATACAAAGCTCCAAAGAACTTTAAACAACAATTGCCTGGAACAAAAGCTCCCAGCCTGTCATATCTAGTAGATAGTCCAACACATCACATTAAGCCATATTTTCAATTGTTTATACTGGATTTTCACATTTAAAAAACAAAAAAATTGACTACACTCTGCAGTCAAGTCAAATTCTCTCTTCCAAGAGAAGGAAGTTGACAACAATCTGTTTTTCAGAAGTCAAGGAACTAATTAATGTCTGGGACACAGTGACAGCAGGGCATGAGAACACTGGAGAAAAACTTATTACTGTGCCAAGGGAAATGGGTTTAGCCTGTATTTAAGAGGCAGTCAACAAATGAAACCTTGTTTTAGCCAAAGGCAAATACATACAACTATTTGGACATTTTCTTCAAGTCCTCATACCACCTGCATTTCACATATTGGACAGATCAAATAATTGTGAGAAATTGTGTCGCATTATCCCTTATCAACCATTCCTGGATTTTATTTCCTGCCCCCAAAACAGCATGACTGGATCACCTGCAATACAAAGACACTTAAACTGTGAGGTGTGTTTCACACAAAGGGAAGAAGTGCACATGTCTCTGCTGGGTTTTAGGAAGACTGTAGGGGTAATAATGGTCCACTGCACAAAAGGGTTTTAAAAGGACATGCAGCAGATTAGAGAAGGTGATCTTTGAAGTACATGGACAAATAATTTTATTAGACTAATTTTATCAATTGTCAATTTCCTTGAGATCTAGAGAATGGACATCTATATTCAAATAGTTATTTTGTGATGATCTTTACATAACCTTTGGCTTTGCCAGCTGGAAAAAAACATTCTCTTTGAGATACAAAACCACTGCCACAGTATGGCAGAAGTCTTGCCATCTGTCCTAAGAAAAAGCCTCAGAGGTGTTGCCATCTCTGCAAAACCATATTTAGTCAGTATTACAGACAATATGTATGAATGCAATATACCACCCCCAAGTGTATTTTTGTAGGCACATTAACCTGCTATTTTTAGAAAGCTATAATTAAATAATTCCCATGGAGAGACAAATATCTGGGTGAAGTTTTGACTTCAACTTGTCTAATTATCTATGAGCCTTGTTACTATCCAAGTCCTCTGCAAACAGTGCTTATGCAGACAGATCTTTGTACCTGGACACCTATCACAGCATGACCCAGAACAGCACTGGCTGAGGCTTTTGCAAAAGGAATTACTGCCCGGGTTCCCATTCCTGAGGGAAAACCATTCAGTCATTAATTATCACAAATGGTCTCTTGATCACTTAAAAGGCTCTGCATTTTCTCAGCAAGACAGATTTAAGATATTTTAGACTCAATCGCTATAAAGCAAGAACAGATGTGATTTGAAACAGGACTACAGCAGCTATGAAATACTGGGTATGAAAATACAAAGTATGAAGCAGAACTGCTGAGCATAAACAAAGTTTAACTTCAGGTATGTCTGAAGCATGAACTGGAGTCAACACCCTACAGCAACAGCCGAGCAACACTTCAAAGAACTCACCCTTTCTATAGCTTCTTTTTCCTGAGGTGTTACTTGAATGTAGTTCATATGACCATTTCCAGCATCTGCTACTTCTCCAGTGCTGGCACCATCATCACTTCCACTTAAACCCTGGCGAGACTCTAGAACTGGCTCATTCAACATATGAATAAAGTGTTCCTGGTGTTGGCTTATTTGCTGTGATGCATGGAACAACAGAAGAAAACACATACATTTAAATAACTCACGTTTAAGCCTGCCAACAGACACATTAAAACATTAATTTTCGGGGAATCAAGTAGCCAAAGGAATGTGTAAAAAGCACATAGAAAATTATTAAATCTGACCACAAGACATGCAATTTCACATTTCAGTTCAACTGCAGTGATCCTTTCGTCTTCCTGATCCCCTCTGCATCCTCTTAGGAGGAGTCTCAGACTCATTTCTAATGCCACAGAAAATGTGTTCTGTACAGCAACAACAGCTGAAAAGCCAACAACAGAATGCTGTAACTGCAGTAACACCCTACCCCAGGTAACATCAACATAACGCCTCTCTTGTAAAGCTGCATGAGAATTAGCAAGCATTCTTTTCTTCTTTTAAGATTCACCTGCAGTAGTTGAGGGTTTTCCCGCCCAATCTGCTGTAGCAATGCCGGTAGCAGAGAAGGATTTTGCTGGATAATTTGTCTCATCTGCTGGAACTGAGGCTGATTTCGTAAAAACTCAAGCGGATGTCCTGAAAAATCAACAAGGTCAACAAGTTTTTTAAGAAGTTACTAAGAATCTTAATAAAATGCACACCTACACTACAACTGTAGATAGAAATAGGACATGAACGTGGACAATACACCCCTCACTGAAGAACAGAAGAGCTTGCTTCCTCACACTGACTTTAGCTTTAAGCAAGACTTCTTTATACTAAAGCTAAGAAATGCATTTTCTTTCCACCCAGTTTTAAGATCCAACAGCTTTCTGTCTTTGATTTCCAGCATTTTTCTCTTTATGTTTCATCTCTCAGTAACCTCATTCAGAGACATCTACCCAGTCTACTACTGTCTTTTCTCTGCATCTACAACAGAGCTCTTCATCTCCTCCAAAGGGTCAGTTCTGGCTCATGGGAGTCTTTCCTTCCCAGACAACCCAGACTGTTACTGCCATGAACAGAGCAGTGTCTGAACTGCTCTGAAATATCCCATCCCCCCCCATTCTCTCTTTATGGATGATGTCATGTGTCCCTGCCACCACCACCTGTGTGTTTTACCACTGGCTTCTTACCAAGGCTTGTATCCTGAACATCAACTCTGCCACAGCCTAAATCAGACCTTCCCTACCCCTTCATTACTCTTCTCTTGTGTATTTATCTCTCTCTAGCACAGAATTCTCTTCAGCAGGCACCTACCACTGTCCATGTGCTGAGTGAGGAGTCCCAGGTCATTTACAGGTCTCTCATGTGCTACACTTCATGGCCTAATTGCAGGTTTCTCCCTTGATATTCCAACTTCCAAGGGGCAGATACGTAAGTATAGCCACGGTCAACAGTTAGCCACAGAGTAGAAAGCCAGAGTTTATGTGACAGAAAACACAACTCCACCCACATTTGTGGTCTTACACTTAAATCCAGAGTACTGAATCAAAAGAATTGTGCAAGTCCACTTCATTTTTCTGAAACCTCACTGCAGACATACTGACATAAAACAAGCTGCTTGTTCCAAGAAAGCACCACACTTGGAATTTCCATGTAACAGCTCTTACCCAGTTCCATTTGATCAGATCACAAGCACCAGGAACTTAAAACTGGCTGAAGAAGTGACTGATCACGTGCAATGTCTTTATCACATCCTCTCAAATACCATCTTTCTTACCTCCTAATGAACTAGTAGTCGTGGGTATAGTTGCTACTGCTGCTGCCACTGCTGAAGACTGAGAGGTACCAGTGCTTGCTGTTTGAGGGGGTTCAGCCGCAGCCTGATTATCTCCAGGTATACCCTAAAGCCACAGTTCACACAATTACCTACAGAATGCTAAAAGATATTTGTTTTAACTGCATGCAATATTTGATTGTTGAGAATGAAGGGGGGGTGGGGGGAAACCAAACCCTTAATGCTTTTCACTGCAAATACAAAGCGAGGTGCTGTGATAGGTGAGCATTTACATCTGACAGAGAACACTGTGAAAAGAGCAGTTTTATCTTTTGACAAGAAAAATGTGTGGTTTGTATAGCAAGGTAGTAAAGCATGCAGTGCATCAGCTTAAAAACACGTTTTACTCCATAAAAAAGTATTTGCTTTGAATCCTGTTCCAAGGATTCCACATGAGTGAAAAAGTTAAGCCCAAATATAGTTACAATATGTCATAGTGTTATGCAAAAGAGGTTACATTACAGCAGCAGACTTGCAGTAACACAATGCTAACTGAGATTACTGATGCCATCTGACCTGGGAGGAAACTGAGAAGAAATACCAGAACACAGACCCTGGGACCTCTTCCCCTAATGCAAAACTGTCTTGTACTGTATCTTAAGTGTGGAAAGGTCTGCATGTCATCAAATTTTAGCAGTTCAAAAAAAACAAACAACCCCCGCAAACACCCCCCCCCCAAAAAAAAAACAAACAAAAAAAAACCAAACAAACAAAAAAAACAACCCCACACCAAAAAAACACAAGTTCCCACATGCAAACAACTTTCTGTAAGAACGGATTGTTCAGGGAAAGTGAAACAGACAAAACTAAAAAAGAATAATTATAGTGAGCTAGAAAGGGGATTATAGAACCCAGACACACCTTACTCTCCTACCTTTCTCCTGCATGGGAATCCTGCAGACTGCCTATGCTAACCTTGCCATCCCTCACTGTCACTGAACTCCTCCACCAAATTTGTCCTTTCAGCCTTCCTCCCTGAATCCTGGAAATCTCAGACAGCTTGGCATGGCAGACACACCAAGAAAGAATCCTGTATGACAACCAGCCCTGGGAAGTTGCCCTAAAAAAGGTCATCTTTCAGTTTGGAAAGCACAATATGTAAGGAATGGGGTGGGTGGAAATATTAAAGAACTTCAGTGTAAATCAGACAACGAAGAAGTTTGTCAAGCCTGTAGACAAGGAGAAATGGATCGTGCTCTAGGCAAAACTTTGCCTTACCTGTGTGATAAGAAGCACAGCCAGGTATAAATCACCTCATCATTGAGTACGTTTAAGTCACTCAGAAGGATAAATTCAAGTGTCCCCTGTCACACACTTCATTACCTTTATATGGCTCAATAAGCTTACTACACATCCTCCCTCCACAGAGGGGGAGGAAAATTCCATTCATGATATAATTCTGAGGTAACTCTTTCTTATCAGTGGCTTAGTGGCTTGCAGAGCACTGCAGATAACTTTTCCCATCAAATCAGTCGTTTCTAGGAACCCAAGTATAATGTAAAAACTTGAGTTAATCTTACGAAATTACCAGCTGATTTCACCTATTCACAGGCACATGTCATCACTGCAATCTGTACCCAGATCAAAGTGCTTGTTTAAACCTTAAGTCTGCTCTTGAATGGAAGCACTATGTAAACTAGTTCAAACAAATTTACTTAGAAATTATTTGTCATCTTGAACATCACCTTAACTGCTAAAATACAAGCTTGAGGTGTCACGCTCCAGCCAACAGAGACTGTGCACAGCTGTAACCAGGCAAGACTAGTGAGGCTTGTTCATACAGCTACCCAAAAACAAAGCATGACATCAATTCACATACAAGTCACACTGAACGTAAACATTTCTTGGACAGCAAAAAGCCCAGTTGCCTTATGGTGGATGAAACAATTGTTTACTGTTTAACTGAGCACTGCAGCAGTTTTTAGCTGACATGGCTCTCCACAGCATAACAATCACAGCAGGCTCAGCTCCCCTGAGGAGAACAGAAAACAGTAATTCCAGTTTGAAGGTACCTACAGTAACTATCTAGTCCAACTGCCTGACCAATTCATGGCTGACCAAAAGCTGAAGCCTGTAAAGAGCACTGTTCAAATGCCTCTGAGACACTGACAGACACAGGACACTGACCACCTCTCTAGGAAGCATATTCTATCTTCACAGAAAAACGTATCCTAAGAATTTCCAATCTGGAAGCAATGGTCTGGTTGTTGATGACAAGACTCCTTCCTGACTTGGGGTTAGGAAGTCCTTCGGTCGAAGAGAGATCTGAGCAAAAATGCCTCCAAACATGAGTCTGGGGCTTAGAAAAAGAAAGGGTGTCTTTTGGAATTGAGGCTTCCTTCCATGGCCACAGCTCATGGACAAAGGATTACATCTACACCCTCAGTGACAAAGCCATGAAAACTCAATAGCAGTTTGTCACCTGAACCATGGAGAACGAGCAGAATCTTCAGGGCTCATCTGAGGAACAGCTGCACTTGAAGCACAAGGAGTTCTGTGGGCATTTCTTTCCAACATTTCACAGCTACCTATGGTGTGCTGGTTCTTTAAACACAGACAATGGTATACACTTAAGAGATCTTAACACCCCAATCCTACTCTGCAGATTGTATCAAAGATCATGCTGATGATACTTTGGAGGCAGGTAATGTAGAGTGTCAAAGAACAGAGTCATCAGTGGACCTCTACTAACTAAAAATAAGCTTTTTTTTTTTTTTTTTGATGCAGCAGGACAGTAAGGTACATGCTAGAGCCCAGCAGATCAAGAACAGTTAGAAAGGCCATTTATTGCAATAAAATTCTGCTAGAAGGACAACAGAAGTAGGCCAGCTAATATGGTCTCCAAGAGCAACACTGTTCCTTCCCCACTTCTTTTTCAAGCAGAAAGAAAAGGAAGAACACAAAAAAATATTCTCAGTGAAGGATAACATGAAACATAAAGGGACCAGCTTATATAAGAGAAGGACTAATTTTATACACAGGACCTACTGAAGTAGTAGAAGTTAACTGCTCAAGCCAGTCAGAGAACCTACTTGGCAGATGTGACCTGTGCTGAACTCCATCATAGGGATATTTTACCTCTATTCTGGACTTCCTGAACAGCAATAAGATAGAGGAGGGAAATTCCAGCCTGAGTGCACAAGAACTGCATGCTGTACAGGACTGCCACACACACAGCAAGCCCAACACTTAGGGGAGGCACCAAATTTATGGTGTGTGTACAGACTACATGAACAGTAAAATCGACATTTTTATGGCACGAAAAACAAGTGTTTGAGACTGCAGACTTGGGGCAGATAGTTGGGAGCTACTGCATTCACCCTTGGTTGGCCTAATGCTAGCTGAGAACTGCACTTTTTACATTCTTGTACTCAAAGCATTTGTTGTCAGTTTAAAATCTGAAGTCTTGGGAACACTAACGTGAGTAACAACCACACCAGTGACTTGTAGTTGTAACTACTGATGAAAGACTTCATTAAGAAAAGTTAAGTTTTATAACTGTAGGTAAATATGCCCGTTTTCTTATCAATCTATCAGAAATTCAATCCACACATATTTTCCAAGGACTGGTTCAAGGTATCTGGTTTCCAGATTTTAATAAAGTTCAGATCTGCCAGAAAAAGAAAAACCTCATCAGGGAAAAAATGGCATGCTAGAGTGAAAACTAAATGCACTGGAAGTGCTGATTAAGCAACAAGATCACAGATAGGTTCTATGGTGGTCACAACTCCCCTGTCAGACTGAGGTAAACAATGAGAAATAATCCCAAAAGCCACTAAAACAACTCACGAGGTTTCCACTAAAGTGAAGTTACTCTTCTATTTCCTCTCATGCCAGTGAAGTTCATTTCACCCTTCAAACTATATTTATCACAAGAAAATTGTTTCTTCTCAAAAACACTGCTTAAATTAAAACATCAGTTAAATTAAGCACACTTCAAAAAACTCTTCAGATTTTCTGTTTGAAAAGTATATTAAGAACACTGTGCATTATCAGCAAAACCAATGAACTGGAACTTAAAAAAAACAATGAACTAGGTGATGTTATAGATACTAATGCCAGAGTACAACTGATCAACTAATGCATGTGACACAAAATCATTGAGCCAGCCATTGGCAGTTAAAACAGAACATACTGTACATACACATCCACGTAAATCAACAAAGAATAAAAGCAAAGAAGTGATAGAGGCTGTTAAGGGATGACTTCAGTGGTTTCTGTATCACAGCATGACCCTCAAAATCTGAGTCTCATTCTTCCAGATGCTCTGCCTGGAGAAGCTGCTCCTCTGTGAGCCCGTATTACTCTCACAGATTGGTTAATACTCAAAAAAGCATGTAAGTCAAAGTGAAGGTTATTATGTGGAAAACAGCAGGAGAGAAAGAACAATGTGTATGTGAAAGAGCTGCTCACCATTAGGAGGTACTCCACTGCTCTGTCAGGGTTGTTGAAACTGGCCCTCAGCGCAGCAATCACTTGCTCTCGTTCATAGCCCATTGACATGATCTCAGTCACCATATTCTCATAGGACTGACCTGTCACTGGAAGTCACGTGACCACCATTTTAAGGGAATAAGAAGGGGGGAAAAAAAAAAAAAAAAGAAATCACAAACCAGTTTCAATGGATAAACCTCATTTCTACTCAAATTCAAGTCGTTTATTGAAAAGCGAAGAGTGGTTCACATGAAGTGTGTTGTGTGGCTTTAACTCCAAATATAGAATGATAGTTTCATTACAAATTTGATTGGAAACAGGAGAAAGAGATGAACACAATGTAAGTGTCTATTGACAAAAGCAGCACTTATGATACGTCTGTACTTGTCACTGGAATAATGTTCTCTCTCCAAGTTTTCATCTAAGGTCAAGGGCACCCTCACAGCTAATACTCAATTCCTGATGTAAAGTCTCCTGCAGCATAAACTTGGAAATCAAAACTTTCGAGGCAGAAATGTGCCTGTCAGACTGCTAGCCATTGAGGTTCTCCCAAATAAACACTCTTCTCTATGCTATTGTTAGGTCGATGGCCAACAGTGACAGCCAAGTTACAACTATATATTGCAACATGCTGGTCATGATGAGCAAAGTAATTTAATCAACTTAGCATGGACCAATTCAAGTCAGGCAGAAGACTTAAAAGTTGTATCTAGGAAGGCCACTCAAGACCTCAATGAGACCAAGTTGTCTCATTTAATTCATATCTCAAGCCATTCAATATTTGACTAGACATCTATCACATCAAATCCCCCACCTCTTACAGTATAAATGGACAAAAACTGTCCCACACCTGCAGCAGTCAAGACAAATGGGTACACATACTATATATGAGCAATTTAAGGGCAACTAGTCACTGCATTAATCTCATTGTAGGGAGAATTTTTATCTCTTCTCATAATCCATTAAATTTTTCTTCCTTAAAAGCAGATAGCAAATTTAACCATTACAAAACATGTAACTATTCAATTATAATTTGCAACTGAGCAACATCTTAAAGGTTATCTTTCCAGGGAAGAAAAAAAAAAGAAGAAAAACAAACATAGGCATTAAAATACCATCTTCTTTCCTGGATAAAAATATTCCTAATCTCAGTGGAAAACAACTACTAACTCTGTAAGCAACAAGCTAGTGACAAGAGAGTTAAATAATTAACAGTCACCATAAAAAACACCTGATTAATTAAAAAAAAAAAAA
>VXBX01005355.1:74324-95544 GCA_013400415.1 Scytalopus superciliaris
GCTGTAACTCTAATAGCCCCTTTTGTTTCTAAAAAACCAACAAAGCTTTCCAAAGAGCTTTCCTTTGGTCCTATAGTGAGACCAGATTTTACAAACTTACAATGCTACCATTTTTAACACAAGGCCAACCTCCCCCCCGTTACCCCCCAGTAGTTTGGCTCTTGCCCATCTGCTCAGGGATTAGCCATCTGCTTGCTTGAATGCTTTAAGGGGTGGGAGAACAAGGTGGATTTTCAAAAGCACACAGCAGTCTCACTAACTGCTCCCCCACAGTGACCACTTTGACCTCAATGAGGACCCAAGGGGGTCAGTGCCAAGCACTTATTAAAATCTCAGTATCCTGCTTTCCCAGGAATATAAACTACTAACATTTGCAATTACTCCATCTCAAGTTATCAAAGCTGTTAAATTACAGGATTAAAGGCTCACCTCCATGAACAGCAAGGAACATGGAGGCACAACACCAGGCAGAAGAATCCCAGTTAACTCAGTCAGAGCCAAGGGTGCCCTTTTCCCTGGCTTGTCCCAGGGCTGGGCTGCAACTTAAAGCATCAGCCCCTTGGTCTCAGGGGGACACTCTTGATGGGTCAACAGGACTCCTGAGAGGGCATTTCTGTCTGCAGGGTGCCAGGAAAAAGGGATCGTGTGAGACTTACTATGGGAAATCTAGGGGAAGAACCAAGGGCAGGGAAAGGAAAGCATCAAGGCACCCTGCAGATCAAAAGCATGGGTCAAGAGAGGTAAAAAAAAAGAAAGGAGAAAAGGGCCATGGCCTGCACCTCATCCCCAGCCATCCTCTCTTCTCACTAAATTCCAATTTTCTAACAATTTTTTGTGATGGGAGGGGGGTGGATAGTGTTTCCATTCTATGTGCATGTGTGCGCATGGAATTCTAAGCGTTCACAACAGGACAGGGAGCTATGAGCCACAGGGATCCAGACACTCATGGAGGCAGCAACTGCTGAGACCAGACCCCATGGAAGTCTCAGGGCCAGGGGGACCACGTCCCTGGGGTGGTGGTGCACACAGGGCTGTATTTTGCAGGAGTGGGCTTTGCCCTAAACAGCCAAAGGGGAACAGGATGCAGCTGCTGGTGTTGTATCTTCCTTGTGTGATGTTTTCTTTCCTGCTTGAGTTGATCTAAGCAGCCAGCCATGTATGTTGGAATATAAATACTGTGTGTATTTTGGGAATTCATATTCAGTCTTGGTAGGTGACAGACCTGGGGACAGGGAGTTGCACCAGCCTCACTTTTACCAGGCTACCAGAGTTGGCAACTCCTACCAGCAAGTGAAAAGATCATCAGATTAATCTGAATCTGTTTTCAGAAGATGCCACTTAAAAGAAAAAAAAAATAAACAAAATAACCAAAAAAAAACCCCCACAAAAAAAAACCCCTAACAAGGCATTTACACAGATCCATGTTTTTATGCAAGAAAAAATTTGTTCCAACAAGAAGGCTTCACTATATCTGTCAGCAGTAAGATTAACAAGGAAAAAAGATCAAAGGCAAAACAGGACACCAGCTTGCTTGGCCATGGCTCCATAAATCTCCACCAGCCTCAGTAACTTGACTTCTAAAGCAAACCAAACAAGCAGTGCTCACTGAAATCAAGGCAGGTGATAATCTTAATGTATATACTGAATTATTCTTTTGATTCCTGTTAAGTATGTACACTGAGGCTCCCTTACTGCAGTTTGCAACACTGAAATCTGTACAGGGAAAACATTGTTTTGATATCAAAGATTAATCTTTGAACCTACTAGACAGACTGAGCAGGAAAAAAAAAGAAAAAACTTCCCATTAACATTTTTTAAAAAAAAATAAGTAATTTGACTGGTAAATGAAGCTTCATTTGTTTCCATTTCTAAGAGATATCCATTTATCAGAGCTGCAAAATTAAATCAACAATTTGCGTATTTAGTGCAAGAAACTTATGATGACATTTTCAAGATAGCAGGCAATTGCAAGTTTTGCTTCCGTATCATCAAATCAGTATTTGATGGTGTTTAAACACAACCACCTCAAAAATTAATGTCTTGTGCACCAGTATTCACATAAATAACACAAGGATAATTAAAAAACAGTGCATGAAAACTGAAGGCTTGATGCTATACAGCACTTCAAGGGCCATGAAATTCCAGTTAACATTTTTATCCCATGCAATACTTAAGAAACTTCAGGCGAGCAAAAAGAAGTCACAATATACAGCAGGGATGAAAACCCTATTTCATTTTCTTGAGTGCAGAGAATTGGGGTTAAAAGTTAGCCCAACTTCCACAAGCATCTGCAGATGGGCCAAGAATTATTCAGAAAAAAAAATGAGTTTGTGGTTTTAAGGCATTACATGATTAAGGGCAATATCATAGTACACATTTTGGAAGAAAAAACTCTTTCCAAAAATTAAGAGACTCACACAGCAACAAGGAAAACTTATGGTTCAAACCTAACCAAAGTGATTCAAAACACAGGAGTTTATGAATAGGGCAGGACACGTTTCTCTTGAGCCTTTAAGAGCTTTGTGAACAGCAGATTCCCACGCAGGTGAATATCCTCAGTCTGAAAAGAAATTTGTGTGACAGTAGCTCTGAAATGCCTAATGGGAGCACAAGTTCTGTGTCATTTAACTCTCCACTCCACAGGTTTATTCCCAAAACCACAGGAGAAGGTGTAAGCAGGGAGGGGTGTTTCTCATGATCAGTAATGTTATTCTTGAGTCAGAGGCTGAAATTCCAGTTAAGAAAGGAGAAAAGTCACGCAGATTTGAGAGAATGACCGGACTAACACTGCAGTGGAAACTTAAAATCAAAACTAGAAGCAGCAACTCGCTTTTGGAGGTTCATTCATACCTGTCAGTTGATGACGGACTGACAGCAGCCGCTGCCTCAGGTGGTTTTTCTTCTGGCTTCTCCTCTCTAGGAGCACTCACAGGCACGGATTCACAGGCAGCCTCATCTGGTGCTGGTGGTGGAGGGACAGGAGCTGGCACAGGAGCTGGCACAGCAGCAGGAGCAGGGGCTGGTGCAGCAGCTGGTGTGGGAGCTGCACTTGCTGAGCCAACAGTGGAAGTGGCATTTGATTGCTGAGTCGCTCCAGTTGCTGCTTTGGGCTATGGGAGGACAACAGAGCTCAGACACAGCACAAAGCTCCTAAAACCATGCTCGCTGCAGGCAGCACACTGGTTAAGTTCTGTTGAGACCATTTGTGTTTGGTATTGCAGCTTCCACATCAAGCCTAACATTAAAACATTGCAAGACATTAAATCTATAATGCCTTTCATTGTGGTTAAAAAAGCAACTGAGAGCATCCCTGAAGTACTTACTTAGACACCTAAGCATTCACACTCTGAGTAGAAAGTGAAGTGCAAAGATAAGACCTAAATATTTATAGACCACAACACTCTAAAAGTGAAAACAATCCTGTGTTTTACAAAAGCACATTTTCATGAAGAAACCAGGAGAATTGTCAAAAAAACATCTGACAGGCTTAACAAGCATAAGGTTTTCTCACCACTCAGGTTTGGAAAAAAGTGATAAAGACAGAAATCACATTTCATTATGAATGCTGTTTGCTGGAAAATGAGATGTAAAAAAAAAATTCCAAAAAACCAACTTCACCTGCAACAAGTTTTCGTTATGCAATCTTTACATTCAAAGCACTACGATAAATGACATTTCACATACTTCAGCTCTGTAGTGAGCAGCAAGAATACAGCAGAATCAAGGACTACCAAATCCACACCAACAAATTTAAAGTGGCTAATGGAATTGTGACTCAATCTTTGTATCTCTAATAGAAACATGAATTTTGCTTGGATACAGTATTAATCCACTATACAGAAATCAAACATTTCACAATGCACGTAACTTCCAGCTAAGGTTTGGAAGGACATTTTTGGAAGCCATATCACTGTTAGTCCCTTACCTGTGAATATCCCTAAGGACTGACAAAGCTGACCCCAATCTCTGCCTTTCCAAGAGATATAGCTCAACATTAACAAAACACAACTACTTATTCAAGGTGCACCACTTTCAGACAATGCTTTCTTGAAGTAGGAAACACTTATTTCCTCCTTTTGTCCAAAAGGAGAGGTGAGGTTAAGAATGAATAGCTTCCAGCATGACAGGCGTAACAAGCAACATTTTAATAAGCATTCAAAGAAAAGCACTGACACAGCTGGAGTGCAAGGGCGTTTATTTTCTGCTAGATTCTGACACCCTTAGCACAAAAACATTGGAGCATCAAAGTCAGTGGTTGTGCCTATGTGTCTGGGCATGTCTTATCCACAACAGAATCAGGCAAGGGAAACTGAGCTTAAAGACTTGCAAAAAGCCATAAAGTTGAAGAAATGCCCAAAACACATGTCCTTTACTATCAGAAGGTATTGCATTTAGCAGTGCCTCACAGAGGTCTGTGTTGAGAATCACAGAATTGTTTAGGTTGGAAAAGACCCGTAAGATGACTGAATTTCACTGTTAACCCAGCACTGCTGAGCCCACCACTAAACTGTGTCCCCGAGTGCCACAGCCACATGTTTTTTGATCACTCCCAGGAACAGCAATTCCACAACATCCCTGAAGTCTTCTGCTATCAACAAAATGAAAACTGGACTCTGAAATCCACCTGAACCTGTCTTCTTGTACTGATAGATGCCCCTCTGGCAAACCACAGGCTACAAAGCTGTTCATTCAGGACGACAGCAATAACAGCTACATTCAATAAGCCAGTACCAGATAGAAATAAAGGGCAGGCAAAACTCACAGACAGGTTTTCTTTGTCAGAAAGATGACCTCTAATTCTAAAATTAACTTTGTAACTCAATACAGAGATGAAGCAAATTTTATTCAGATCACAAGGCTCTGGAATGCCTAGAAAATCAATGGCTCGATTCCTGGAAGCAGTCTGGTTCACAGAAGAAATACTTCAAATACAGGACATAGTTTTTCCCTATAAATTGCCATTGCAGTCTTTCAAAACTCACAGGTTTGTTGACTGGCATATGTATCCTGCCTCTGCTGGTTTATGCTGTTAAGCTTGACAAAAGAAACAGCCATCAGTTATGAAAAGCAACATGAAAAGACAGGATTTAGCAACAAACTACCCAGGTTCCCTGCTTCCTTTTAATAATGTAAGTGCAAAAATAACAGATAGACAAGAAAGAATAAACAGCAAAACCAGTCACTAGGCATGTTTTTTTCCCTTGACATAAACATTCAGCACAGAACAGCAACAATCATCAGCCTAGATAAACTAGGGCAGCAAAGAAATATTTCCTATCTATTCACACATGCATTTATTTTTACTGTTGACCAAAACTTGCCCATGATCAAATTTCACTGGTTTTAAGGACAGGCATATACAGTCACTTATCACAAGGGAAAACAGAATGAAATGAAAGAATGACTACTCACTTTTGTCACCATAACCACCACAAAGTTCTTCTCATCTATTTTGTATTCTTTAAGAGCAGTCTCATCATTAAGGATTTTACCTGGCAAATTAAAGATAGCAATTAAGAAGTTGTTTAGCAGATCAGCAGCAGATCTTGGGATTTCCTCATATAAACAGTTCCAAAAATACCACAAAAACATGTTTTATGCAGATTTATAAACATTAAATAACCCTACAAAAAGTGTTTTGGCTGTTGGGCTTTAGGAGTGGAGCTACAATTGTCCTCCTGTTATGTCCACAGTACTACTTAGCTTGAAGGCTGTTGCCATAAGTGCTGAAGATGCTTCAGAACATTTAAAATAGATGTGTTAAATCTGGTAAGATTTATTATACCCTTAACACAGATGCAAGTAGTGCAGAGGAAAGGTTTCAGCATGCAAAAAGCTTGACTGAATAACCTGTGCCTGCTTACACACTCTGATCACAGTAAGAAAATTCCTCTCTGGTTATCTTCTATTTGGCCTTCAGATAAGAGCATTACCTAAAATAAACAAGATTGTGACCTTGCAACTTTAACAATTTACTCTTAAAAGAAACATTAGAAAAAGCTAGAAGCATTCCATAACCTGCTACACCTTGCCAGAAGGATAAAAAAAAAAAGCCATCAGACAAACCCAGAAGCATTTGTTATACTACCATCTCTGATGTTTCACAAGCGGAGGTGGTACCATGACAAAGCAGATTTGCATCATGTCTACAAGAACTGAGAAACACATTAAGCCACAGGGCTTTCTGCCCTTTTTTTTTTTTTAGGATAAGCTGGTTTAGAGGCAGTACCATAAAACAGAAAAGTATTTCTGCAAGTTTTATACCACCTACTTCTACCAAGAATTTTCAGGAAATATTATACAACATAAGTTAATCCATTTTCTGGAGACATGCCACAGACTGCTTCCCTACTTCAGGAGGAAAATAGACATTTTCACAACCTTTCTCTATGCTGGTAGAATACACCACTTGGCTGTAGCTAGCAGGACACATCCTTATGCTGATGACTGCAAGGAAATCAAGCAACACATACAAATTATGGCACTTGGAACACAAAAGAGGTGGCACTGTCCTACTCCCTACTGGTTCCACCAGTCCTGCAGGTCAAACATGAAATAAACTGACATGTACTGCAGTTATAGCAACACTTGTAGCATCTGACTCAGAAACTAGACATGTTTACTTACAAACATCTGGTTTACAGGCATTTTGGGGAAGGCTTTTGTAAATGTATATGTGTGTGTGTATAAAATACATTTTAGTGTGTATGTATATATACGCTTTGGCATCCTCAGGGTTTCTAAACTTTNGATGGCAACACAGTGGATCTGCCTCTCTAGTCACCTCCAGTTGGGGTATCACTTTGCTTTATCAAACAATGAAAATTCTGCAGCTCATTTTAACAAAAGTAAAAATGTCATCAATATACCCTTGTACCTCTTGTCCAAGGGGAAAAAAATTACAATCAATCTTTGCATAGTCTATTCTACGTCTTCCTGTATTTCCTACTGCTTGTGAATATTATACAATATTGCAGGTACATTCTGTCTTCAGAAAACACTCAAGTCACGTCATAGGATCTTATGCAGCCCTCGATTTTTGCAATTAGAGAAACACAATGTTAAGAGAGTGATGCTGTTATACATGTTTCACAAAGCCTTCTGCCTTTTTCACATTTCTTGATAATACATGCAACTTCCACGTTCACATTCTTGACATGCATTCCCTTCACTGCAGTGTAAGACACGTAAACCTTGATAAGAAACATAGTCCTGGGGAGTTGTACAGACAGAAAAAGATTCAAAACTTCTCTTCCATTCATCTCTCTCTACTGCCATTAGTGGCTTTAGCTTATTAGAAATGGAAAAACTACACTGGTTATAAAGCAGTACATTACAGAAGAGAAAGAGCAGCAAAGTTTCTTTCAAGCTTCATTTTCGAGGGGAAAAACACTAGAGGGAGTACTGCAATAGAACTCAAGTTGTGACAAAGTGAGAACAAAAACATGGATTTCTGTCTTAGTGCCAGAATGAATGAGCCAGGTCAATTAAAGCTCAAATCAAGTTAATTTCATGTTTTTTTTCTGACACCAGCCTGCTTTTTCCTAGTAAATAATACACATTTCTAGTGAGAGCTTGAAAGTATTGAAAGTATCTTTGTACAGCAAGGATTTGGTGTGGGTTTCTTTTGTTAATCCAAAATATATAATCTCACTTTTAATTCTCTGAGGTATATACAGAAATGCTTCAGCTATACACAGCATAAATTGAACAAAAGGAAAGAATTAACCCAGAACAGGTGATTTGATCTGCTTAAATCCTGATTTCCTGTAACAAAAGTTATTTCTTCTTCATCTAGTGCACCCCCAAGACACCATGCTGTAACAGGAAAGATAACAGACACACATGTAATAAAACCTGAAAAGTTCTAATTAAAAATTAAGAGTTCCCTTTGACAGAGAGTTTGCTTTTGTGCTTGTGGGGTTTTTTAACCTGTCTGCATTTCAGTTCTTGTAATCTTCGGCGGACTTAACATTCATATCAAGGTCAAAGAATAACACAAAATAAGGCGCATATATAAGGTATTTTCAGAATATCCATTACCTGCATAAATTAGTTTTTGGCCAGCCACAGGAAAAGCATCTTTCCCTCTTTCTGATTCAATCTTCTCTTTCAGTGCCTTTACCTAAAGCACAGAAACAGTCTTAATAAAAAAAAGAGTTCACAATACAAACCTACTTAAGTATACTTTGTTTCAAATACTGACGAGTAGTTTCACTCATATCTTGATTGTGACAAGTATATCAGCCTTCTGAAGATGTCACTGCAACCACCTGCAGAGCAACACGTTCCCTTCTCAAATAATCTGCTGTCCTTACTCAAATTAGAAAAATAATTTCTCCATGAGAAGTTTCTGGTATGAGTGTACAACAAAATGAAAAATAAATTGAAAAATTTGGGGGAGAAAAATATGTTCATCAACTGACCCACCTGCCCTTTTCTTTCCCTGCATTCAGGAGATACACATGCTATACCCAGTTGAAGGTTTTCATTATGATAATATTCTCTTCCAGGAATGACTCTTTTTTTGGTAAGATCACCATGACATTCAACCTTGAAGTCTCGATATGCAAAGCCTTGTGCAAACACTTCAGCTGCTTATCTTATACGAGTAGTTTTCAACCCTTCCCCCTTCACTGTAATTTCTGGAGCTTTGCAACAGCAATTTTAAGCCTCCACATTCACTTGGTTACACAGACCATTGCTGTATCACCCACACTCTCACAGCACCACACTCAGTAGCTCAAATGACACTGCTGGTTGTCACATGTCAGGATGCTCGTACTCTCCAGAAAGGCTCCACAGTGCTGTCCTGAGGAGATGAAGGATGTTCCTGCAGAAGCATTCCTGTGCTGACACACCTGAAGTCATGTTTTAAGACAAACTGCCTGCATACACAGCCATCCTTTGTGCTTTCCTACAGGCTCCATCAATATACATGAAACAAAGGCAACCAATCTGTTATGAACTTACTGCTACAAGATAACACCATCTTCTAAAGGTTTTTTTTTTTTCCCTGAATAGTCAAAAAACCTTTTTCATAAAGCTCTGCAAGGATACAGAACACAACATATTGCTTCCATCTATGGGACTACACCAAAATAGGAAGCCAACTCTTTTTCCTCAGCAGCTGAAGAAGGGATGCTTTTGGTATTCGTATCATACATGCCATCCCAGCATCTGCCAAATGCTTTGGAATAAGTCACCAACCAGGCACTTGCTTTTCCACAGCAAAACTAACAGCAGTTCAATGCCAACCCTAAGTCCTGAGAACAGTCAAACCATTACTTGATTTAATAATGATTTGCTGAAAGCATCATCATTCTCATGCATGTAGTACCTTACAGAAATCTGCCTCATCCCTGGATTTACATTTATTTTTAAAGCCTACTTCCTCGAAAACTAAAAATCTAATTTATGAATTCCTCCCCAGTTACTAAGAATGGAAGTTACCTAACAACCCAACAGGTTCCCTTAGGCCATGGATAAGCCATCACGGAGTTGTTCCTGAACTTTCAAGTATTACATACTCCAGGCAACTCTAGTTAAATGTCCCAGAGGCACTAGGGAAAATTAATCCCCTGAATCTTGCTAAAAGGCCATTCCGTTTTCAAATGTCTAGTTTTTAACACTCTGCTTACCTATTCTTGTACTTATACACTTGTACCAATCACTCAGAGATAATGTCTCAAAGCTAATTCTTTTATATCCAGTTGTTTGTCATAGACTTGTAACAAATATAGCATGACTAACAGGTAGAATCTATTTTGAGGGACAAAATTAAGGCTTGTTTCATGTCCACTGCATCAATCAAGCTACTGGCTTCAGATTTCTACTTTGTCTTCTTCATTTTTTACTGTCTGTTCTATTCCACACTACAGGCTTTTCCCCACAGAGAACAAAACCAAACAATGTCTGAACAGCTAAATGAGGTAGTCTAAATACACATGTTAATTATTATACAACAACTGGATCCAGGAGGAGTTAGGAGATTTACTGTAGTAAAATACTGACAGTAAAATTCCAACAATCAATTTGCCTTTGCTGTCCACCTCGTGTGAGGTGCTTCCCTGTATTATGATGTGGCTGATGTAGTGCAAGTGACCTGGGGCACTGTCCTCTTCCAAAACCTCCTGTGTTAGTCTGCAACAAGTGACAGGACTATGCTTTCATTCCTCTGGCAGGTGGCACTCCTCTCCAGACATAGGAAAACTTCCATTTACGTGATAGGGCCAAGGGAATTGAGAAAAAAACATGAGTTAGTTGTGACAATGGCTGAACAAGAAGCAGTAGACACAGTTAACTACACCACAGTTTGCATTGGAAGGGACCTCTAAAGATCCCCCAGTCCAAGCCCCATGCAGTGAGCAGGGACATCTTCAACTGGATCAGGTTGCTCCAAGCCCATCCAACCTGGCCTTGTACACTTCCAGTGATGGAGCAACCACAGCTACTCTGGCAAACCTGTTCCAGGGTTTAACACCCTTACTGTACAAAATTTCTTCCTTACAACTAGTCTAAATCTACCCTCTTTTAGTTTAAAACTGTTATCTCATGGCCCAACATAACAGGCCCTGCTCAAAAGTCTGCCTCCATCTTTCTTATACCACAGAACACAGAATATTCTGAATTGGAAGGGATCATGGAGTCCACCTCTTAAGTGACAGGACCATAAAGCCCCCTTTAGGTACTGGAAGGTGCCTCAAGGTCTTCCCAGAGTCTTCTCCAGGCTGAATAACCCCAGCTCTCTCAGCCTGCCTCCATAGGACAGGTGCTCCAGCCCTCTGAACATCTTTGTGGCTTCCTCTAGACCAGCTCTAACACGTTTTTCATGTGCTGAGGACCATCAAGAGCATGAACTCCCAGGTTGCACAGGATTACACCTGGGAAAACTAACTTGGCAGACATGGGCAGTCTCAGCCTAGTGGACATGTAGGAGACTGTGCTTCAGCTGTACAACATTGTTCCATAATCCAAAACCCATCTTCGGATCCTACTGCTGATTCACTTTTATTACTGTGGTGGTCCAGGACAGGACAGATTAAAGACATACACTAATTACTGTGCAGTAATTGGATCCATGTGAAGGAGGTTGGTATTTATTGCCTTGGTGAAGCAGCTCTTACTAACACAACTAACACCATGGGCTTAGAGAAAGCAGCCATCTCTGCTTGCCCTTTGCTGCCTGACAGGAACAGGGATTCTGGTCCTGAGTTAAGTGGTTCCCTCGCTTGGAGCATGGCAACTCCAGCTGTGCAAACTTCATCCCTGGCATTCCCAGAGCTCCTTCACAGAGAGGTGTCACTGACACAGGTGGTACTGAATACAGGAATAAACTACAGGTGTGCTCCTCAAAAACACAGAGAGAACCTCTGGCTAAAGCCTCCCAATACAGGGCAATACATCACTGGCTTCTTAAAGGGATTTGGAAAGACTGGAAATGCTGAGAAGGAAAGGCCATTGCAGTTTTCAGTACTGGGGTTTATTCTCTGTACTTGCCATATACGTCAATCAGTTTAAGAACAGATCATATGCTAAATTCTAACACAAATTATTTCAGTTCTCAGACATTTCCCCAGCTGACAGCTTACAAAAATGTAAAACAAATTTAAGCTTAACAAAACTCAGTTAATTTACAGGATTTTGCCAACTGTACCCAGAGATACACTGCCATTTGCAAAGGGAAAGATCATGAACCTGGACCTCTCATTTAAATGGACACTCCTTCTACTGTGAACTTTTGCCATCTAAAGATATGTGTGTTATGGTGAGTTACAGTAACAGATCATGAGCTCCACATCACATATTAAAAATTATGTAATATCATTCAAGTTGCTCCTGTAAAACTGAAAATACACCAGTAATTTCCAGACTTGGTTCTAGAACATTTCAGAGCATTGCTTAATTCATTTATACAGCACAGTGATTTACATAAGGGAATCTGTCCTATCTCAAATGAATACAATGCAGTGACCACATCTCTTCAAAGGAGCAAACAAAAGGACTTACACTTAAACCAAGTCTTAACTACGAGATGGAATCTGCAAGACAATGCAGTCAGCTGCAGACATCAGCATTCTCTTATGAGAGGCAGAGGTTCAAGAAACACTCAGGCTAAAATAAATAGTGCCTGCCTGTTCTTTTGGCTTTCATTACTGCTTAACCTAAGAGGCCAGAAATATTTCATTTACAGAGGATAAAACACTAATTCTCAGTACAAAAATAGGAACAGATAACATCAGAAACATCGAATTTAACAGTAACATTCCAGTGGCATAACATTTCCTCTTGTAGCTCTGACTGGAGTGACCAAAGACTCAGTGAGAAAATATCCATGCCACTAATTCTGCCAAGAGAATGCAAAACAGTGCTCCCTAAACACGTATGTGTCTGACACAGTAGTCTGAACCATCTTCATTAAGATTTAAACCACAGATGTTCCATTTCCAAGGGGAAATTAAAATAAATAAATAAATNGCCCTCACAATGCTCTTCAGAGGGACAGCTGCATCTTCCAGCTGCTGGTACAGTGAGCTGCTGAAAAAAGCAACATCCTAAACTTTGCCTCTAGCAAATTAGGCTGCTGAGAACCTAAGACCTCTACAGCCACTGGTTCACAGTCAGTAAGTGAAAATTAATTTGGGGAAAAAACACCCAGCATGCTTATCTGTCAAAATAAGAAAGCAGGCTTAAAATATACAGTCAACTTCTACATCCATAGATTATGATGTATTTTTCTCATAAATACAGATCCATAAAAAAACACCTTCAGGCTACCTAGCTTTATTCAACCTGATCAGAGTTCAAAATGTGTTTCAGTCCTCAGCAAATCCCATTTTTCTTCTGCCCCAATAAATTTCAGAGCATAATAAAAGTAGCCCGTACTCCATTCCAGTACCTTTAAGAATGAGCATCAATTCATCTACAAACACTTACCCTAAAGATTCAGAAACACCACACTTACAAGACAAGGTGATTTTCTTCCATCCCCTGTGAATTCACATGTGAAACTCTCACTGCTGTTCAGAGAACGCCACGTCCTCAAGAATATATGCCATGTAATTAAGAGTGAGAGCTGAAAAACTGGGGTTTAGTCCCCAAGTGCATGCCAGCCAGGCATCCTGAAAGTGGGTTTCACAAAATCACCAGTGCTAAGTTGCCCAGTTGTTCCCTGCAGTTAATTTTATCCTGCTAAGCAAGCAGGGTGTGCTGGGTTCCATCTAGGCAAACAGTTCCCTTCGAGCAAATACCCTCCCTTCCCTCTCACACACCAATTTTCACTTTTCCTACCTCATCTGTATGCTAACACAGAAGCAGTAAAAATCATCAGTTTATTCAAGGACACATTTCAAAAATCCTAACCAAAAAGTGAACAGTATACTTTCACCAATTTTAATTTATATTTACATAGACCGTACTACACAGGCAAGACAAATTGGTGAAATCCTCAAGATCTGCAGAGACACTGAATAGAAAACTGAATAGGATCTCTCCTGACATCAAGCCACATACCCACCTTCCACACCACAATCTTCATCAGGAATCTGATCCACCTAAAGACAAGTCAGGTTGTTTGCTATTTACACCACAAGGCTGCTATGAAGTTTATTCTGATGTTGCAAGGCTCTTCGTAATTTCCAGCCCAAGTTAATTCACAGACTATTAATACTCGTTTGTTCTTGGGCTGATGCTACAACTCAAGCACGAACAGCCTTTCTACCTCCCATGGTGCTTACCAGTGTAAAACATTTATGCAACATTACCAAAACTTGCAAGTTGGGTAAGCTTTAGTTTTCTTTCATGTGAGAGCCCCAGTATTCCCCAGGCTCCAGGCACCTCTTTTTTAACACCTGCTCTGGTGGAAATTCATTGCCCTTGGGAACAGGTGGCTAGCAGACACGTAGCAGGCAGCAGCACTACAGGATCTGTGACTTTGAGGGCTTCACCTTTTAGTAAACCCGACTCAATTAATCTATGCTGCTCATTTGAAAGTCATTTCCAAAAGTCTGACCCCCTAGCAGGCAGGGACTAACATTAAACTTTGTGTTCTTCAGTTCCATCATGCTTCTACTGATTTAAATTCAAATTCTTATCAAATGAATAAAAGGACTGTGAAGAGATGGATCACAACACCAACTCTGGAGGACCTTCACTGCCAACCTACCTACAGTAGAACTGTTTCTCCTTAGGAAGAAACACTGCATGGAGGAGGGATTTTATTAATCTAATTCTCTACCATTCTTCATCTTTTTCTGTAATAGACTAACAAGTTTCTCACAGACTTTGGGAAAAGTCATGGTTAAACAAGGACAAAAGCTTTCAGTCCAAAAGGCTTCCCGGAGGGAGGATACAATACTCTAAACACTTCTGCTTAGAATTTAGGCTTAATATTCCTGAGTTTTTCCCCTCCCACTGCCCTTGCAAACATATTTACCACACATTATACCATCATACAGACACTGCTCAAAGTCAGGTGACGACAATGCAGCTGGGCCAGACAATAAACCATCCAATGAAGCAACAAACTGACCAGTGCAACAGGTTTTACTACCCTTAATCAAACTACATGATCAGCAACTGATTAATGAAAAATGTTGTGCCTACTGCTGAAACGTCCAGAGGATAAGAAACTACTCAGCTCATAAGTCAAGGCTTTACTGGTAAGAACATATTTGGTTCCAGCTACTTCCTTTTACAAATCAAAAAAGAAGATTTTTCTGGCACAAATCTACATTTCAGTGCTCTCTTATACTGCCTTCCTAAACAGGCCACTCATGCTTAGTCAGGAGACCACCCTGGTGGTTGCATGAACAGATTACTGCCCTACTTCAGCCCCAAAGCCATTACAGATACAATAATTGAGAAGAACCATAGGAGAGGAAGAGTGTTTTGAATCCAGTGAGGTTTATGAGCTTATTAAGTGCCTGGGAAAAAACCCCGAGTTACATTCAACTGAACAAGGCATTTAAAATCATTCTAACATTTAAGAACAGCCTCACAGACAGGATAAAGCATTCATAAACTTCTGTATTTACTAGCTGTATTTACTGTCCTGAAGTTTGTGTACAAAGAAAGAAGCAGCATTGTCTGGAAGAAAAATAGTCTGGAACTGGTAAGGTACAAATCCAAATTTAGCTCTGACATTTTACTTTCTAGGCAATTACCTCTGTCCATCTAATTTCCTCTCCAAAATTGAGCTCATCTAAATCCAGATGAAATTTATAAATCTAGCAGTTGCTGTTATACACTGCAGAGAGATGGACAGCATTAATTTCTGATCTCAAAGTTGGCCTCCACACACTTCCACCCTGCATTTCAAAATTGATCTAAGCCCTGCCTAAAAGAGGAGGTACGAGGGCCAGTTTTCTGATGCAAGACAGTGACTAAAGCTGTGCACATGCAGCTTTGTACTAACACAGGAACACAGGGATTTCGACATAAAGCAGAGCTTTCAGCTATCTGCAGCTCCAAGAAAAACAGAAAGATGTGGCTATTAGACAGCTCTGCCTATGAACTCATGTTTTAAGGAGAAATGTGACATCCTCCAAGTGGGTGACTCTTGCATGGTCATGCTGATTGGCATGAACAACCCTCCTGTACCTTCAGGCAGCCAGTTTCTACAACACACATATTCTCCACAAACTGATTTACGAGTGTAAAAGCGGCACAGTGCTTTGAGTATGAATAAAACTGACAAGACATTTCAAGTAATTATAAAAAGACACTTCTTAAAAAAGCCTTTTCCACTACTGCATGCTGGCAAACCAGTTGGAGGAGTGCCTCTGACACAAAAACACAGGGAATGACAAAGACAGGGAGAACTGAAGCCAGCCTGCAGACAAAACTGAATGGGTGTGCTCAAGAGAAGTGGCAAGTCCATTCCTCTCCTTTTCCCATTCCTTTGGTGCTCCCTGCAGGGCAGCACGCAGAGGACAGCCATCTGGCCCTTACAGAGACTAGGCAGGACACGCTGGACATCCTCCTGTCCTGTAAAAGAGAGAGTGATTTGTTTTAGTGAGTCCACTCCCTCCGAGGGAACCATGACCACAGACACAAACCTTGATGGGGGAAGACACTGTCAGCCATATCCTTCAGTCCTCTAAGTTTACACCACCCTATTTTACACCTACAGATTGTCCTTCACGAAATTATTTTCCTGTGTTTCAGGAACTCAATGAAAATATTTTCAAAGGGTTTGTCAGTAAACATGGTGCACAAGGGCAGCAATGAGACTCTGGAAAGTAGCAGGATCATCTGCTCATATTATCATTTTTAATTAACATGTACTCTCCACTTTCTCCAGGTTTCAAAGGGAACACCTTCCAGCCTGTTGTTGTCCATATCAAGGACACACATCCTTGCTTTCCAGTCATACCACCAGAATAGACTTTAAATATACAACACAAGTATATACAAAACTATCCTTAAGTGTGTACAACCTCTATATTTAATGTCTGAGTCTTCTAGCCACCTTGGGAATGGTGGTCAAAGAAAGACTGGATTGTTGACCACTGAAAAACTAGTAAAAGAACAAATCTAACTTTTCATTGCTGACAACCAAACTGGATAAGAACATTATAAATAAAACAGTTGTAAAATTATGGGCAGACTCAATGCAATTGAAAAAAATGGGTAACGTGTAAAAACATATTCTAATATGTATAAAATAATTTAGTTGTATTAAGTAATTTATGCTATCTTATCCTTTCCTTTATTAAACTTTAAAGAAGTATGTGTCATCCTGCCCAAAGTTCTTTGGAAATTATATTAGAACACTCACTAGAATTTAAGGAAAAGATTTCTGAAAATAAAAGCCTGGCCTTCCTCAGCCAAGAATCAGAACAGCTTCCCTTGCTTGCAAATTCTATCTCTAGCCAGGAAGCTAGGAAAAGGACTATCTACCAAAAAAAAGCAATAGAAAAAAAAAGAAAAAAAAAAAAAAAAAAGACCACAACCCAGACAGTTCATTAAACAAACATGAATTATCAGAGAACATAACTCATAAATGCTACAGTCTGGAAAGTATGAAAATAATGAAGGGGAAAAAAAAAAAAATCAGGTGCTCTGCTATACTGTGGTAATCTCTGAAGTTACAATTTTGCAGAGTCATGTATCAAACCACAAGCAGAAAGTACAAGCCCTTCAGACTCACCCCTCCTCTGACTGTACAAGTGCACACCCACCAATAACATCCTGAGGAGATGCAAGAGCAATACAACAATCCTCCAGAAGAGGAAGATTAAAAAAAAAAGAAACCCTACACTAAAATCCAAAGAATACTTAGAGAAAAATATAAGGACTTGAGGCAGAAAGATACCTTAGAGTCCAAGGGGTATTTCTGGATTCTGAACAGGACCATGAGAGCACTCTTCCTCTAACCACTAAAAATTACAACCTCTCAGGGAAACACATAAACAATTCTCTTATCCACCACTGCTGCAGGATTAACCTGCCCGGAGCCATGTAGGAAGGAGGTCATCAGAGCGGGTTCATTCTCCATGGGTTACAAGCCTTAAAGTCAGCTTTTACTATTTCACCCAGCAACAGTCCCCGATTCTGTTTCATAAATTTAATTATTCTGACAAATACGATAAACTACAAATTCAGTAAAAGCAAAATGACAAAAATTAAATCTCTTTCACTCATATCTTCTTCCATCACACACACAAAAAAATTCACTTATGAGATAAATATACTACTTCTTCTACTACATTCAATTTGTTCAGTGACATATTGAATTGTGTTAACCCTTGCTCTTCTGCTGGACCAGGTGTTTCTTTTCAACAGAAGCCCACATGATTTATACCTTTTACTAGAACCCATTATTGGTTTCCATGCATCTTTCCTGGTCCTAACAGAACAAGAACCGATGCAAAATATGCCTTAAAATTGCACAGACTTTTAATACATATCTCCTCATTTTACTATATGCTTTAGTATAGCTCTCAATACAAAGAATAAATCCGGATGTGACTTAATAAAATTTTGTGGGGTCATGTATTTGCTTTGGTATGGGCTCACAAGCTATAGCCTACCCCTTCAGACTATAGCCTGCACTAATTCAGAAATTTATCACTGCACTCTCTAAAGAGAATTAAAGCACTTGTACTTTTTGCCATAGACATCCCCCATACAATTAAAAAGCACCTACCTCCCTCACATGTACCATCTCATTGCTGCTAAGAAGTCAAGATGTTTTTTATATCCCCTACAACCAGAAAATACAGATTCTTTGCTATTACACTGTCTTTTGAAAAAATGAAAGTAGTATCTCTCTTTCCCTATATATATACGTATATATATTCCCAGTATACCTATTTTATCCAGAAAAAATTAAGTATTTGCCAAGCTTCAGTTTTTCCTTTTTACATACCCTTTGGATCACGCTCCGTTTTTGCTGGAACAGACTCCCCACACATTTAAGAGAACTCCAGGTAGTACCCAGCCTAAATCTCTAAACTGAAAGACCAGGAGCTTCTAGCACTGAAGGGGTGCAACTTTAGCATCGGGAAATCCCCACACACAGGTTTTTAACAATAAAGCATAAACACGCTATGGATGCACCAGAACAGAGAGAAGCTCCAACTCCCACAGCTACATGTTTTGCTGACATGGTGCTAAACAAGCTGGCTTTCCCTGGGTGTTCAAATACTGTGGTGGAACAGTGAAATGTGAAAGCCCATATTATGTGACACAGAGGCTGCGGCCGAAAGACTCCTGACATCCTGAATGTTCCTTGCACTCCTCTGCATTTTGACAACCAGGTTTTTAGGTTAACAGCGCAGGGGAGCTGAAAATGAAACAGGGCAGGCTTTCTTTCACCCAGTGTTTCACCTCCAAAGGAAGTTAATGATGTTTGCTGAGATTTTTTTTCGAAGAGCCTGGTTCGAGTCTACACAGTGGTAACTACAGCAGAATCTCCCCGCTTAGAAGCCTACAAGGTCATCATTGCCACCTCAGACAAGGGATGTGGCTACACAGGCCTGCACCAGTGTCAGACAGGGCTTATTACTTGCTCCTAACACAGTGCTCCACGTATTTACTTTCTCACAGACAGCTGACAAACAGAAGCAGCAGCTTGTGCAGATAGATACGGGCTTTCCATTTATCCTGGTTGAGCCTGAATGCCCAAGCCCTGAATGGAGCAGCAGAATGGGTAAATCCAACCCTCTATGGAGCCTGACAAGTGGTAACACTGATACCCATACAATTAACAAAAACAGCCATGCCTGCAAAAATGTCTCCATTTGATACCAAGCCTTCCCCAGTAACAGGGCCTGAGGGTAAATCTTTTCAACTTCTTTAGTCAGTCCTAGTATTTGACAGTCTTCACCAAGCACTTCGGCAAGCAGGATGGCTTCAAGTTTAGTTTTCATTCAAAGGACCCAGTTGGCCAGTATTTTAAAATACATCTAAACCAAAACTAAAGTCACAGTATTGAAGGTAAGTTTAAAATTCAACTGTCTGATTTAACAGGAAAAAAAAGATCCATTGCATGTGAAAAAGCCATACTTATTAGAAAGTGTGTTGTTTCAAATTCTCACTGAAAGGTTTGGTTAAATATTCCTTACTATTAATGACAGCTCTCAGTTACAAGCATAAACTCTTTTTAGAATGCACAGTGACATCAAGTAGCTTCAGAATAATTTGGTACTGAGGAAAAAGGGGAGAAATTGCTAGAAACGGAAATCAGTTGTAGAGAACCAGAATCCAACTTCACAGCAACAGGTTTCCTGTGTCTATCACAACTACATGATTTTGGCCTTGTCACAGTATAGGGCACAGCTCCAAGTAAACAAGCCTACCTCTATCTGAGAAATACACACATGGTCCAAAGACTAAAATATTTCCCAAACTCCACAAAACATACCTGTTTCAAGATTCTAGAGAATTAACCTAAGAAGCCAGTGCACTTGGTTAAAATTGGTGTTTTTCAAAAATCAGCACGTGCTTTTGAAATACTTGCTTAACACACTAAATTTCAAAGCATTTTCCAATTTTACAATTTGGTCTCCAGCTGAAGGCTCAAAAAGTGTTCTCTCTACTAAGTTCTACAGTTTGTAACAAACACTTTCAACAACAATTTCTCTGTAATTTTCTAAGAAGTGTGTCAAGGAAATTTAAATACATTTTTTCACCTCTACAGCTAATAATAAGGTCAGGTCTTCACTCTGTTGTCTTTAAAACAAAGTTCTCACAAAATCCTACCTGTATTTCCCTCCATCTTACCACCCCAAAACCTGAAGTGTTATGCTCATGAGAAGCATTCTCACTCTGAGCTCCCAGAACAGCTATAGCTGTGAAGAGGGTGCAGCCTGATTTCCCATAATCCAGTTTGTAGCCATTGCATTCTGCTGCCTCATAAACTGGAGAGGCCTTTTGACTGGCAACATTCCTTCAGTCCTCTCCTTGAATTCACTTCCCAGGACCTCACTGGATGCAGGGAGCAGGAGAAAAGATGAGAAGGACAGCTTTCCTCAGTGACAGGCAGGATGGATGCTTTAAATATTTGGAGGTTTCTAACACTTGCTTCACCCAGACATTGGCCACATCCCTCAGCCGCACTGTTCACACAAACGAGTTCTCAGTCCAACTGTAACAGACATCCTTTATTTTTCATTAAGATGGAAGGGAAAGAGGGTAAACTGACTTTATAAAAGCAGATACAATGCTCCATGGCTCCCAGAGCTTCGCTGCCCACCTGTCACATGGAAGGCTGCTGCAGATAACACCCCAGCTGCCAGCCCCCCCCCCAAAATCTTTCAAACCAAGGCCACAGCTGTGTCTGGACTTGGCTCTCAGGCAAGTGACAAGGCAACTTCCAGCCCTGCCAGCTCGCTTACGGCCCTTCCTTATCTCAGTGCAAGCTGCATTTCTCTGGGGCTTTCTCATGGCAGAGAACATTCACCTGGAGAGCAAAGCACGCACCGTGAGAGGCACACACAGTCACGGCAGGGGGAGGCACCCAGGTCAGCAGGGTCTCCCCTGCATCCCCCCACACCTCCTCCCGGGAGCAGGATAATTAATCACTGCAGCTCACCCTGCGAGGCAAAACACCTGCCTTGGCCAGGCACGGCACGCACCCGTGCAGGTGAAACACAGACACACCTGTGCAGGTGAAACACACAAACACACACACCTGTGCAGGTAATACACATACACCTGTGCAGGCAACACAGACACACACCCCTACCTGTGTAGGCAACACACACACACACCT
>VXBX01005355.1:100233-110588 GCA_013400415.1 Scytalopus superciliaris
CTTACTTTGACTGGATGTTGCCTTAAAGTTTGCCTGGAACCTTGTTCTACCTTAATGTTCTAAAGTTTGCAAGTAGAAGTTTGTCATTTCCCCTGAGAATTTTGTTGTTTGCTCCTCTGCACTGCCAGAGTGAGTCAAAGCACCTGAGCCCCTTTGAAAACTCACCAAGCAAGCTCAGGGCATGACAGGAGGAGAACCAGCACTTACATTCCAGTTTGCAGTAATTGATACAGTGTAAATTAATTCACCCTCAGTCTAATTCTTTGTGCTTTCAGGAGCTTTACCTGTCTGCTGTGGGCAGCATTACTTCTTTTCTCTACAGTGCTAATTTGGGGGTTTACTTGAGGTGTGAAACTGCTACCAACCTTCCACAGTCATCCTCATTTATTGTGCAGCTTCACATTGTTTGTCACAATAGTAAAGAGCAGCTGCCCAGGGTAATCAGCTAGTTAGAGAGTGAGGTATTAGGTGGTAACATGCAGCAAGGTAGTTGTAACCCCTTCAGCAACTACCAGCTGGAGGCAGAAGAGGGTCTGGATCTCACTTTTCATTGGATTTTTCGGTGATCTCTGATGCCTGCACACCTCATGGTCTGAAAAACAGTCATCAAAAGCGACTGGAGCTTTCAGACTTGGAGAAATCTCACTTCGAAGCACTTGTACTCTCTTGGATGAGGGAAATCATTTTCAGCAGCACACACTCAGAAGCATGAAAATTCCTATTAGAGTTTCCATCAGCACTTGGAGACCATGGATTTTAGCACTGGAGTCTGCACAGAAGCACCTGTAGTTCACACACACTGACAGAAAGTTAATGTGAGATCAAAATGAAACCCAGCCTTTAGTGATGAAAAGGGACTGAAATTTCTTTTATACAAGGGTTCACACTTGAGGTCTTTTATTTTGAGAGCAGTTGCTTTTCTGTTGTTAACCTTCTAGCCTGATTGACACTCAAACTGCTGCCAGGAACACTAGGAATTCACTATAAAATAACAGCGTGGCAAGTGCATTAGACTATCATCTTGACAGGCTTATGTATTTATTATGCTAATTATGTGGGTGTAATAATTGTATTAGGAATATTTGGGTGATGTCTCCCATCAGCTAAATCAGTACCAGGCATGGCAAAAAACCACAAAAGATTTCTCAGCTGATTCCAGTCTGCAAATGTTCCTTGAGCATATAATAAATTTTCTCATTCAGTTGCAAAACCTTTTATTTCAATTTATTTTCCTTACACAGAGATTTAGACGCAGTAACTGTAGTAAATATGTGAACTTCCTTGTTTGGAATCACTGTTAATTCATTCTATACCATTTATTAAGGGAGCAAGGGACAAGGGGTGGGGAGGGGAATCTCAGTTCAGGGAGTGGCTACAAGATGTGCTGCCTCTGAGAGCTATTCTTGGAGCATTGCTGCTGACAGTCCAGTGTCACACCAGCACTGTCTGCACTTGGAATCTAACCCGTTCATGTATCGTTTCATTTGTTTATAGGCTCTCTTGCAGTCATATCAGTGTCATTTTGCTGCTGCAGGATACGAGGTTTGCCAAATGGGACTTGGAGCTGAGTACCAGGCTGCATACTGCTTCTTGCTCCAAGCACTTTAAAGCAGAATTCATCTTCCAGGCTTCTAACAGCCATGGCTAGTGACTCTGGAAGCTTATCCCATCAGTGTCAATGCCCTGAACACACTATTGATTGGCACTGGAATTAAACTCTGTAAATCCCTGCGTGCAGAAACTACTCATCAATTAGGTATTGAATTCTGTGTGCTTCAAGAGAGTGTATTTGGAAATGCAAAAGTCTTTTTATCCCTGAAAAGTGCCATTACTTAATCACTGGTTTCTTTGGAGTGCTAGATATCTGAAAGGGAAGGGAATAAGGGTATGACAGTTAACTGGTGTCTCTCTATTTGCAGGAAGGGCTGTTGTGGCTCTGGGGGGAGAGGGAGGGACCGGTCACAGTGCTTCAGAGTGCATAGTCTTTGCCAACTATTCTAATATTGAGGCTTTGTTTGAGCTTTTGTCCTGCCTGTGTCCCTGCCTGTCCTGTAATAACAAGGACCAATGGAAGGCAGGAGTTGTATATTGCCCTTCTGTGGTTCTACAGAGCTGCTGGGGAAAGGCCAGACACCTGAATATTTCCAAATATTTCCAAAGCAAGGCCAATTACTGCATGAGACATTAGGGTGGCAAATAAGGCAGCCAACCAGGGAAGGCCATCGCTATTTCTGTGATTTGACAGTTGTCACAGGATGGGTCTTCCCAGCTTCAGGGCCGGACTGAGCAGTTGCAGAATGGGTTGGTGAGTGCACCATAAAAAGCTCCTAGGGAAATGACATCAAGAATCATCAGCAATTAATCTGAAACATCGATTCCAAGAACAATATTTATCTGAAAAATAATGAATCAAATCCTACAGGTCTAACTGGGCCTACTATGAATAAATTAGATCAGTTTATTTTTATATGAGTCATTAATCACATTACAGTCATCACTGTGGTTATCTGAAAGTATTTTAATTTAATCAAAATGCAGTTAAAGCTCATGTAAACAAATTTGGCCTGAGTTGTACAGCCACACAGACAGACTAATCTTTTCCACCAAAACAGATCTTTCTATTGAGACCTGACTGTGTATTTATGCATTACTTGATTTTGATCATGCACTTTCCAGCACTTCACTCTCTATACTGACTGGTAGATAGAAGAGAACAATGCTCTGTGCTCTGAGGCTTTTGTCACAGTGTTCATAGCTTGTACAGGCCATCTGCTGTGGAGTAATGTAGCTGCTACAGTACACTGCTTTCCTAGCATATGTGTAACCTGACAGCTGGGGAGTGTGAGCCCTCTGGATTCAACAGGAATTTGCTTGTATCTGTAGCTACTCTGTCCTCATAAAGCCTTATGTAAAACAATACCAACTACGAGGCCACAGAGACCACAGAATTATTGTAGTTTGCGTGGACATGGATGGCTTCTACCCCAAACTTCTACTTGGAGTAGAAGAATGAATTCAGACCCTGGTGCTCAGAGCTTTATCCAGCCAGATGCTGAAAATCTCCAAAGATCCCACATCATCTGGCTCCTGCTATAATGCCTAATTATTCTAATTTTTTTTCCTTTCTAACAATATGCTGAAACTCTCTACTTTCTGCTGATGTCACTGTGTCTTGCCCTCCTGCCAGGGAGTTGTATTTCACTGGCAAGACTATGGCTCCATCCGCTTGACCTCATCCCCGTAGGCACATCCCCTGTTCCATGTTGAACCAGCCCCAGCCCCACAAACTCTCCTCTCAGGGGGATTATTTCAGTCCCAATGGCCTCCCTTGAGCCCTTCTGCTCTGTCAGTGCATCTCCTACCTGGGACCCCAAACAGGACACAGTGTCCAAATGAGGACTGATGGAGCAGTGGGAATCAGCTTTGCCCACCTCCCTGCACCCTGAATAGGAGAGAAAATAGGACAAAACAGGCATGAGTATATAGGACCTGGTGAGATGCATTACAGGGTCCTGGGGAAACTGGCTGATGTCGCCAAACCACTCTCTGTCCTATTTGAAAGGCCATGGCAATCAGGGGAAGTCCCTGATATCTGGAAGGAAAGAAACATCTCTCCTGTTTTTTAAAAAGGGGAGAAAGGAAGACCCAGGGAACTACAGACCAGTGAGCCTCAATTCTCTGCCTGTGGAGATCACGGAGCAGACCCTTATGGGCACAGTGTTAAGGCACATGGAGGACAAGGAGGTGATTTGAGACAGCCTGCACAGCTTCACTAAGGGCAAATCATGCCTGCCAATCTGGTGGCATTGGGAGGAACTTGGGGTTCTTCTGGTGGGCATAAAGCTGGACATGAACCAGCAATGTGTGCTGGCAGCCCAGAAGGCCAACTGCATCCTGTGCTGCATCCAAAGCAGTGTGGGGAGCAGGTCAAGGGAGGGGATTCTGCCCCTTTACCCTGCCCTCATGAGGCCCTACCTGGAGTGCTACATACAGCTCTGGATTCCCCAGCACAGGAAAGATACGGACATGCCAGAGCTGGTCCAGAAGAAGCCACAAAGGTGCTCAGAGGGCTGGAGAACCTCTGCTGTGGAGACGGGCTGAGAGAGTTGGGGTTGTTCAGCATGAAGAAGTGGAAGCTCTGGGTAGACCTTTGAGCACCTTGCAGAACCTTGAGGAGCTACAAAAGAGCTAGAGAAGGACTTTTTAAAAGGGCATGGAGTGACAAAACAAGGGAGAATGGCTTTAAACTGAAAAAGGGCAGGTTTAAATTAGATAATAGGCAGCAATTCTTAACTCAGATGGTAATGAGGCACTGGAAGTGGCTGACCAGAGAAGCTGTGGATGCCCCATCCTGGAATTGTTCAAGTCTAGGCTGTATGGGGCCCTGAGCAACCCAGGCTGGTCCATCCAACATCTGTGTTATCCCTGACACTCTCCAGAAATCACCCTACTGGCCTGTCTCTTGCAGGTGCCAGGGAGGATGAACTCCCCCAGGAGAACCGGAGCTGGGGACTAGAAACTTGACCATGGCAGGAACAGTGTAGTTCTGTGTCCACACATGGTGCTCTAGCTCTAATGTAGAATGCAGGAAAATGAGACAGGGCTAGAAGATCAAATATCAATCCCTATTTCCTAGAAAATCTTAAAACAGATTAAAGTTGGGGTGTTTTGTTGTTGTTGTTCAGGGCATTTTAGTCCTTCATGTGTTTATGAGCAATAAATTATGATGAGTTAGAAACTCCCTCTTTTGAAACTGAATGTCATCCTGTCTCCAATATAATGAGTTTGTGATCAGTTTAAACCTGTTTGGTCTTGGATCAACATGACCACTGAGGTTTTCAGCATTTGTTTGTATTCATGCGCAGTAATTGTACTGGTCTTGGCTTTCATTTTGTGAGACTAAATATGCCAAACTTACGTAATTTTGCCTTCTTTCCTATGGTTATTTTAGTTTCATTCTCTGCACCTGTTCTAAATTGATTCAAACTTTCTTGGACTTGAGCTGGAGCCTGTGCAGCATCTCACTAGTACAATTCTGGATCTTGCTTTGTACCTGCACTGTGAAAGCACTTGGCTTTCTGACAGCACTCTCTTCTTCGAGACACATAGATACATTAGGACCAGTTACACACACTTGCCTGTCTCTTTCAACAGTTTTCAGCCACTGGTCTCCAGCTCAGAGCAGAAATTCTTGCTATTGCTGCTGAAGGGATGAGTTTGGAGTCTATACTGCTTGCATTTATACACCTTCTTCCAGGCCTCAGAAGCACATCTTTTTCCACGTGGACACTAAACTTTGAGCTAGTACACTAGGTTTCTGCAAGATACTTGCACGTTTTGCAACATTATAGGAAATTTCCAGTGAGTCCCCAGAGATTTTCTCAAATAACTTATTCCCAAAATAATGATTCTCTGTTGTCCTTACAGATCTCCCCCTGTGCCTTTTGTCCTTACTCCTTCTATAGTCAGCTTTTCACTTGCTATCCCTCTGTGGTACTGATCCCCATTTATGCCAGCGCTGCTGATTATTTGGAAGATGACAATGAGTTGGGTGGATACTGCTTCTGCTGTGCAAAGGGCATCAGCAAAACATCCAGAATTTTGTGATGGCTCTTGGTGCTCAAGACTGTTTTGATGTGACTGTAGTAAAAGGTGTTGCAGCCTAAGCTGAGCTAGTGAGCACAGGTTTTGTATTGCTTCAGGTGTCTTGGGCTGAGTGATGCTGTTGTGCCCAGACACTCCCCTAACACACAGGTGGATACACACACACACACACACACACACACACACACATATCCCCCTGTTCCATACTTCTGCCTTCCCTTATACATTGTCAATGTAATTTTTTAGCAAGGCATTCACAGGCATTTGCACCCAACTGCCACAGCAAGTGTTTGAATGCTAATTAGGGCAGCAGACTCGCTGGGACGCCCTGCCTTGCTTCGTTAGGTGACTGAGAAGCATGCAGGGTGCTATCTTTAAGAGAGATCTGCACAGATTCTTAGCTGGCTGCAAGTACACATTCCAGTTGAGCATTACTTACCAGCCAAATTTCAAGGTTCAGCAAACAATTCAACTATGGCAGACGGAATAATTACAGAGTTGTGAAAGGCTGAAATGTAAAACAGATGAACAGATTGTTCCCTCCACCTGCCAGCCTTGGCAAGGGGGAAAAAGTTCAGCTTCTGTGTAAGTCTATTAGCTCAAAGGGGCCTTCCCTTTTCCCAAGGCCATGAAAGACACTCCAGTGTAAGAGATTACATTGCACACTTCAGTGCCACATCTTCAGTCGGCACGTGGTGTATTTCTGATGTCCAGCTTATCACCAGGATTTCTGTGCACATGGTAGCTGGTGCAAATACCAGGTGCCTGCAAAATACCCTGTCCAAGGATGCTGTTACCAAACTGAGTGCTGTGGGATCCATCAAGTCCTCTGACAGGCTTGCCTGTCCAAGTGGCTATTTCACAATTAGGGCTTGATCACTACTGAACTGCTCAGGTAAAGCCTTTTCTAGTGCTGAGGCAGGGGTATGTTACCATTAATTCATATGCCCTTTTCCATTACACCTGTTCTGTCTCTGCCTGCACTGCAGTGAGGGATTGCAGTACCCATGAGGATATCAAGTTCAGCTCTGATTTCACATGGCTACCAGTAAAATTAAATATGGATAAAATAGAGGGCTGATTTCCTTGGGATTTAGTAGCTAGCAAGCTTTTGCTTCTTTACTCCCAACTGATTGTAAGTTTTTCTTCTACCACTGTGTGTTCCTGGGTTTTCAACTGGAAATCTAAGATGTGATTCAGAGGAGTGGGTAGCGTGTCTGACTGTGATTAGAGAGGCCTGCCTACTAATCCTGCCCAAAGTAAATGATCAGCTAATGGTTTTGATTTTAGGTGTCTGTGGTTCTGTCCTCTCAGTGGGGGGAACTCTGCAAATCCCAGTGACTTAAAAATTAGCTTTGTGATACTTTTTTATTTTAATTAAAATGAAAGAGGAAATTAAATTACCATCAGTGAGAACAAGAAATAACATTCATCCACTAATTGTTTGTTGGAAGACAGGTTCAGTGAAGGGGAAAATCAAATTTGATTGGTATTGCTGTGTTTGTCTTCATACTTTCTTGGCTAAATGCTGTTTTCTGAGCTCAAGGAGGGAACCAAACAAGCAGCAATTCTGTTTCAGGATTTATGCAGTGTTTATTTGCATGTCGGGTTACAAGTAGTGATGGTTACAGTGACACTTCATTTCTGCTACAATTGTCACGTACAAATAAGATTATTAGGCATGCAAAAGGCCTGAAAGGGATAATTTGCTTGAGGTGAGAACTTAAAAAGCTATGCATAAACTCATTCAAGTTGAGCATAAAGGGCAAACATCAGATCAGGCAAAGCAGGGAGACTTTAACCAAGCTTTGGTGAGATGCAATAGAGAGGTCATGCTCTCCAAGTTAATTGGCACTAAGGAGAGAAATTAAAGGAGTTTTCAGGAGTTTTTAATTATTCTATCTCCTGATCACTGCTGTTGCATGGCTGTCATACGAGGAGAGACTGAAAGGATTCTGCTTCCGTAGATGTGCACACTTACAAAAAGGAGCAGAGGAGAAGCAATGGGGTAAACAGAATGAAGCTGATAGTGGAACAATACTAGAACACATTCAATGGCACCTCACATTCAGAGGCAGAAAAGCTAAATTGGGAATAAACTTCAGAAGTGTGTTGCCTCTTACAAGAGGCAGGACTTTCACGTTTCCAGCTGAAGCACTGGAGACAGGCAGTTCTTGTGAATTAGATGCTTTTTCGTGTAAACACACCACCCAATGTACCCAAGATGCAGTAAGTCACTCATACCTGCTGAGAACGGGACAGGGCAAGTGTCCTATGTATTGAAACCCAAGGGTTTTCAGCCTCAGCTATTCAGCACATCAGCCATCATCCAGATTTCTGCAGCTGGTTGCCATGGCTCAAGCAGTGCTGGGATCTCATCAGAGATTTCCAGCATTGCAGAAGACATGCTAAATAGCCAAAGACAGTCTAAATACACAGCAGGAGAAAAAGGAGAGGGCAAAGGACCATCCGAAAGAGTCAGAAAGCTCCACAACCAATACTGCAATGGCAATTAATTGTCTTAGCTGGAAGATTCATGTCTGCATTCCTCAAGGAAAACAATTACAAAAACCAGTGTTGGTCACCCTACATTAAGAATTTAATTGTAATCTGGTAAGTTCTGATTTTGCCAATATGCAAATTTTGACTGTGTTGGGTTAGGAAAATAGCTAGCTCATGCCTCAACATACTTTTCTCAAGTATCTGATTGCTGCTTCTGGGAGAAGATTCCCAAACCTTAAGGCTCACTTACTGCACCATCTTATTTTTCTCTCCCGAGTGACATTGCCATTTGCTGTCTGAAGCAGGAGTGTCACAGAATGTTTACTGCTTTTTGGGTGTTACAGAATTTAAAGCTTGTCAGTGTGAAAGTCCAAACTTGCAGAGCAGAAATCCGAAGTCCAGTAAAATAGACTAGAAATGTCACTTTTGTGGGTCTTCAAAGGACATAAAGTCCTTTGGAATCTTTTATCCCTGGAGTTTTATTTGTCAGTTTTCTGTGGTTTACTAGTAAGATGTAAATCTTAAACCATCTGTACTTGCAGTTTTATTGTAGTTTCTTCTTAAGTCTGTCAACTTTGAAGTGTAAGCCCTCTTGCTTAAAGCCAGACTTCAATGCTAACTTTAGGACCCAAACTGAGAGGTTACTGTCTTGAAAGGAGTCTTGCTGGAGAAACTTTTTCAAAAGCTGTGAAGCTGGTGTCCACTTTCCTCTTTCTTGAAATGGCTGTTCCCTCTTTGCATAGAGGGTGTCAGTTTCCTCTCTTATTCCTCTTTCTTCCATTCCCAGGAGAGCTGTCCAGTCCTAAGAAGGATTTATCTTCTAATTCTGTAGTTACTTATTAGTTACCAGCAGTTGTGAGAGCAGACCACGCTCAGATTTCCATGTGGAAATAGAAAAGTGCTTGGACGTGTCAGGGTCACTGCACTCTTTTTACCCATCCAGCAGATGGCATCGAAGCTCCAGAAACGTCTGCCCGTCACTGGTGGGTCCTGCACGGGTCCTTTATGGCTTCGACATTTTCGGTTTAAACAATCCTGGTGCCAACAGGATTGTTTTAGACTTCAATTTAGTTGGCTATGAACTTAAAAAACCTTATGATGGTTGTATATGTATCTATTTTTACAAGTTGGTGATCTTGTCCCTGAAGCTTAACATTCTGCGAATTTTACTTTTCTCCTGCCGGGTGCTTATAGGAAATTTAAGAATTTATCTTACAGCACTTTTAAGTGAGTTTAGATTTTGTTTCTCAATTTAAGTCTCATTTTTCTACTTCATTATTAGATTAATGTCTGTGTTCCAAATATATACAGAAGTCTGACTTAGGTAAAATAGAAGATGTTAAAAAAAAATGTGTTGAAATAAAATTATTTCTAGATCATAATGCTTCCTGATGTTCAGTTTCACAGTGCTGGCCCAGTTTATGCAGAGCATTCAATAACTTATGAATACTCAGTGCAAAACTTACATGCCTTAATAAAAAAGCATATTGTGATTACATTAGATCTAATAAATTCAGTTGCACAGTCATACATTTTTTAAGTTGACTTTGCTTTCTATAGTGGGTTAGGCGAAAGGAATTTGTTGTGATTATGACTTAACTTCTTACAAGAAGTAAAATATAATCCAGTTGCTCTTTCACTTCCAGGACGGCAAAAGACAGCTGACTGTCTATGTCTAATCCCATACAGACCAGTGTTCACAGAAAGTCTCTTGTGCCAGTTTCTTTCCTAGAACACACTCCTAATAGGTGCAAAGAGAACAAGAAAAAGTATTAAATTTGTAGGTGTTCTTCCTGCTTGTTTTTGGTTTCTCCTTGTTTGGGTTTTTTTTTCCTGTTTTGTTTTTGTTTTAATAAAAGCATTTTAACATTGCCCAACCACAGGAATATTAAATTACACATGAGAGGGGTCCAAATGATTCTTTTACTTCAATAGAAGTCGTGTTTCTTTCACAGAAGACTTTTCTTTCTGAATTCCAGAATATGCAATTCAAACAGTCCCTTAGAAAAAAGGCACTGAGTCATTTATCCTCCTGTAGGGATGAAATCATTGATAGGCAATTATAGCTCATCCCTCATCTGTGCTATTTAAACAAGTCTGCATGTGGTACTCAAATATCATTTTGTGTCTCCATGATATGAACCATTAAGTAGATAAGAGTTTAAGAAGTGAAGTCCCTTTGGCCATAAATAAGATCTCTGGCCATCAGATTTTTCCTTACTTTCATAATCATAGATTGCTTGAGCTGT
>VXBX01005355.1:110608-145968 GCA_013400415.1 Scytalopus superciliaris
GCTGTACCTAGACACTGGATTAGTAATTTTTGCCTGTTCCCTGCTTATCCATTATGAATTCAGTTATTGGTGTTGGTAAAACATCTACATCTGGATCAACAACTTTTTACATCCCTCAGTGGCATACATTCTGATCAATGTATTCATTGAGCATTTGTTGAAGTGTTAGTGATGTTTTGGACACAGGTTCTACAGCACATTCAAATGTCTTCTTCTGTGATTGTTTTCCATATCATTAAGAATTACATCTGTTATTAATTATAAATCTATTATTGTTAACTCTGCTCTTAATAACCATTTTAATTCTCTATGATTAATTCTGATTCACTGAGATTATCTGTGCCCACTAGCAATAGTTTTTTTCAGATATGTAGTATGACAGAATTTATCATGTTGTTAGTAAATAAATAATATGTTGGGTGTTAATGTTTTTCATTTAATGTATATCTACATGACTACATACTTGATAACATTCCCAAGAGAACAAATAATATTCATTCTTAAAAGACTCTTCAAAAGATTTTTTTTTAAAAAAATCATTCATTTAACAGACATATTAATTTAATTATTGATACTCCACCACTAAGGTAAGCAAAAGTAACAACTGTAGAAAACATAATGTCAAATTCTGCTTGTTAAATATTGAATAAGAATTGGCAGTTTAAGGGTTCCTGTGACTGTAGTAGTAGTTTGCTACTGGAAGCAAAGGTTGTTCTCAAAACAACATGCAGATATGAAGAAGAAGAAAAGACAGGTGTGTGGGGGGGGGAATCTGCCAGAACCAGGTTTTGAGTCAGACTGCTGGACAAGGTCTCATTGCTCACATTCACTTCCAGTGGCCACTGATCTGTCCGAAACCTCAGAGCTCCAAGTGCATGTCCCGTGTGTCAGAGCAGCTCCTTCCCAGCACGGCTCCCACAGTCTGCTTTTCTGGGAGGTGGGTTTTACCAGCTGAGAATGGTCAGAGAGCTCCCTCTGAGCCCTTAGCTGCCGCCTCAATACAAACGACAAAGGGCTTTCTGTTGTTCAGCAGCATTCTTGCTCAGAGGCATCTCCTAACAGTTGGACTTTTAGGAAGCAGAGGGTGGTAACACCCAAATTGCCAGTTCTGCTGCAGAACAAGTTGAGTCTGCAAGCATGTTTTAGCTGCAGGCTCTTTCTCTGCCATCATCAAAGTCAGTGAAATGGTGGGGAGGGTCAAACAGAGGTGAGGTTCAGTCACAGCCAAATTGTACTGATGTCCTCAGCTTCTTTCTTTGTCATGGAGGCAGTGCAGCCGGTCTGTAACTATGCTTGGAAAGCAAGGTTCAGTCAGCTTCCATTGTCTCTTTCTGTGCCTGCTGTACAGAGTAAATGACCATTAAAAGGCCTTCTCTATTCCTTCAGCAGGCAGCTTTGGTTGTAATTCTATCCCTACTCGAAATGTTAGTGAAAAGGATCTTTTCCCCCCTCCCCCCTCATGTTTTGAAGTTGCAGGTGTTCACCTGCATTAGGCCTGTCTTAGGTATGAATTGTCATCTCTCAGAAACACCTCTCTAATTCTTTGTTTTTCTGCCTCAACTTAATAGAAAAATAGCATCCAGACATTCAGGGCAGGCTCTCTACCTGTGACTTTTGGAAGAAACCCACCCCTTTGTCAGAAGAGGCTTCATCTGCTTATCAGTTCACTCAAGTGCCATGAGACCCTCTGTCTATCCTTCAACTACCCCACTATTTGCTGAGGAAACAATGCAGTGGTGCACAAGACATCTGCCTTTCTGTTCTGAGGACATAGGGTGTCCTGAGTGCTGTTCTGGATATTGTCCTTACTGGTAATGAAAACTTCCAGGCGTCTTTGCCTGCAGTGACTGTAAGATTGTGAGGTATAAGGTGCAAAGGAGCTGGAGGAAGACTAGTAGGGGAATAAAGACCCTGAAACGAAGGAAGGCAGATGCCAGCTTCCTCATGGAAGTGTTAGGAGATATCCCATGGGAGACTTCCTTGGAAGGCAAAGGAGCTTAGGAGTTCTGGGAGATTTTCAGAGACAGTTTCAAAGCATAAAAGTGGTTTACACCCTTCATCAGAAAAAGGAACAGTCCTAAGAAGAAAACAGCCTGGTTAAAGAGTGACCTCCAGCACAAAGGAGAGACATGACATAGGTTAAAAAGGTGAGAATTCCACAAGAAATGCAGAAATACTGCTCCTGCATGAAGAAATGTTGTTAGGAAAGTGAAAGTTCATGCAGAGCTCAAATTAGCAAGCAATGTCAAATAGCAAAAAAAGCTGTTATTGGTATGTTTCAGAGTGGAAGTACGAGGAAGCTGTAGGTGTGCTGCTGAATGGGGATGGAAGGTTAATTAAAATGGCTACAGAAAAGACAAGACTACTCGGTGCCTTCTTCACATCATCATCATCAGCCCCCAAGTCTCTACGCTGAGAAGCAATGACAAAACAAATGTGCAATTACCAGTAATGGGGGGAAAGTTGATTTAAAAAGCACCTCCACAAATTGGACACCTATAGGTACCTTTCCCAGTTTCAGGGGTGAAGAAAAATCACTATGAGAGTAATGAGCCATGGGAGTCAGAAAAGTGGTTCACTTTCCTTGATGAAAGTGTTCATGTCTCAGTTCAACAGAGGTTGGAGAGCCTAATCTAAGGCACTGCTTTCCATGGAAGTTTGAAATCCCCTTCCAACTTGAACCTTTATGTTGTTTTTATGATCCTCTCTGGTTTCTGCAGAAGAATTGCAGTGAATGAGGAACAAGTGATCTGATTACACAGCTGTCCCACATCTCTCATGATGACTTTAATAAACACTTGTGAACATCTCATCCCTTCAGCTTACACTTTATTTTGCTTTTTCTTCCATCTCTGCCAGCCCTGTCCCCCTCTACTAGAGATCACAGCAGTTTTTATAGAGAGAGAGGTTTTATTCCCCAAAACACTGAATTTTTTATTCTGAATTATTTGCTCATAATGTTCAAGCTTTGGCTTCTAGCATTAGCTATTGCCTTCTATTTCAGGGTCACTGGAAAAACACTTTTTCTTAATGATAGTTTTGTTGTAATTTCTGGTATTTGCAGCTATTCACCAGGTTATGCCTTACAGAACAAGTTGTCATAACTTCTTCACAGCTCCCACTTGAACAATTTCTACTTTATTGTTCTGTTGTTTTGGTACATCCACTTCTGCGTTTTGGAAAGCTTTTGTGCCGCCAAAGAGCAAGGCAAGACTTTGTACCTCCATTCCAGGAAATTCAGCCCTCAAAACTCTCCCTCAAACATTCTGGCATGTCTCCTGACTGTTGAGGTCTCAGAGAGGAACATCTGAATTTCCATTCTGAACCAGAATAATATCCACCCATCTTCTATGTTTCCCAGTAGAGAGTAACTTTGACTTCCCTGAGGTGCACTGGAGCTGATTAGGGTCTCACCAGACAGCACTGCTGTGCTTACGCCCCCAAAGAGGAAAAGTCTGTGCTGTCACTAACCTTCATACACTCACACAAATGTTGTTTGAGTCCCAGTGTGCTGAGTCAATGTTGCTGCCATTCCACCCTCTGCCTCTGTCTCTTGGACATGCCACAACCTTTGTGGCAAGAATTTCACAGGACCGGTGCTGACACCCACTGTGCTCCAGCTAATTCCTTCCCACAGCTGTCAGTCCAGGAATTCTCTGGGCTTACCAAATGGTTTTCCCAGGACACACATGATTTCCAGCAAGCCTAATTACTTTTTGGCTGATGCAAGAAATGCAGAGGGGAGAAAACCATCTACAAAAAAGGGGCAACTTGTACACATAAGCCTACCTCTGTGCCCTTGTGGCCAAGCAACCTTAAATTTAGATTAGAGGCTTTTGAAGAGTCCTCCCTTCTTCCTTTCCCTTTTTTGCTCCTGAAAGTACTCTTTCTCTCTTCTTCCAGCAGCTGTTTTTCTGCTCCTAGTCTTTCCTCATTTTTTGACATGACTGCAAAGAGAACCCTTCATGGACTGTCATTAGTCTCCTTGTCAGGAGCCTCCCAGATCAGACCTCTCAGATGTTCCAAATCTATCACCACCTCATCCACAACTTACTTGTTACCCTGCCGAGTTTCAGATTGGAATAATTAGTTTGCCTTGAGCCATTGCCAATTATTTTGCTGCTGTATGATTAAATGGACTGTAATTGAATAGCTGATCACCAGGATTTAATGACCCTCCACTGTTATATCTAGCCAAGTTAAACTTTTTTTTTTCCTTTCTGTCACCTCCCCAGGGACTTCAACTGAATCTGGAGGCAAAAGGTCACAGGCCTGCACAACAATGAGAACAGAATTTGCAATGTCATATAGAATAAGATAAAGAGTCCTTATTATCAAATAGAGTTTGTTAGCAGAGTGGTTAACAGGTTGTTCTGCATGCACAGACACAAATAAGAAAAGTGCAAAATGAACTTAAATACAAGAACTATGTCTTCTTTCCTAATTAAGAAAACTCTCTCATTTAGTACACAACCCAGGTGGACCAAAGAATACTCCTAAATTTAAAGTTACATGTCCAAGAAAATGGATTCTTCATTTGTGACTAAGATTTCTGTAAGAAATTAGTGTTTGTTTCCCCAAATCCATCTCCCAGCACACAGATGTTTGTAATCTAGTTGTAAGTTACCACTTCACTAAAAGAAAGGCAGAGTCTCTTTAATGTGTCTATGCTTGGTTTTGTTTAATGCTATGTAATTCAGCTGCTGAAACTGTAGGAAAATGAAAGAAATCTCTTTGAGTCTCAGACTGAAACACTGTGGGCAATTAATCTACAGTCTGGACCAGCACATTTGAGCACATCAGTGAAAGGATACCAACGGTTCAGTGTCCTGTTCAGAAAAGAAATCACACCGTGTATATGTGTGTATATATATATACATATTATCTATGTTATGCTATATATGTTATATATAATCTATGCTATGTAAAGCTTTCAGCAAATGTTTATTTGCTGGCAATCAGCAACAGCATTGATGTGATTTTTGCAGTTGGATGCAGATGTATAGATCTGATCTTAAATTAAACTGATCACATACACACAAAGCAGTACCTCCTACATCCCGTGACACAGCAAACAGCCAAGCAATGATTCATCAAACCAACGTCCTTCTTCTGAGAAAAGCATTGATAGCCTTCTATATTCAGATTAATGAAGGAAAAGATGCTACCATTCATTCACATTCCTCTGGCATCTGCAATATGTAGGTACTGCCCACACATGACCTGCATGTTCCTTGTTCTGAAATATTCCTGTTTCCAGCCCCACCACCAGCATCACAGCAACACCCTGACAGCTGAGCATCCCCCAGGAAGCCTTTGGCTGCCTTCCCCTCACTGAACCCCTCTTCTCCAAGCCCCTCTTTTACAACCAGGACAAAATGCTGAGTGCCTGGACAGGCCCAGCTGGCAAAGTCTGGTGGCACATACTGGGTCAGTGAGGGTAGGGGACACTTCTTCCTGCGGTCAGGGATGCTGCCGGCCCTGGGGGAGAAGCTGGCACATCTGCCAGGGGCCTGGGGGCTGTACTGTGCCGGCCCCCTGGTCTGTGTCATGCCTCACCACAGGGTGATAATCCCTGAGCATAAGGGGCAGTGGAAGAACCTCTGGATTCAAAGCAGAGGCTGGCAGTGGGGTGGGTGCACCCCGGCTAGCAGCAGGCAGGGATCCTTGGACTGGGGTGGGTTTAGCATCAGAAATGTTGGGTCTTTGAATTCAGAACAATACTCTGGCTGTCTAGAGATGTGAGACAGGTTGGGAAGGGAGGCAGAAACAGGCAGGACATGCAGGAGGAGCAGCCTGTCCCAGCACCCATCTGAGCCAGCCTTGCAAAAAACTGGGGCTCCAGAGGAACCCAGCCCTAGAGACCTGCCATGACAGTTGAAAGGACAGATTTTTCAGAGCATATTCATGATGATTACCCTGTGAAAGTGCTGGATCACTGAGATAGGCCCAAGACATACATCTTCAGGTTATTACAGATTTTTGTTCATAAGTCTTTGTCAGGATTGACAAGACTGTTTCTGGACCTCAGGTTTTTCTAAAAGCTTCAAGATAAGATCCTAAGAAGAAAAACACGTATTTATTAAAAAAACCCTTCACAGTCAAAGCAGACATGTAAATAAACCAGATCTGATTTAACCAATGTTCAATCCTCCTGTTGTTGAAGAGAAGCAAGGTAGGTAAGGGAGTGTTGAAATGAGGAACAGTGGGTGCATTTACAGACAAGTCATGCAATGAACAAAAGAAATCCCAATTCCTATTGCGTTTCCCTGCATGGAGGCTCCAATATCCAGTGGGATAAGACTGTGGAGCTGAAGAGATACTGTCACTGTTCCTGTCTCTATCAACCCACGTATTTTCACAGATACTATGGGAAAGCTATTGCCAAGTTTGGACGAAATTTGCAAGCAGTTTTGGAGGTCATACAGACTGTTTTCACAGAAGCTAAATCCTAACAAGACCTAGCTAAAGCAAGTCCACTACACCTGCAGGTACTGCTGTGTATATGCGCTAATTAATTTTTGCTATTTATAATTATTTAGGTGCAGGTACAGCCATATCTGGATTTAATGTAATCACTAGGCAAACCAGGCTGGAAATCAGAAACTCTTGTTTTGTGCCTTCAGAAGTTGATTGTGTGCACATCCATCTGTGCAAAAGAAATACGATTCCCTCCTGCAGACAGCAGATAAATATCATGTCAGGTCTCCTCCGCTACAGAATCCCTGGCTGATCCTGTTATCTTTCTTTCGTTGTTATTCTTACTGGCAGCAGGAGCCCCTCAGCAGTCCTTACTTTGGGCCCTAAGTGGGAGGTGGTGTGTGAGGCACTCAGCCACAGCACCCCCAGGCATACCCTCATCTCTGTTTCACCAGGAACCAGCACTGGGAACCTGAACACAACACTTCATTTGTGGTCTGCTGGCTTCTTCTCCACATTTTTTGTTTCTCTTGTCTATTCAGCCTGTAATCTTTTCAAAGGCTGGGGCTGTCTCTGGCTGTCTAGACACACAGGACCTATTACAATGGGACATTGATTTCTGATGGGGTCTCCATCTGCTTACTGTATTGCAAATGATTGCTGCTAACTTTAAAAGAGCTACATTTCAGCATCAGGGTTCAGCAATAATAAGAACATTTGGACTTTATTGCAAATATAAATAATGTCTCATACTAATGAACAGAGAAATAATCTGTTTCAAAATCACAGAAGTTTGTAGGTTAGAGGTGGATTATGTGGCTTTCATGCTTAGATAATGATGTATGCTCTTGCTTTCTTTCTCTGCTATCTGCTGAAGCCAACTGAAATGTCTGACAAGTTGTTTAGTTTTTTTGTGCAATAGCTGTAGCATATACTGTTATTTCTTAGCACTTTTTGTTGTTCTTATCACTACAGCCTCTGAATATCTCAAAACAGAAGAATTTACTCATGCTACATAAGTGTTATTGTACCCATTTTACAGAGTCAAATATAAAGGCATGAAGTGATGCATGGAAATGTAAAAAAATATCTTCTAGGAAGAGAAATCCATAGGCCCTGTCTAATGCTTTAATAGTGAATCTAGCCTTTCTGTAGTACAGGACTTTATTGCAAAGTCTCAGGGAAATCTCTCCTTGACACATGAAGAATAAGAAGTGTGATTCCTGCCAAGATTTTTTTTTTCAGCTGACAAAACCATGGCCGTGTCAAAACAGTTCTCAGAATTGCACCTTTTGTCTGATTTTCACGTCCTTTGCCTCTGCTTATGCAGACAACAAGAAGATCCTGTGCAGTTGCAGCTTCCATTAGGAATATTCCTTTCTCCCCCACTGATGTGACCACCTAGCAGGGCACTGGAGAGGCACAGGACAGTGAGAGTGTTTGGCACAGGGCGGGTTAGCAGCAAGAGATACTCCTCTGTCTCATTACAGGGTAACAGCTGCAATACCGTCACAGAGAAGACAGAAATAATGTGTTTGTGGCTGATTGTTCAGCCTTGGCAAGTGACCCTGGAGATTCAGCGTTAGCAGCTCTTGATACCAAGAGCAACGGTCTCTTCCTGCTTTTGTAAGAGCACACTTTGGATTACCCAGGGTGCTCTGCAATTTGGCTTTTGAAACATGCCCAACTCACCAGTTATCCCAACCTAGAGTGGGAAAAAAAAAGAAAAGAGAGGGGGAAAAAAAAAAAAAAACAACAACAACAAAAAAGAAAAAAACACCACCACCAAAACCCACAAAAAAACCCCTCACCAAACCAGCAAAGACTGCTATGCAAACCAGCAATTGAATAGCCAGCAGCCAATTTGCCAGTACAACAATTCTGCATTGAGCTGATTCCTAGATATGAATATCCCTTTCAGGGAGAGCTTCCCAAATGAGGGAAATCCAGAAGCTGGCTTTTGAGAGTGAAATTCCCTGGGAATTCAGCATACAGCTTTGCCTGGCAGTGTTCCCACCAAAGAACCAACAAAAAGCAACTGGCTCTAATCCTTCTCCTTATGTATTTTGGCAGCTTTCTTCCATTTAAAAAGAAAATAAAAATAAAAGTCCGCCTTGCTCCCACATTGGAAGAAGTCCAAGATACACACATTGGGAGTACAGGAACTGGCATTTAAGGTCCTCCTGACACTTTTTATGCTGGGTCTTTGATCACACAGAAAAAGGCAGTTTATTTTTGCCTTTTATGGTCTTAAAACAAAAGGTTGGTCCTGAAAGCTTTCTGCAGTACAATTTGGTGTTCAGCTTTCCTGATAAAACTGTTCTAAATAGTGCCATAAAGCAACAAACACCCCAATAATCCTGATTAGGCCTCCCCTATGTCTCTTCCGAACCATGAATTTTGTGAAGATAAAAAAATTAATGTGAGATCAAAAGTGGGCCTTTCTTTTTGTTTTGTCATTTGTGTGACCATTCAACAATCTTTCTGAGTTTTGGGGTTTTTTTTTAAAGCAGTAACTGTTTGGGAGTTCAAGACTAAACTAAGATACAAACACTCATGCTTTTATTATCATATGTGCTATGGCTTTTCAGATAAGATGAGATCTGAGATAAAGTTGTGGGGAACATACAGCGTGAGATGATGGCAAAAAGCCATTTATGCCACTTCTGCTGCCCTTCAGGCATGCTGCCTGCAGACAGGCGTATCAGCAAGTTTGATCCAAGATTTTTTATAAACTCTGCTGCTATGTCCAGATCTGCTCTAAGTGATGTGTTTTCTCTATTAGGCATTTAGTCATGCAGAGTATTAGCTCCTACTATTTGTAGAGGACTTCTGTTCACTGCAGCACTTTGACCTTTATATGGAACAAAACCAAGACATTGCAGTTGTCCAAATGACTTATAGTAAAGATGTTATGAATTGACATTTAAAATAGGTATTGTTCTCATGTAGCAAGCATCAGGCCTTGCATTTCATCAGATAACACATCTCAATTTGACTGCTGAGGAAAAGTCACGTCTTACCCGTACAAAATAATCCTGTTCATCACAGGAGTGGTTTTAGAAACAGTTAGGAGAGGGCAGAATTCTGAAACTGAAAATAAAAACTATCTTCTTCTACCCAGACAGGCCTAGAAGGGCAAATCTAAGAGGGTCAGTTTAAAAGATCAGATCCTCAGATGTTGCGATGCCCTAGAATCAGTGGAAAATCTGATTTACACCTAGAGAGTACCTTGTGAGTGTGGAATCTGAAAACTGGAATATAGCAAATTAGAACTAGAAATCACTGAAGAGGGAGGAGTGCACTATCAGGTATACCAGACAAGAATCAGCAGAGCAAAATTCAGTGCTCCTTTTAAATGGAAAATGATGGCATATGAGGTCTGAGATCTTGTCTAGCAGATTTTAATATTCAGACAGGAAAGGCTAAACTGGATAGATAAACTGTGGTCTTTCCTGCCAGCATCTCTGCCTGGGTTGTGATTATTTTCCATGCTGGTGCTGGCTTTGGTTAAGTAGTTCAGAAGATGGAGGAGGGCCACATTTTAACTTACAGTACATTGCTATGTTGTTGTTAGGGATGTGATTTTTGTTAGAGGAAGGACATTTGGGCAGGTGTGATGGAAAAAAAAAGAAAGAGAAAGGTGTAACTGATAGAGGTAACAGATCTAAACGTGCATGAGGATATTTTCTCAGCATATCACTGTGAGAATCAGTGAGCAAAGTCTTGTGGCAGTCTGTGGGCAGGCGTGGAAGATGCTTTCCTCCTTACCAATGTGATCCACTGCTGACCAAGCTGGGGATGGCACAACTCTGCTTTGGGGGACATCTGGCCATGGAAGACCTCCAGGGATGCGTGTGACCAAGCTCACATGGCCAAAGCCACCATGCTCAGCACCCTGCTCCTCTCAGCTGCCAAGAGCTCTGCTTCAGTCTGCAGGAAATGGGTAAACAGACACCTGCTTTTCTACCTGTAGCTCTCTAGCTTGCTCTCCACTACTGACAGTGTTTGGTGATCAACACTCAAACTCCTTCACTTGGATCCTATTCTTGTGTAGTAATTAAAGTGCATGTTTTGTTTCTCCTGACTTAAACTACAACATGAGGGCAAAGGCTATCTGTAGAGCATAGCAGAGGCCCCAGTTCGTGCCACCACCTTGCCTGACAAACAACATTTCACACCTCTTGTGGAGATCACACCATTCAGTAATCTTGCTGTTTCATTTGTCTGGTCATAGAAGCAGATGTGAGTGTTGGAAATGGCAAGAGGTGGGGACTGTTCTGGGGTACACCAGCATCTCAAGGTACAGTGGAATCATCAGCCAAACCACAGCAACACCCCACTCTGCTTGACCTGGTCATCAGAGAAGCACAAGCAAAGCCTGCAGGCTGCACAAAGATGAGCTGGCAGGCAGGAATAGGATGGGACACAGCACACCCCTGTAAGTAAGCCCTGTCCTGGGTGACAGAGCTGGTGTGGTGTGGGGAGGGACACTGCTGTGGAAGGGCAGTCCAGGGTGGTGCTCTCAGAGTGCACTGTGCTATCAATACAGCCAATGAAGAGCTGCCCCAGCAGAAAACTAGGTGTCCTATCACTTGAAATTCTTGACAGCAACCTTAATTTGCACTGTACTTGCAGGTTTCCTTTGTGGTTTCCTCTTCCCCAGCACAGGAAGGACATTGACCTGTTGGAGCAGGTCCAAAGGAGGCCACCAAGATGATTACAGGGACAGAGCACCTCTCCGGCAAGGAAGGGCTGAGAGAACTGGTTTTGTTCAGCCTGGAAACGAGAAGACCTTGGGGTGATCTAATTGTGACCTTCCAGTATCTGAAGGGAGCCCTCAAGAAAGATGGAGAGGGATTTTTTATGAGGGCACGTAGTGACAGGACAAGGGAGAGTGGCTTCAAACTGAAAGGTTTAGATTAGATTTTAGGAAGACATTCTTCCCTGTGAAAGTAGTGAGACAATGGCACAGGTTGCCCAGAAGCTGTCTCATCCCTGGAGGTGTTTGAGGCCAGGTTGGACAGGGCTTGGAGCAACCTGGTCTAGTGGAAGGTGTCCCTGCCCAAGGGTTGGAATAAGATGATCTGTAAGGTCCCTTCCCACCCAAACCATTCTATGGTTCTGTGATTCCTAATCAGTGTTTAACTCACCTACAGTTTAACTGAGTTCTGTATGTTTTCTTTAGCCATTTCACTTCCCAGAACTCACTGGTTGCAAGTGCTTTGGATGCAAAGGAAGCATCAAAGAAATGAAGTTCAGAACAAAAGTGGGATGTTTTGATCTGCAACCTATTTTTTTTTCTTCTTCTAATCTACTGTAATAACACTTGCTGCAATTCCAGTGTCCCAGATGGTAAAGCCTGAAGCGTTAGAAAGCCCACAGATCACTGCTGAAAGAGCAGGGACTCCTGTCAGGCTGTCAAGGGTCAGGTACAGCTCAACTTCTGTCTTGTCCTGTAGGGCAGGGAGCTCTTCTTAGGAGGTAGCATTGGATCAAGCAGGAGTTATTCTTTCATTCTCCCCTTGGGAATAGTATACAAATCAATAATGTTCAGGGCAAGAAGCAGCAGGTCTGTTTATATTCCAGCAGATGTCTGGGTGAGCAAAAAAACAATAGCAAAAAATCAGAGAGCAAAAAAACCAATGACATCTTAGACCTGATACAGCATAGATTTTTGAGCATGCTGTGCAGTTTGGAAAGGGAAGAATTTTCACCATGAAAAGAAAAAAGTATCTGCTTTTACCCAGTGGTACTGGTTTTCCAAAGAGCAGTCTAATTGATGGTAATTCTAATCTCAAACTTGCTGACTTGTCTGATTGCTATGTAGTTGTTTTGGGGGTTATTTAAAGTAAAATATTTTTAATAAAACAGCATTGAGGGGAAAGCATGTTCTGAGATCTGATCCTGTCCTTCCCCATTTGGATTGTGCTGGCTTTCATCCTCTGCAGCATCCGGACATGCACTGAAATTTTGGGTTCACCATACAGCAAGTGCAGATCTAACTGCACAGCTGTTTCAGTGACTGACTTGGACGCTGTTTTCACTTCTGCAGTTGCAAATCTGGAAGTTGTATCTGTCTGGCAAAATGTGGTTGCAGCTTAAGCTGAATAGATTGTGTGGTATTACTTCCTAACCACATGTTGGTGGTAATGTAATCATATTTCACAATATTTGTCAAAGTGACACATTCAGCAGAACTTCTCATGGGCATCAGAAATTGTCTGTTTAGAGCAAAAAAACTCAGTTCTTTAGCAGTACCCAGTGGTGAAGATTCAGCTGCTTTTTGCAAGTACAAAACAGCTATGAATGAAGGCAGCAGGCTCTCCATTACTGCACTGCTTAGTGTGCAGTAACCAGGCAGTCAAACCCAAGACCTGCAGTTTCTTCTCTGGTCCCCTGCACTGTTCTTGCCTGACATTTGTCTCTAATTCAGAAACTCTTTGTCTGGGCTCTTCCCCCTTCCTATCCTTGCTGGGTGGGTGTTGAGGTGCTGCTCCTTTTCAGTCTCTTGCCATTAAAGGCTTTCTGCCTCTGTGGGAAGGGGCAGCAGAGGGGAGCACATGCCTTTGTCTCAGCTGACACTGTTCACTGCCCAGCACGTTTACTGGCAGGCAAAGCTAAAACCCCGACTGAGAACAGAGCAGCAGAGGTGCAGACACATGCTCTGATCTCCTCCTCCTGTAATGTGGGAGGTAAAGTCCTGTAGAGAAACCAAATTTCAGCCCTTTCAGTTATGAAGAAATCCTCAGACACACAAAGAGGATGTTAATCAACACAACAATGGATGTTTCATCTGCCAGAACTCCCAAGACAGGGAATTAAGATAAATTTCCATGTACTCAGTGGTGCAGTGGTCCAAAGCTACCAGTTCCCAAAGGGTCACAGGTTTTCATGCTCTGTGTTGATGGCCTGTTTGTATGCTTTTACCTGCAGTAAATACAAGGTAATACAAAATACCCTATGCCAGAAGAAAAGTGAGTCATTTCATTTGCTGCAAAATGGCACACAAAGAGCACACATACTGACAGCTGGTGCAGAGCAGCAGATGTGTGATACCAATTGTGTGACCAGTGTTGACAATCTCTTTGTGCTAGTTTTGGGTGGGAAAGGGTTCATTTTCTTCATGGTAGCTGTTATGAGGCTGTGTTTTGGATTTGTGCTATAAACACTGTTGATAACATGGCAATGTTTTCTTTATTGCTGAACAAGGCTTGTTCAACAAGGCCTTTTCTGCTCCCCAAATGTGAGAGGGCTGGAGGTGCACGACAAGTTGGGAGGGGCCACAGCCGGGACAGCTGATGCCAACTGACCAAAGGGATGTTCCACACCATATGGCATATAGAGCTGGGGGGAGAAGAAAGAGAAGGATGTCTGGAGTGACAGTGTTTGTCTTCCCAAGTCACTGTTAACAAGTAATGGAACTCGCCTTTCCTGGGGATGGCTGAACACCTGCCTGCCCTGGGAAGCACTGAATACAGTCCTTGCTTTGCCTTGCTTGTGTGTGCAGCTTTTGCTTTCCCTGTTAAACTGTCTTATCTCAACCCATGAATTTTTTCACTTTTACTTTTCCAATTTTCTCCCCCATCCCGCTGGTGGGGGAGTGAGCAAAGGGCTATGTGGTACTTTTGGCACTCAACATGGGGCATGAAGTGTTTGAGATAACAACAGATTTGATTGGAATGTGCCTTTTAGAACTGCCACTGGATTTGGTTTGCTGTGCAGTGCTGTTGGCTCACTATAAAGAAAGATGTCTCCTATTTTAGACAGCTTTGGTTCTTGAAGGTCTGGACAAAGATGGAGAGAGAGTTGCTCACCATCTAGGTGGGCCCAGGCTATCACATGTGTGATTCTTGCATGCTTTTCTTCCGAAAAGACAAGGAGGAATCTTGTGTGCTATTTTTCTAGAAAGAGAGCTATAAGGAATAGAAAAATAAGTGTTGTGCCACACACAGTCCTCTTTCCCTTGTTTAGTAAGAGCTCTTCTCTTTTTCCATTTCACAAACACAGAGAACCTGTGCTTTGCACCCTGGTAATTGTGATCTCTTCAAGTCAAAACTAGTTCTCAGATCTCAGATATTTGGACTCTTGAACCCTTAATCATGAATGTCGAGATGTTCATGCTTTTCCTACTTGTTTACTTCTTTCCACAAAATGCTACTCAGTTCTCAAGTTGAAGTAATAATTTTTGTGTCTGGTAGAGCCACGCTCAGTGTGAAGATGCCTGGATGTGTCTTATTCAACTGCTGTAGTTTTTGTGGGAATTTTGCTCTTAGTTACCTCTGCTGCAAAGCAGGAGCAGAGCACCAGACACTGCTGCTTGATGGGGACAGGGCAGCTTCCAGCTCAGGAGTGACACTTTCAGTCTGTTCTTGGAGCCATTGCAGCTTGGTTGCTCAAAACCTGATGAAATCTGCACTGTGGAAAGGAACGTCAGAAAAAACACTGCACTTGTTTTGTCTCACCTCCTGTGTAAATCACTTTGATTTACCTTTGCTGATAACAAACAATTGGACTCTTCCACCATCAAGGTAAAGCAGAGGCACTCCCTAAGCCATCCCCATGTTTGTAGGCTGGAACAAATGTCCTGGGATACACTTACACCCCTAGATCCAAGTGTGGTGATGTTGTCATGTGCTAGATGTCCTGGGCTTATTTTTGGTAGGAGAATCATTCATAGGATGTACTGTGCTCCAAGAGAATTCGTTCTCTCCCCTCACCCTGCACCTCCTCCTGATGTTCAGCTATACTATTTTTGCAGTGGATTTCTTCATTTCAGTGGCTGTAAGAAGGAAGCAGCTGAGTGCAGCAATTTTGGGCGAAGGACCCTCTGTGGAGTTCCAGAAAGCTTTTTTTAAGTGAGGCTGTTTTAACCATGTCTTCACTGCCTGAATAGTCTCTAGTTCTGCCTTGTGTTGGGGTTGCAGTCAGTGAACCCATAACTTCCAGTTCACTGCAACTTCAGTGAAGTTGCACTTGACTGGAGTGCTCAGAAGCTCAAGGGTTTGGCCTCTTTCCTGCAGCCCAACCCCACCTGACTAACTGGGGAGGATGGAACTCTGCACCAGAGCCTGATTATATGTGTTAGAGTAGCCACGGAGCTACTACCTGAGATCAGGTGCCAGTTGCCACACCAATATCTGGCACACAGACCCTCACAGCCTAAGGAGGAAGCAGCTTGCCCAAAGCCACATAGAGGAGGCCACATCACCTCTGCAGGCCCGTGCTGCTGCTGTCAGGACACCTCTCTGAATTCCAGATGTGAATCCTCTAAACTCGCCTCTGTCGTTTTTTGCTGCAGTGCAGCTCCAGGGCCCAGCCTCCTGTTTGTTTTTCTTTTTTTCCTGTAGAAATTCCTGAAAGTCTTCCGGGAGGTTAAAAAAATGTTATCTTGCAGAACTGCCAGCATACCAGGTAGAGAAAATCTTTCGAGATCAAACAGCCCTTGGAGCTTCCTGCCAGCAGCTGCTTCTGAGAGCAGCTTGTAAAACTCAGTGCTGGTGACTGTGAACATGACCCCTGGTCTTGCTTTGGTCTCAGTCCAACACCAGAATCACCACCTACTCCTAATCCAGCCTTAGGTCTGCAGAGAACCCTGTTGTTCTCATCTAACCAGGGTGCACAGAAATTAACATTTTGGAGTAACAGTTTCCCCTGATTTTTTCATTCTCCCTTGAAATTAGATTAGTAATTCCCCTCAGAACTTCAGAATGTGAAGACTTGGATTGGTTCTAACACTCACACATCATAATCTGTTTTGTGTCCTTGTTTAGGGCCAAACACTGATCCATGTGCTCAGTTTTCAGACACACTGCTTGTTCCTTGGCATAGCCTCTCTGTTTCACAAGTGCCCAGGCAGAGCAGCCTGTCAGCCAGAAACTGGCACTCCTGTAGGCAGCAGGATGAAGGGAGACAAATGTTGTTTTGGGATCCCTAGTGCTGCAGGTTGCTCAGCAGAACCAGCTTGCAAGAGAAGGAGCAAATAAGTAAGAGCCAGAATAGAGGCAAGAGCTGCTCTATTTTTTTTCCCCTGGGGTGAAGGCGGGGAAAAGCAAAGTAAGCTCACAACTCTGACTAACAATCTGCTCCCAGGCAGGGTAATTCAGAGTCGCTTCTTACTACGGGCTATTATCATCACCTTCCTACACATGCATGTATTTAACACTGATTGGCCCTGAAGGTCGTTAATTTTGGTGTCCTCCTGTCCCCTTTGCAAGCAAGCCAAATCCTTACTGGCAGAAATGGTGAGTTCCTCTTGATTCTCCCACTTGGTCCCCGGAACTGCTGATGCAGATAAGAAAGAGTAATGCTCATACCACTTATCCCTGTGGGACATTCAGTAAAAAGCTTTCCTCCCATCTTTGAGGCAGTTCCCACAGCCAATTCCCTTTGTTGAATTCAGGCACTTTTCTCATTTTATTTTTATTCCCTGTGGTACTAAGAGCTTGTAATCACATTTTTAAAATAAAAGGGAAACTTTAAAGGGATGCTGTCCCCTCATTGATACTGCATCACTAGGTCTGAGGCTTTCTCTTTTTGCCTGTTTATTTTGCAGCCCTCAAAGAGGAAACATGTGGGAGTCATCCTGACCTCCTGAGCAGCCAGTCTGATACAGACATACACCAGAGGAACAAGTCCTTTCTGCTGCTTTCCCTGTCCTGCTAAGGGGTCTCATTGCTGCTGGCCTTTAACACGAGGAAATCTTATTTCCTCCAGCCTGGTGAGCAAATAGAAGAGTCAGAGCACTGGCCTCTTCCTCTCTGCTTCCTGCAACAACATTGTCTTCCTTCTGAGGCCCACAGGTCCACCCTTGCTCCTGTGAATGAGCCTTTGTCCATGGTAAACCCTGCAAATGTCAAGTCTGAGCATTGTTCAAATGGTGTCCCTGTTTCCCTTTGCCCTGCTTCCACCTACTTTATGCCTCTGTCCTCCTCCATGTTTGCCTCATTTCCTTTTCCTGCACCAGGCACCTGTTAAACTGGAGCAGGAAAGGAAAAGAAATGTCTTGTAAAATAGGCGTGGAGGTGGGTCATAACCATGGAAAAAGCAGTCAAGTAACACAGCAGCACTTTTACACTGCTTTTCTCTTCCAAGCACTGTGATTTTTCAGCTGGGGTCTAGTCAGGTTATAAATTTGCTATTAGACGTGTTCATAGCACCATAAGCGATCAACAAGTTAGCACCACTTAATTTCTTTTCATTGCATCTGTTGGGCACTGTCTCATTCTCACAAAAGGGAGTTTTTCTTTTCCCCCCCTTTTTTTTTTTTGTTTTTTTTTTTAAAGTTTTTGTTTGTGGTGGTTTTTTTAAACAACCTTGAACTGCTCTAAAGATTACAGCAGCACTGCATCTGAGCTCTGGCACCGTGTTGTCACACACAGGGATACAGGGTCAGTGTGTGGTGTGCACCAAATTCTTGTGCAACACCAAACGAGGCTGATCAGGAGGTGTGTTGGCAAAGCTTGCCCCCCCTGCCCTTCTTGTGAGCCTCCTACTCCTGAGGCAACTCTTCCCAGCCCCCCTTTACAAGGGAAGGATGTGTGGGATGGTGTCCTTCTCAAGCCATCAAGCAGCTCCACATTGCTTCTGCATGACCACATCTGGTAGCTCCTTGATTTGTAGGTGTCCTGTCAAGCACCTCCACGTGGGAGAGCATCAGTAAGCAAGCCTCATGCAGCAGAGTGATGATCTCCAGCTGCTGTCCATAGCAGGAGGGTGCCCCAGTGGATCCTGACTAGGACTGTGCCAGGTTACACCCTTTTGTCCTCTGTCTTTGGTGTCTCACCATAGAAGTGGTCTGACCTTTATCAGTGTTGCCCTATTTTAATGGATCAAACTGATTTCTTTCTGTTTGTAGCAGAATTGCTCTCATTTTAATCTCTATAAGAAATACCAAATTCCTCAAGCATTTTGGTTTATCTTTTATGGCTGTTGGGCATTTCATTGACTTTAAACATGTCCAAAGGCGTCTTCTTTGATTGTACCTCTTGCTAGTTGACACTGATCAAACTAAGGCAAAACCCAGAGGCTTTGTGTTTGGAAAAATGGTATGGTGGAATGATCAGGAGCGTGGTAAAATTTAATTTGTTGGGTTACTTTCTTTACTTATGTTTAAGAGGGTCTTTCACTGGTGGGTTTGGCATTTGGCCAGTCACTTCACCTGTCTTGTCCCCTCTTAAACTGAATTAACCCATCCTGTCCACTTTTTGGCTCTAGGGTCTGCAAAGCTGGAGGTGTTCTTCAGTTTGTGGCAGCTCAAACCTTTTCTCCAGCTTGCATTTAAATAGTAAGAATCTAGAGATGAAAATGTGCAGGGCATGGCCACAAAGTACAAATGTGTACTTTGCCTGTGTGGGTTATATTTTCACCGCCCTGCTCTGTCCAGCAGATGTGCCAGGGACCTTCTTCCTGAACAAAATGTAAAGTGGGTGCTATTTTATGGTCAATGATTGTCAGATGGGAAGCTGTTAAAACATTAATAAATAAAATATTAAACGTGTAGCACTCCAAAGAAAGAGTTTGAATCCTTTGTTTTAAAGTGGGTTATATTCTTGACTTAGTGGAAAGAGCAATAGAAAATGAATTGGTTTGGGATCCTGCTCTAGGTATTTGCCAAAGGGGCTGAGCATCATAGCAGCCATGCAGCATGTACCCAGGGGCAAACAGCTCTGGTGTCAGGGTAACCTGGCAGGTACATGAGACCCATCAGACAGCGACCAGTACAAATGACAAAACAGCTAAATTTACATAATGCAGAAGTTATGAGATAAATCCATCTGTTCTGGAGGGAAAAAAAAAGAAAAGTCCTGTATGAAAGCACAGCTGAAAGGATTTCATATCATTGAGATGCGTCCCATTTTAATTGCTGTGTGGGTGGAAAAGTCCACTAGCAATCTCCTGAAACCATATCTTGCATTATCTGGAGCAGGTAAGCTCCTGCCTCTATCTTTCTTATTTCTTTCTACCTACCTTTTTTTTCTTTTTTTTTTTTTCCTCAGGGTGAAATGAGGCAAGTTACTTAACTAAAGGGTCTTTTAATTACTCAGCCCTAAGATTGGATCAGTGTGTTCTCATCAGCCAAACTTTCTTTTGACCCTAAAGATCAGGGACTCTTATTTTATTATGTGCCTTACGAGTCCCAGGGCTGTGGAGCCCTGAGCTGACTTGTGGTTTCAGATGTTGCTGCTACAGGAGTACTGCCATTGGATTTTGTTTGTTTTTTTATCTTTGTGTTTAAATCTCCTGACCCAACTGAAGCAGAGGATAGTTGCATCAGAATAAGTCAGCTGTATTAGGGAAAGATGGGTCACATTAGCACAAGCTGTCAAAGTGGGAGCTTTGAAGTGGGTTTGGGAAAGGAGCCTCAGCCCAGCATCAAAGTGGGCAGCAGGAGCTTAAAGGGTAAATTTTTCAAAGAATAAAATATGGGGTTTATGCTGTCATTTTTTATTTTTTCCAATTGGCAGAGGGTCTATTCTGTGAACTATCACATTTTCCACGGTGTCTCACTGTATGGAATAGGAACATACCTTTCCCTCCACTTAAACAAAAAAAAAGGTTGGCAAACTACAAGTGCAACAAAACCAGAGGAGCAATAACAGTAGTAGATGAAGAAAGCACTGCACTGCAGTCAGCTGCAGAGTCAAAATAGCCCCTTTTGTACCCCAGGAGGAGTAAAGAACCAGCTTTATTCTCCTTTCTCTCCCTTCTGTGCTGTTTTATTTGTGATGCATATTTTTATGCCTGTGGTTAAGGAAAACCCAACAAAACCAAGTCACTGAGCAGGCATGCACCAGCAACCCTCATTTCTAAATCTCATGTTATCTCTTTAGCATCTGTTTCTGCTGTAGGTATTAAAAGTTTTGCTGAGTGAGCTGTGAAGGGGAAGCACTCTGTTCCATGGGCAGTGGGGTTTTGCAAGTCGGTGAGGAGCTTCCTGAGGATTGTTTGTGTTTGGAATGTGGAATTTCTGGTGGGGTGGTGGGAACACTAAAAACTTGTCTAGTCTGAGAAAAAAAGGTGTACAGTGCTAGTTCCCTGAAACTTATGTGTTCCAACGTGCATCTTTCAATGCACAGAACAGCTACGAGAAAGTCCTTGTTTTGCTGAGTTCTTTATGTTTAATTGCAATTCCTGAGGTGTCAGAGATTCACTTGAGAGACACTAGATTCAGGAGTTATATGAATTCATGAGAAGTTTCATAGAATCATAGAATCATTTGGGTTGGAAAAAACCTCTAAGACCACTGAGTCCAGCCATTAACCCAGTACTGCCAAACCCACACTAAATCATGTCCCCAGCTGCCATATCTACATGTTTTTTAAATACCTACAGGGTTGGTGAGTCCATCACTTCCCTAGACAGCCTGTTCCAATGCTTAATAACCCTTTCAGTGAAGAAATCTTTCTTAATATCCAAACTTAACCTCCCTGGGCACAACTTGAGGACATTCCCTCTTGCTGACCCATCCCTTGTTCTCTGCAAGCAGAGCCTGACCCTCACTTGGCTCCAGCCTGCTGTCAAGGAGTTGTAAAGAGCAAGAAGATCCCCCCCCTTAAGTCTCCTTTTTTCCAGGCTAAATTATCCCCAGCTCCATCAGCTGCTTCTCATCAGACTTGTGCTCCAGACCCTTCCCCAGCTCCATTACCTTCCTGGTCATGAGAACCCAGAACTGGATTCGAGGTGTGGCCTCAGCAGTGCCCAGCACAGTCACTGCCCTGGTCCTGCTGCCACACTATGGCTGGTACGGGCCAGGGGCCATTGGCTTTCTTGGCCACCTGGGCACACCTGGGCTCAGCTACTGTCAACCAACAGCACCTCAGCACATACCTTAAAAAGTCCAACATGCAGAAGGAAAATATATCAAGTATACCATGGTCATTTTATCTTCCAAGTCACCTGTGAGCTCCTTGTAGACCATGACCTGTCCTCAGGTCACCACTGCTGGATAAATTGGCATGGAAGAAATACTAGAGATCAAGGGACTCGCCCTACAGCAGCTCTCTTTGCTATTCATAGTAGACCAGGACACAAGCCAGCTCCCAGCCTCAAGTTTCAGTCTTCTGCCTGCTTTGCATGACATGCTGAAGCAGAGATGTACTTGCTTAACTGGTGTGTTTAGCCCAATGCTAGACAGGCAGCTGAGAAAACTGCTGTAGCTCACCCCTGCAGCACATCAAAACCGGCCCTCTGAAGAGCACTGAAGTTCAGGCAGAGCTGGTGCAAACTCTGTAGATCACTTTCCACCACCTGGCCCAGCAACCAAGGAGCCACAGCTGATCAGGGTTCTTATGAAGCAGAAGCAAAGAGGAGGTGGGAGTGTTTTGTTGCTGCGGGGAAAAGCAGGAAAAGAAAGTAAGTTGGTAAGGTGGAAACAGGATTTTCACTTGCAACATACACTTCTCTGTGTGGCAGCTGTATCCCATTTTGGAAATCATTCCCAGTCCACAGGGGAAATAGTGAGAAGTCTAGACTGTGCCAGACTGGGAGAAAGATTGTATCTGTTGCAACTAGAAGTGATTCGAGATGAACATGACAGGAAGTTTCAAATACTTAAGAAGGAGAGGGAGAAAAAGAGAATAAATCTCCCCAGATGGAAGGCTGATGAGAACAAGCTGTGGTGATGAAGCCTGGACTAGATCTGCATCAGTGAGGGGGGGGGGGGGCCTCTGTCAGGGGGTGTATTTAAGACCAGCTTAACCTAGCCTCCCCTGGGACTAACCTAGACATAGCTGAGCTGTCGTGGGTTTAGAAGGTGGCCTTGATGATCTCCTGCTGTCTGTTCTGATAGACTGGCTTGCCTTTTAGTGAAGGTGATGGCAAGCTGTGCAACATCTGGGCCATTCTGTATAGGACCAGTCACCAGGCTTAGTTTGGAGGTCAGTATTGAATACTCTGTTTTCTCCCTCACCAACCCCTTCTGTTGGATATGCTACACACTGCATAGAATACTACTGGTTTTGCACTCACATATCTGCTTTCTTTTGATTCCTGGAGATTGGTCATCCTTGAATTCATCAATGAATTTATAGTTCACACCACCGCAGCAAAGGCCAGTGGGGCCAAACATGTGGCCATCCTCCTGCTCTGAGTGGATGACAAAATAAGAGCAGGATTTAAATATTTGGTGGTCTCCTCATCCCAGATAAATATACTTTCCCTACAAACAGAGCAAATTTGCCCTTTCTTCTATGAGCCATTCTGCACTCCCATAATCCAGGATGTAGTGGCCTTTATTTCCTTACATTAAAACCTTCTCTCATAGAATGGATCAGTGTCCAGAGCACTGGAAGGACTCAGGAAGCTGAACATGGCCAAGCTTCTCACCATGTCATTACGCTGGTATTCACCAATGACTCACCAGCAGCATGACAGTGATGGCAACTGCATTAATGCCTGTGGCTTTCATCACGCTGCAGCACAAATATTTTTACCATCATTATCTTGAATGTTTGAAATATGTGACCTGTATCTGGAGAAGCTGTTGTCTTACTGCAGGTGTCTGCTGCAAAAAAAGAAAGGCACACAAAGATTCCCTGCTTTGATACACCGTGCCTATGAAATGGAGATCATATCGATGACTTCTTCAGTAACTCCTTAACGCCTGAGAAACCTCTTCAAGATTCATTTCCACAAGTTCTGCAAGGAGACAGGAAGGCAGTGACAGTGAGGCTTATCCAATGCTGCTGATACCTTGGGGAAAGGCAAACCTGACTGAAAAGCAGTGGTAACACTTCAGTGCCAAAAAGTAGAAAGTCCTTGACATTGCTGCTCAGTGTTCTGTCTCACAATCCTCGCTCATTCCAGCTATCACACTTCATCTAGTCAGTTCTGGAGCATGGAGCTGTGTCTCTCTGTTTTTGCCCTGAAAAGACATTTCAGAAACTGCTTGCCAGGGCCAAAAATAACAATGAGTGCCTGTCTTTCCCCAGTGAAGGGAATCATGGAGCAGCCAAGTACGTGACACCCTGGTGGATGATAAATTCCAGGGGTTTATGAGCTGCTGCATCTCTGCTTGTGAAGTCTTTGAGACCCTAGATGGAGCATGGTGAGGTACCTCTTTCACCCCAGGAAATCTGCAGCCACAACCTCCTTCCTCCACAGATCCAGCTGGGCTGGGAGCTGGCACTCAGGTCTTACAACTCACTGTGCTGTGGTGCCTGAACACCTCAAGGGGGTGATTCCTGAGAGGATGCAGTAATGATGTGGCCTGTATCTCCTTCACCGACATTTTGCAAATTAGGACCAGAGTTCCCTAGACCTCTAGCCCAGATTCCCCTTTGTTTTTTCAGCACTCATCACAGGTACTTTACTTTGCTGTTACTAACCCATTATGGATCACAATTCCACCCTGATACAGCATTAATCCATTCTTTATCTTTTCCAGTGTCTCTACAGAGAGAGAAAAAAATGCAGGCAAAAAGTTGGAGTGTTTGCTTCTTTGTTTATTTTTTGTTTTCTGGAAAGCAACCTAAGCAAAAAACCCCACCATTATAAAAAGTACTCAGTCTTGCTGGATCAAATCCAGTTTTCATTATCAAAATGTCATTTTCAAATTAAACATCTCATTTTCTATGTAAAGCCAAAGAATTTTCAGTTCTCATTCATACCAGTGCAAAGTGTGGAGAGCTTATTTTTTTTTCCTTCAATTGTTTCAAAGCAAGTCAAACTTTTCTTCAACTCTGCAAGGAAAAAAATGCCTATCTCCACAACATCTATCCAGGTCCCCTATAACTACAATATCAGCTACCTTTTTGCATTTTCATGTTTACTGCATCAAGAATATAATGAATAGCAGTCCTAATTCCCCATGGGAACTGTGAAGTATTATTACAGTATAAAATAATTAATTTGTTGTTAATTAATAATAAGCTTGCTTCCAGTCTATGTGGCACAACCCCTGGAGGCAGTGGGTGGGTATGTCTGTGGAGGGCCCCCCTCACCATGCCCTGCAAGGGGTGGCAGCTGCCCCCATACCCACCACCCTCTCCTTCCCTGTGGACAGGGAATCCTTACTCCCATTTTGAGGCTGAGAGTGGGGGGCCATCCATCCTTGCTGCCTGAGCAGAGGTTGGAAAACCCCTCACCTGTAACACAGGGTCTGGGAGGGTGATGCTTCATACTAGCAGTGCAAAAAAAATAGGTCGACTGGGTGGGTGTGTGTGTGTTTGTGCAAAAATCAATGTTGTGCTGTTTCGCTCTGCAGTTTGTAAGGATAAAAACCCACAGTTGCTTACTCATGAAAGTTTGTCCTGGCTTTTGTAAAAGCAACACCACCACACACTGGTGATTGGGATTGTACTGTGACAGCACAACAGCTGTGCACAGTGTTTCACTGTGTTGATAAAATACAGTAGGGAGCAAATGTGCCCAAGGGCAGCATCTTCCCCACATATAAGATGCAGGGGTTTTTTTCAGGAAGTCAGCAAGTAATTTTCAGGGTGAGCCTGATTCTCACCTGTAAACCAGTTCCCCCTCCTCATCTCATCCTGGTGCAGAGCAAAAGAAACCCTCTGTGATGGTGAGGATTGCATTAGCCTTGAGTGGAGAACACACCAAAATATTTGAGCCTGCTGTGGAGGGCTGACCTTGGCTGGTTGCCAGGGGGCCACCAAGATGCTCTATCACTCTGCCTCCTCAAGTGGACAGGGGAAAAAAATATGACAAAAGGGTTGAGGTAAGGACAAGGACAGATCACACACAAAATACTGTCATGGTCAAAAACAGACTTGGCTTGGAGAAATTAATTTAGTTTATTGCCAGTCAAACAGACTGGTATAATGAGAAATAAGAACAATGTAAAAACACCTTCATCCCACTCCTGCTTTCTTCTGAAGTTCAGCTTCACTCTGGATTTTCTCTGCCTCCTGCCCTCCAGTGACACAGGTGGTTGGGAATGGGACTTGTGGTCACTTAATCACACATTTCTCTGCCACTCCTTTCTCCTCACACTCTTCCCCTGCTCCAGTGTGGGGTCTCTCCCATGGGAGAGAGTTCTCCATGAACTTCTCCAGTGTGAATCCTCCTCATGTGCTGTAGGTCTTCATGAACCACTCCAGCCTGGGTGCCTTCCACAGGGTGCAGTCCTCCAGGAACAAACTGCTCCATGGTGGGTCCCCTGTGGGGTCATAAATTCAGCCAGAAAACCCTCTCCAGTGTGGGTTCTCCATGGGCTGCAGCTTTCTCAGGGCACATCCATCTGCTCTGGGATGGAGTCCCCCATAGGTGCTGGTGGATCTCTGCTCCACTATGGGCATCCATGCAATGGGAAAACCCTCATCATCACGGCCACGATCCATGTGCTGCAGGGGAATCTCTGCTCCAGTGCTTGGAGCACCTTCTCCCCCTTCACTGGCCTTGATGTCTGCAGGGCTCTTTCTCACATATTCTCACTCCTCTCTCCCAGCCACTTTCACACAGCATTTCCAAGTCTTTCACATACATGTTATTCCAGAGGTGCTTCTGCCTTCGATGATGGGCTCAGCTTTGGCCAGGAGTGAGTCCATCTTGGAGCGAGCTGGAACTGGCTCTGTCCAAGATGGGGCAGCAGAAACTCTCACTGCCCCTCCACTTCCCACTACCAACACTTAAACCAAACACACTTACTCATAACATTTCCAGTTTCTGTGATACTTCTCTTAAAGTTCTTCCCAAGAATAGCCAGTTTACCTTCCTACTAACACCCTTTGTCAAATGTCTCTTGGTAGGTCCTAGGCCTTTTTAATTTAGTCACCCACAGAAAGCAGTTCATTTAACCAACTCCCACCTCAAAAAAAAAAAAAAANACAAAACCCAAACAAGAATAAAACCAAAATTCTAGTCCTATTAATTGCAGAGGGAAGAATACTGAAAATCAAATTTCAGATGATAATGAAAAGAAACAACAGTGATATTAAGCTGGACATGTTAGCTGATGACCTGCCCCAAAATCTTCAAAGTTCAACTCTGCCATGCAGTTTGTCTTCTTCCTGTATTTCTTACATTGCCTACAAATGATTACAAAAAGCAGCAAGTTGTCAAGGGAAAATGGACTCAGGATACCAAGAGGCCATAAGGCAAAGAAACAGGTTTGGGGGTTGAAATTTTTGTTTTAGATATGATAATTCAGGATCTTTCACTAAATCAGGACAATTACACCTTTCTCTCTAAAAAGCAGAACCTCCAACTCACAGGCTGATCAAATAGCTTAGGAAAAGACAGATGGTGTTCTCTGCAGTTGCAGTTAATAATAGGCTGTCAAGCCTAAAAACAGTAAACAGCTCCAGCATCGAGGCCAGCAGGATTTCTTCTAAACCTCTGGATGCAAAACAAAGTGTGTCAGGGCAAGTGCCCTGCTTTCTCTCACTGGGCTGCTCCCCAGCTGCTGCCTGTTGGGGTGCCCCCTCTCCCCACCATTCCCTTGGAGAGATGTGACCCTTTCACCACTTTACTCCTATTGAGCTTTTTTGGAGCATGAAGGCAAAGAAGCTTATCCTTCCAGATCAGGAAAATTGCCTGGTTTTACCTCCATGACTCAGAAAGCCCTTAAGTCACAGATTAGTGTTGTGGCTCTAGGCAATGCAGAGGGTGTTGTTGGTGTCCACGGCCCACATGGGTGTGGGGACCTCTTGTTCTACATCAGTCATGCTCGACAGCACAAGGCCCACCCTGATAATACTTTTTGGTCGGGTGAAGAGCATGTTCAGCTCTTCATACACTGCAAAGTCCAGAGGTGTGTTTGAACAGAGAGAAGACTGAAGGGGAGGGGAATAAACTTTGTGTTCTTTTTGTTTGTCTTCTGTAAATTATAGACGCATCCCCCCAACCTTTACCTGTATCACCTGGGCAGGTTTACATCTGTGCTGTATTGCAGGGGAACATAGAGCACTGTGGAAAGCACCTTTCTGCCCACCCTTGGAGAACTGAGCTTTGATGAAACATGGAAAACCAATAAGCTGCTGTAATGTAGCACAGGCTGGGTTAACAGCACTGAAAAATACTGCTTCAGAGCCACACATTTTTCCTTGCTCAGGGGTGTAAAAGTGCTTATCTGGTGGTATTGTGACATTCCTTTGGACCTTCATGTAATGCTGACATTAAAGATAATAGGTGGTTTTCATTTTAAGTCTGTCCTGTTCAAACAAACAGGACATGGGGAAAGATACCCAACTAAAACTAAAAACAGAAAAAGAAAACATAAACCCCACTGTAAATCTCGAGAGCTGTGCTGAAGTAAGGCAAGGATGAAACAGCTCTGTCACAGCACAAGCAAGTTCAGCACTTCTTTTGAGGCTTCCCCAGATCTAACCACATCTCCCTTTCCACCTAGGCCATGGGCAGACCTTCCCAACCACAAATCCAGGAGAAAGGATGTGACAATCTGCTTCCACCTCAGCTGAAGGGCCTGCACACTGAGCAGCTTTCCTGCAGAGCAGCTCCCTATGTCTTGGCTGTACTTAAATGCACTTCCTCTATGCTACATTAGTATTTCATTGCTAATTTCTGTTCAAACAGTGGCAGAATAAAAAGTGGCACTTGGAATGTCCAACGGAAAAAAACCCAACCCAACACAAACCAAACCAAACAAGATCCTTAAAATGGACAAACTCAACACCAGAATTAAAAGTATCTGTCTGTTAAGGTTCTTACCTTTTTGATGCAGATTTAAATGGAAAATATTTGAAATACATGAGTGTGGGCCTTCTTTTGCCATTCAGGTGACAGAACATTGTCTCTTATGTACAGGTCAGATTTTCTTCCTATGATATTTGAAGTTACCACTGTCTCATAACCATCCTGGTTAATGCAGGCAAAATTGTGTCACAGAACTGGAATCATTAAGGTTAGGAAAGATCTCTGGTATCATCAGGTCCAACCTTTGACCAATCACCACCTTTTCATCCAGACCAGCACACTGAGTGCCACCTCCAATCGTTCCTTGGACACCTTCAGGGATGGTGATTCCACCACCTTCCTGGGCACTGCATTCCAATGCTTAACAACCTTTTCCATGAAGAAATTCCTCCGGATGTCCAACCTGGATCTTCCCTGGCACAACTTGAGGCCATTTCCTCTTGTCCTGTTGCTGCTGCTCTTTTCCTGGGGGAAGAGATGGACCCCCACCTGGATACAACCTCCTTCCAGGCAGTTGTGGAGAGTGATAAGGTCTGCCCTGAGCCTCCTTTTCCCCAGTACCAATCTGATGAGTCTCCTGGGCCTGTTTTTAGATTTATACAAGCCAAGGGAGCTGCATGTGTCAGTATGATTGGTGTGGCTCCAGCATGATTAAAGCTACCCCAGACAAGCATCTCGAAACTACTGACACAACAGGAGCACCTCATCTCCCTCCAGAGTCAGTCTGAATCTCAGCAGATGGCTTTGGATGCAAGGGGAAGGGAAGCCAACTTAGATCCAAAAGGAATGATTGCATGTATCAGCATCTTAGGGCAGAATTGCCCGTTTTGTGCACACGTGGTCCAAGGCATGCCTGTAAAAACCACAGAGAGGAACAATTTTTGAGCACTGCAGAAGGAAAGCAAGCAGACTCAAACATTAGAAATGTCTGTCCACCACAGTGCTGTGTCAAGTCATCTGTCCCATGACCAAATAGCAAGAGGAGACTGAAGGCACAGTCAGGCACCAGTCCCAGTCTTAACCTCAGCTCTGCAGGCATGTGGAGTGAGGAGTCTATGCCAGACCTCACCCCAAAAAGATTGTAGGAGCTTTTTGGCCAGGAAAGGAAAATGCCTGAGGTTGTATGAGTGCTCCAAAAGAGCCATGTAAATATTTTATTCAAGGAGGCATATACCTTGCCCGAGCCAGGAGGGCTGGATTTGGCAGGCAGTAACTACAGCTGTCCACTATTTCTCTCTCTCTGGAATGCTCTGACATGGTGGGATGGTGGAGAAGCCTCATTTCTGCACTCAAGCAAATCAGAAGACACACAACATTCATCTGCCAGTAGCAGCCAGAGCTCCACAAAAAGTCTGCTTCAAGCCAGGTCTCAAAAGAAGATAGAGGACGAAAGCTTCTCATTCTGTCCTAGGTGGTCTCAGCACCCTCCTCACCACAACAGCTTGGCTTGAGTGAAATAATTATACACTTCAACGTGGCAAGGCAGAAAATGGTAGGGGAGGAGGGGACTGTGAACGGTCACACAAAGAGGTATGTAACACAGCCCCAGTGTTTACCAGCACTTGCCCAGGAGCCCTGAGTTTTATCTCGAGCGATATCTTAAGGATCACCAGCTGCCAGAGATGGTTCATCTGCACAATCTTCTGTGTCAGAACTGGGTGACAAGTGAGAGGTCTTTTTGCAGGGCACCAAGCCTCTCCAGCTGCCAACTGTGCTCTTTGGACACCAAGGTGAATTATGAAAACACTCATCCTGATGTGACCTCCCTACCAGTGCTCAGGCTTCATTATCCATCTTTACTGGTAGAGAAGGACAAAACCTGGAAATTCATTTTGTAAAGTGCCCACAAGTTGTTCACTGATTCATTCAAAGTGATGTTTTTCCAATCAGTCCAGTCATTTGCATGGGTGGCTACTCCAAGAGTTAAAGTTCCTGAGATCCATGGGCTTGGCAGGCAGTTTGAGGAAAAGTGAGTTGCCTCTCCAAACAGTTTTTCCAAGATTTTATGGCCCACAGGACAAAAAAGGGATTGAGCATGGGCTGACCTGAGGGGTTTAAGTCTGGAACTGAGAGATTGCTTGATTCCTGTAAAGGAAGCTCCCACAGAGATGCCAAGAGCTCTGAGAGTGGTGTTGGTACATCACATGCAAATGGCAACGAAGCAAAGGGAGCAAGGCAACAAAGGGCACAGGGAGTAAAACCAAACAAGATGGAGATTCCCAGTGTCTGAATCACATGTTTAACATCTGTGTTATTATTTTGTAAATCTCAGGCAGCAAGCCTTGACCCCGATGGGGTTCCTCCTCTCAGTACCATTTGTACACTGGGACTGGGAGGCTCAGAGAACAGGACTGTCCTGGTTCCTCCTCTAATCCCTGGGCACTGTTCTTGTGGCCGCTGGACTGTGTGAGGAGGCCAGGTGGTGGACCCAGGGTCACAGTGGGGTGGTGGATGGAGCTGAGCCAGGGTGAGTCAAGGGAAGGCAAAGGCACAGACCAGTGCGGGGCCAGTGTGGAGTAAGAAGGGATGCCTTGGTGACAAAAACAAGAGCCAGCCCTGCACTGTTGGCACATCGTGATTCCAGAGATAGGCAGGGGAAATTGCTTCAGGAAAGCCTCTCTTCCATATGACATTTCCTCCCACCACTTCTCCATGATCCTGTCCTGTGGTAGGATGATCTGCACAGGTTGAAGAGGAAAGGAGGGACAGACAGGATAGCTTCTAAAACAACCAGAGAAATACTGGGTGAGTTCAGTAAGTGCCTTCTAATTTTGGTCCTTTAGAAAAACACATCCAAAGCATGTAAGGAGGAGATTTTCAAAGCCCACGAGTTTCAACCTAACTTTGTTCTCCCTGAAGCCAGCAGGAATTTTACTCCTGATTACCAATGGGAACAGAATAAAGTCGGGACTGAGCAAACCCCACCTTTACAGAGCAGTATTGTTCCTTCCCTCCAGAGCTGAGCAGAGGCATGTTTCCGATGATCAGCAAGAAAGTCTGCATTTAATGTCAGCCAAAGGGGGGAAAGTGTTAGAAACCTCACAGACACCCTGGGATGTGGCACCGAAACAGGAGGCTGTGCTGAGCCAGGGATGAAAAGATAAACCAGGCAAAGGCAGCGTTCACATGGACTCTGACAAAGAAAGATAGGAGGGAAAAATGGAACAGGAAAGCTTTGGAAACAAAAGGATGGACTCTGTTCCTACCCAAGCTGAAACAAATGCTGTTGTACTCCTTGATAACTGAGTGTATCTCTCGTGGAGTAAATCTGGGGAGGGCATGAATATGTGCATTTTTTAATTTATCACAGGTGGCTGTATTTATACTCCTAACAGTTTTATAAATCTGGGCAACACAGATCTGAGTGCAGCAAACAAGGAATGAAAAAAATAAAACCCAAGAAGTGCCCATTGCCACACCAAAAGGATGACATCAGTAAGACCAAACTGTATATGCTCTGAGACAATAGTGACACTCTCTGTCTGACTTCACCTCTATTGCTATAAGGCATCCACAGTCCTCCTCCTTTAGGTTGTTACTCCAACACTAACACTGAACAGTAATTAAAAGAAATAAAACCCAGGGGGAAAAAAATGCATTGCTTGCCTCTTTCTTTTATATTTGTAGTGGTGAATAGACCTCTAGTGGCAACAGCAAAAATATCCAATCAAGTAGAAATAACTTCTTGGGTAAGAAAATACGGTGTAGACAAAAAACATCTGAAAAAAGTTTAAAAACAGACACCTTGAGTAATCAAACATAAGATTTTTTAGGGTTTTTTTTGTGCATAACAACATCATTATTATCTCTCTGTGCTATTAGCCATCCAGTGTTCTTTGCTGGTTTTGCCAGAGCAAATAAAAGTGCTAGCTGTGAAAAAGAGTAAAAAGATTCCTTCTAATAGTGGCAATTAATTTTGGATGATTTTTAAAGTAAATAATTCTTTTGTTTTATTTTTTAAATTTTTGTGCAATTGCAGCAGCAGATTACGTTTTGTTCTTGAAGCTGGAATTTTTACCTTTGGAATAGGAAGGAGTCTGAAATTGTTCAGAAGATCAGTAAAGACTCAAGTCCTATTCAGGACAATGGGACAGCATTGCAGAGTTGCCCAGCTGAAAGGTTTTGTGTGCTGCACCAACTCATATGAATGAAGTGGGGAAAGGTTAAGCTGGGAATCCAGGGTAAAAGACTCTTACTTCCTATTAGTTTTCTTGCCCATTGTCACAATTATATGGGAATTTCTTGTTAGGAATGGGATTGGCCCTTGAATTCATCTTGTTTATGACACACTGAATATAGGCACTTCCCAAATGCAAATCAGAAAATTAAAATCCTAAATACTATTAATTTTCAATAAGTCATTAGATTTCCAAGAGTTTAAGTTAGCTTTGAAAGTGACAGTGAGGCAGCTGAGATTTCCTGTTTAAACCTCTGACTGTCAAAAGCCCCCATTTGGCAACTATAGAAGAAACATGAATAATAAAAAAAGCAGTCTTACAGCAAGGGCTTGTGGGGACTCAGAAGGGAAGGCGGAATGAAAAGCAAATATGAGGGAAAGATGGAGAAAGATAACTCAATGGAAATGTAAATACAACTATACATACGCACACATACTCTAAATAAAAGTGTCCATTTGTGCCAATTTGGCTGTCTGCCAAGGCATATTGTCTGTCACTAGTATGGATCACAGACTTCTGTTTTGCTTAAAAACAACATTTGAGAGTCAGGTTACATGCTGCCTCACACCTATTACCAGTGAAAAGCTTGTGCACAGGGCTCTCTGACCTGCAGTGGGCTGGTGTCTTGAACTGGTCTCCCCCCACCCTGCTTGTTAATGGCACTGGATCAGGGGAAATCAGGTTTCCAGGGCTTTGTGGACAACAGTGCAGACGGTTTTGGACCATAGGAGAGTCCTCATCACTGCTCCTCCAGGTTCTCTCCCTCATGGTCACTCTCTGGGTTTGTGACATCTTCTGTTTGGCTACAAAATACCTGAATGTCAGAGGTTTTAGTCCTGGTATTGACCTCAAAGAACAGATCCCACCTGAAATAAGGCTCCTTTGTGCTACCAAAGCATCACAAATCAGCCACCAAATAACAGAAGGATGAGCACAGTTTACTAATTGGGGTCTTGTGAGGAGTCCTATTGCAGCAGGAACAAGTCTTGAGGAAAGTGTAATGAGCTCAGCTCTGCATCATGCTGATGTTGCCTCCACAGCAGAATCTGAGTCCCACATGCCTTTCACTTTCCTTTCATTTTCAGTGGAATGGGGTAGGGGCAATATGCCTTTTTTTAAGGCAAGGATCTGCTGGACAAAAGAACCAAACAACTCAGGTGAAACACCCAGAGGTGGAGCAAAGAGCTGAGCTGAGGTGTTGGGTTTGCTCTGCTCTGCCTGTGCCACCATCCTCTCCAAAACCCACCCCAGCAGGAGACAGACATGCATCAGCCACCAGCAGTGTAAGCACCTCCACTTGCAGCAGGCTCATAGAACCCCCCACAGGTCCTCAAATCAGTGAGTGGCTACTGGGCACAGTATTTACATGCTTGAATTGCAGACACAGTCCTGCAGAGTATCCCTTCACAGGAGGGGAGATTTGAAGATGGTGCCTCTGTCCATGCCCAATAAAGTGCATGAGCTGGATCTCTTTTGGCATGGGAATCATCTCTCTCTCCTTAATTTTTCCCTCCTAAGAGCATAAATCCAGACAGTGTATCCTTATCTTCTTTCCCTCTAAAATTTCCAAATCTTTTTGTGTGTGTGTCTGTGTGTCTTTTCTGCTGGAACTTAATATCCTACTTGTCATCCTTGTTGATGTCTTCTCCCAGGCAATAATCTGGTGGCCGAGTGGGCAGTACCAAAGAGCAGGCACCACCCCAGCTCAGCTCCAGCTGCAGTACATGCTGCTCTTCTCTTTCAACGTGGATTTCCATTTTTTTTGGCTGCTTTTCACTACTCACACACATGAAGGTGTGGGAGTGAAGGATGGCTCCCTTGTTCATGGCTCCTGAGGGATGGGGAGGTCTCCCTGCAGATGCAGGACTGCCTGTGAACCAAAGCAAGTCTTCCTCCTCCTTGCTGAGGGGCATCAAGGCTTCAAGGAGGAGGCATGTGCTCTCATTGGGTGGCTGGAGGTGTCTGGGGCTCTTCTCTGTTCACCTCTGCACCTCTGTCCAGCTGTGGCAGCTCACAGTGCCTGTCTAGTCATATGGCACAAGTTCTGGCACTTAGCTGGACTTCAGTTCTTCCTGAGGCTGGATATGTGGGCTCTGTGGTTGGTCTCCTGTCTTGCTTGCTGCTTAAGCAACAGCAAAAATAGGTCTCCCTCATTTTTTTGTGCACATTGATTTGGTTAACTGCTAGTGCATCACTGAAAGGAAAATAGTAGCATATTCAGGCTTAACTTTAGGTAAAAACTCCCTCTTTGACCTCAAGGGAGCGTCAGCCACAGAGCTGCCACACTCTGAAGGCTGCTGTTCTTCTTCACCTTCTCTATGTGTATCACTATTGATTAAACAATAGAGTGAGGCAGCTTAGATGGTCCTTGAACAGAGAACGTGGCCTCATCACTCTCTGCCCATACAAAGTGCTCTCCTTGCCTGAAAGAACTCGAGGCAGAGGTGTGGGCAAGTGCTCTACAGAGCTCGATTTCACTCTGAGAGCACTTCACAGAGTCAAGTTTTAAGCCCAGATCCAGGTGTCCTAGCACAGAGCTAGCAGCTGCGAGCTTCCCCTTTTACAAAACCAAGAGAATGAACCAGCTGGTTGGAAAGAGCAGAATGAGCACAAGCATTTGCCGATGTATTTCAGGAAATTTCTTATTTGGGTAGGTGATCCCCTAGCAGAATAAATCTTCCAGGATCTTGTTCTCGCCACTCTCACCCTCATGCAAAGTGGGAATGCCTTAGTGCTGGGGGAGGCAGTGGGGGTCACATGGGGAAAACCTAGCTCCACTCAACCAGAGCACCTTAAAATGTAAGTCACTAGGAAAGAAGGGTTTTTTGGAGGAAGAGAGAAAGATCAAACAATAGGAAGCCTACTTTTGGCCCACTACTGCCTAAACATCACACTGTGATTTCTCATATCAAAGTGTGTTTGTTACCAAAACTCCTTCTGGTCATGCACGTGCTTTTAAACTCAAGTATCAGCTGAAAATAAATGTTTTCATTCAAATCTAAAGATTTGGTTGTTTCTAAATGAATTTTCCCCATTACTTTTTGCTTTATAAGGAAACAGTAAAAAAAAAAAAAAAAAAAAAAAAGCTTTCAAAAGTGCCACATGGCCACTAAAAATAAAATAAGGGAAAAGACCTATTTTTCACAAAGT
>VXBX01005355.1:152001-174815 GCA_013400415.1 Scytalopus superciliaris
AAAACTGAGACTTCTTTTGTGTGCTTGCTTTTAGGGAGACATTTTTCTGTGAAGCAGAGATTACCTTGGCATAATAAAAAGTCAATTTGCAACAATATTCAGATAAAGACTGTTCACCATTTTTATTCAATGCTTTTATTGATTTGAGGGACTTGAAAGTATGTTCATTAGTTTGTAGATGGTAAGTGAGAGGGCCTGTGAGCTTTGAAAAACAGGATGAGAATTCAATCTGATCCTGACAAAATAGGAAATTAACCTGAGAAAAGGATTAGGAAAGTAACTTAATTGCCTTTAAAAAAAATTAAAGACAATCAGGCAGGAATAATCAATTGTACAAATACAGTATAAAAATACCTGGGGGGTTATAGCTCGTCATGAATTAAATGTAAGCCAAGACTGACACAGACAATGTATGTCTGGGTGCAGTAATACAGCTGTTATGTCTGACACACCTGAAGTCATCCCTCTGCTTCTTCACACAGGTAAGACTTTAGATGCATTTACCTATTCGGTCATTTTTGGGCATCAAATTTCAGGCAAAATGGGAGTCAATTGCGGTAAATGCAGAGGGGAGTGTGAAATCCTGACCTGCAAAGACAGGCTGAAAGCGCCGGTGGTTGTCCAGCTCGGAGGAGGGCTGTCCCCCAGCTGTGTACCAGGCTGCTTGCTCTGAGGAAGAAGGGAATAAATTGCTTTCTATTTCCATTGGAGATGGGATAGAGAATTACGCTGGCAATTGCAGGAACAGGTCGTTAGCTCCGACTTCGGGGAAACAAAGACTCGGGCAGCAGGAATAGCTGAGCCCTGGGGCATGTGCATCACACCTCCACCTCTGGAGAGATGGAAGAACAGATTAGACAAACATCCATCCTGGATAACTCGGGCAAGGCAGAACGAGCCTTGGGGCACGGCGATGGAGTAGATATCTCTCCAAGGTCTCTGGTTACCTGTTTACAAATTGACTCTTTAAATAAAAGCGCCTTCATCAGAGGATTATTTTATACTTGGCTGTGTGAACGGGCTAGTGGTGCTCGAATGAACGCCCTCCGTTTTTCTCAGGCTGGTTCGTGGATTTGCAGGTGGCCTGAGAGAAGGGTTTTCCAGCCATCTGATCACTGTGAGCATGTCCCTTGTTTGCAGAGTGACACTCTCAGAGCATGAGAGATGCTCACCATACATAAGGTGGAGGTATCCTGAAGTCTCCAGGACCCATCACAGGGTGACATTACTGGTGTTTAATGAGTTACTCAGTGTCAGCTTAACTCACAGCAGAACTGAAAGAGAGGGAGGAGATCTGCTGTGAGGGTTCTGAGCTGGCCAGTCTCAGCTGCAACAAGCCAAGCATTCCCCGTCCTGAGGTACCACGCCTCATCTGCTACCAGGCATCTCCTCAAGCCATAGCTGGTTCACATGCTCTCCAACTCTGTTTACTCATGAAGAGCTTGAAAACCTCAGGGAAAACACATTTGGAAAGAACACACTCCTCTCAGCCCTTCAGCGATTGAGGTTTACCTGGAGGTAAATTCCGCTTGTATTTGCTGGATGTTAATTTCTGACTAATGAGCCTTTATTCCCCTCCCTAAACAGCCTCACATAATTCAACTCCTACTCCCAGTTCTTGTGAATTTAGTAACTGGGAGTGCCCAACTAGGAAATGACGGGGCTTGCTTGCCAATTGCAGGGAAATCAGTGTGAAATCAACAGTTTGAAGCCCTGTGGATTGTGTTCCTGAAATGGATCATTTCCTCTGTGCTGAGCGTTCAGATGCAAGATCACAAAAGCCAATTTAGATAAGAGGGAACTTTGCAGCAGGGCCCTGTGATAAAAGGATCCAGAAACCAGAGCTGATGGGACAAGAGCAGAGTCAGAAGAAGGAGGGGGTATGTGGAATTTCCTATTTTACACAAACACAAAACAAAACAAAACAAAACAGCAGCCAGAAACCCACAAACCCTGTGGCTTACCTCAAAGCTGATAACGACTTTTACTACTCCTTAAGCAACAGGATGGAGGCATGCACACATTGTATGGAAGGACAGCAAACCATCACCCTATCCAAAGGCATTGCTGCTGATGGAATGACACCTATCCACACCAGTAGTTGTGGTGTTTTTAAGGACTTTATCGGATTTGTGGCAATTGTTGGATAGGGAAACTTCTGTTTCATCCATCAGTCTGGGTGGATAAGGGCCACATCCTTGCTGCTGTCCAAAACCATGATTGTCTATACAGATATGCTTCCCTAAAACAAAGCTTAGCTGCCTGCCAGCAAAGTTCCTTCACTCTAATTTTGGACTAGAGATAGGAGAAACATTCCCAACAAGTGCTGTGGCACTCGGATCAAAAGGAATGCTATCAGGGAAAGGACAATGATGAATTAAACAGTTCTTTACTGTACCATTCCTTATTTCTCCATATCCCTTTGTCCCGTGACCTGAAAAGTTGTAGTTTGAATATGTTTTGTCTTGGTTTAGTTTGGTTTCTTTAAGAAGAATATAGGCAGGGGAAAAAACTCCAAACCACTACCACAGAAAGCACAACAAACTTTCTGCTTTAGGATTTTCTTCAGAAAAAGGTTTGTAGGAAACCACCTTTTTCAGTTCAGAAAAGCACACAACAAGTCCTTCTTTCCCTTCAAATACAAGCATTTCTATTGGTCAATTGTTGTCACAGTTAAAGCAACTATCAAGAACAACCCCAAAAGTGTTATTTTTCCTTAAGGGTTCCAAAGCTTTGAAGTTCCTCTTACACCACATGAGATACCATCACTATTACTTCATTTCTCTGGCAATAGCACCTAGCAACCCCAATCATTTTGGCAGATGTTATGCAAACATATAGGTCCATTTACACGGTTCTGCATGTCAGCCTCTGAGCTCTTCCTTTATTGTTGGGACTTATTTGCATAGCTGGTGAGTGTTACTATGCTACCTGCTTCTCAGACACCCTTGTCTCAGCCAGATCTCTCAGAGAGCTTCTCCAAGTATCAGCAAGCCAAGACTTGGTTGAATCACTCTCTTCAAACTGTCACATTCCCTGAGACAGTTTTTTGGGTTTTTGGTTGTTTTTTTTTTCCTTTGCCTCTGGGCTGCCCCTTTTCTAAATTGGAGGCACCAATGCTGATAGATCAGAAGAGGTCCGTTCTTTCTAAGCACTTGCCTGTCAGTATGTCGTTTATATTCCCCTCACTTTTAGAAACCCTTCTCAGGGCTTTGTTTGCTTTTCAGCTGCTGCCAAACATTGTCCAGATGGTCTTAATGTCACATCACTGTAGGTCTTTTATTTTCTAGTCTGTGCTCTGTTTTGTCCTTCCTTCTAAGCCAATGTCTCCAAGACTATTTTTGGCCCCTTACTTCATTTCCCCTCCCTTCTGTCCATCAAGCTGGGTGAGTCACACTCATCTGTCCAGGAAACCTCATCTATTACCCCAATTGTTCTGGACTGAAAGGAGGAGAAGAACAGACATCTCCAGATGACATTGTTTGCACTACCCCAAAGTAGCTCACCAAGGGTTTAGCTGCTTAATACCAACTAGTTACTCCACACAGACACACAGGGCTGCCCTAGCAGCACTGACTGCACCTTCAGGAATGTGCTTTGGAGAGGGAGCATCTTGCCAGGACCCTGCAGTTATCACATGGCCCTGTGTTTTTTAGCAGTACCAGGAGGTCCAATTCTCACCTACACATGCATGCAGAAGGAACCCACGTATGCCAACAGCAGTGTCCAAGCACAAACATTCAGCTGACATTGCTCCTCATGCAGAGTAGATAAAAGAAAGATGCACGGTCTTTGGATCTTAAATCCAGAACAAATGGATATTCTAGCATTTTCCTTACCAACATGATCTTTAGAAACCTTCATTTCCCTCCTTTTTAGTTTTTCTCCCATATTACAAAGAAGTATCCACTTTAAGTATAAATACATCATAAGGATCCCTTTTCCATTCCTTCAATCCTATTCTCAAGGAAGAAAATTCTTCTGACTTCTACCACTTCCTTCCAAATTCTGAGGACATTTTTCCAAGCCTATTGTTTTTGTCATTGTCCTTAGTTCTGATGCTCTCCTGCCACCTGCTCAGTTTGAAAATCGAATCTTAGCTAAATATCACAAGCCTCCGGAACAGGGAGCTCATTCTCTGTAATGCAACCATCAATATCAGCAAACATGAGGGCAAAGAAGTTATTTAAGCCTCAAAGAACAGCTATTCCTGCCTTTTAGAGGCAGAGGAATAGAGAGGAGACTTGTGGGGTTTGGAAACAAGGCTGTGTGTGGTGGCAACATAAACCTGTAGGTAGACCCATTTGCAATCCTTAGTTTAACACCACTGATTTGTGACAAGCAGAAAATAGTTATGATTAAGAAGGAAAAAAAAAAAAAGTCTGTGTTTTAACTCTCTGTTGAGGAAGGACAAGGTCAGGTAGATCTCTCACCAATTTGCTATCAAGCTTCAAGTAACCTGTGCCACACTCAGCCTCTATCAACAGAAATGTCAGCTACACCGACTAGTGTTCATCATTTGAAGTTGCTCCTACTCCATAAATCCATTTATTGAGACAAAATAGGATGTTTCAGCTCTTCATTCAATGCAATCAATACAGTGTGAAACATACTCAGCACCTCATTGATGCCTTGTCTTATTTTGGTGGGGTGAACTGATGTGTCTCAGTGGAAGTCTAATGCTCTGCAACTCTGAACACTTGGAAGTCAGGGCCCATTTATGTAACTGGACAGTTTCTAGGAGGTGAACTTGGTGCTTTGCTCTGCCATCCAGTTCCAGGATTATGAAACCAACTCAGAATCACTGCAGAACCTTCAATGCTTACCAACACAAAACATGCAGCAAGAAGTGCTGCAGCCAGCAAGTTAACAGGGTGGTAAGGTGCTGACAGTCATATGGTCTGCATATAGATTCATCTTGCTAAGGAAGGAAGTTTTTCACTCTCAATAAAATAAAAGCAAATTTAAAAAAAAAAAAAAAAGAAAAAGAAATCTAGCTCACAGAAACCCCAGGCTGACCTGATTTTTCTGAAAGCACCCGATTCCCAAAAATCAGAAGTACCTACAATCGTTCAAGACCTCTGTGAAATCAGGGCAAATCTTGGGCTTCTCCTATTTTCAAGAGTAATATAATACAGCAAATACAGTCCAAAAGATCCCTCCCAGCCTGCCTAGCAATCTCCTGAGAGCCATCCCATACGTCCTAACACAATGCTGTCAGGTGGATGGTAGGATCAAATAGCGTCCAGGTTAAAATCAGTGCAATCCAGAGAACAATGATTTCAAACTCACCTGGCTGGGAAGGGGAAGGTATGGTGTTCCTCCTCTCTTTTTTTGTGATTTTAGGAATATTTTTCATGCTTAGAAAATGAGAATGAAACTCTTAAAAGTCACCCTGCCTCCCCACCAATATGAAGATCTGGGTGGGATGTAACAGCTCCAATGACAGAGACAGTCATAGGAGTCATTCAAGACCATATTTAAAGCAGATACATATTTTACAAGATTTTAATTAAAGGAGATGTAAAAATATGGTGGTTTCTTAAAACTCTTTCCAATCCCACTCCCATTTCTCACCAGATTGTGAATGTTGGGGGGATACAGTGTTATAGGCTTGGGACTGCAGAAACCAAAATCCTCAGGCACAAAAATTGCCTTTGGACTTTTCGCTCCTTCTGTAACACAGCTTTCAGTTCTAGAAAGCAGAGTCAGTGATCCCAACAACTTTGGTAACATCCTTAAACACTGTAAATTTTACAGTGTTCTACTGTTTCAGGGGTCCTGGATCAAACCATCCTGGATTCTGTGCCAAGGCTGCAAGTAGCTTCTCCTGCAGCAAGGATCAATATCAGTGCAGAGATGTTCAACAGAAGAAAGGCATATAGATGGGAAACTATACAGAGAAAACACAGCCATTGGTCAACACAAGTCAACCAGTGATCTCAGCACTACAGTAGTAATTGACATGCAGGAGTTTTACATGCATGGATGAGTAGAAAAATCTGATTTTTGAGGTGTTATGCACACTGAATAGGCAAAGTCAGAGCATGGTCTGGATAGAGAATCCCAAATAAAAAATGCTTATAAACAGTGTCATCTCCCCCCCCCCGCCCCCCACCCCATTATTACTGCTGTTATTGTAATTATTATTGTTGTTGTTATTATTTCACCAGTTCTAATGGCTGCATTTATTCTCCATCTGTCAGACAGCTGCTGCAGCACAGGGATCCTCTGTGTATATACAGCTACTTTGGTGACCCGAGTAATTACAGAAGTACTTCATAGCTTTTTTCCTCCCTAGACACCATGGAGATGACATCCCTGAGACAGCAGGATATGGGTTTGGTCTGTGACTGTGGATCATCACTAAATTGTTTCCTGAGCTCCTGTCGCCACCCTGTAAAGATTAATGTGAGTAGAATGGAAAGCAGAGTTTTCCTCTCAGACCTTTCACTTCTGCTGCTTTCAAAGGAGGATGAGCACATCCCACGTGGTCTCAGCACTTGAGGTAGAGCACAGAAGCCTGGCAGGTGAGAAATGAGGGGCATGTCACTGCGTGTTGAGGCACAGTGGATCAGGAGGTCACCGGCAAACTGAGCGCGCACATCACACTTCTCCAGGCACTTCTGAGAACAGAGCCACACTTGAGCAGGGCAAGGCTGAGCCTTGGTCAGGGACGTCTCTTGGTCAAGAGGTACACATTTCCGGATGCCACACCATCTAGGGAGGAGAACACGCTGCAAGTGCTACCATTGTCATGCCGTGTGCTGAGTCCTTGGTGCCAAGGAGCACTCAACCTCGGGAGGCAGCACTCAGGCACAGACAGACCCACACTACTCACTCCACTCCACACACAGACACTCAGCACTGCTACGTGAGGCCACTCAGCTTAGCAGAAATCTCAGGAGGTAGTCTATGCCTTTGAAATGGTGCATGCAGTGAGATCCTGGAAGATCCTCAGTCTTTTGTTTCTCCAGATACTTCAAGCTGTTGCTCGAAGACCTTTGTGAATTTATAAGCCACCACTCGCATAACTGCAGCCATGGTTACACACATTTAAAGACCTATATCTAGCTACCTATTTGCGGAGGAACACTTGAGCACCTTTCAAAATGCTCCAGGCTGGCTCATTTTGTCACTGGAATCAAAGGATGGAATTTCAAAGAATCTAATCATGCAAATCTGCACCTCTGCATACCCCACAGGGCAGCAAAGAGCAGTGTGTACCTCTGGCCAGACCCTTGGGGGCACAAAGGGAAGTAAATCCACCAGTCAGTGGAGAGGTGCTGATTTATTCCAGTGGAAGAGCTGATGCCTTGGGGAAAACTTCACAAATGTTTTAGTCACACATTCCAGTTCACCAGGAAATTTCTCTTGCAGACACACTCCAAGATGCATGTGTGTGCATGTGTGAAGCTAGTAAAATCTTTTTTTTTAATTATTTTTTTTCCTGCAACTGCATGGGAACAGCTTTATCCAGACTCCTTAAGGACTGTATGACAGCTATTCAACCACTAGGTCTTTCCCACCTTCTAGTTTCATGCTCTGGTGTCCCATCTTTCCATATTTATGGCCCCCACTAAGCCTGCCCTTGCAGAGCCCTCCCCTCTCCCACTTCTCAATGTCCAGTGCATCTTCTTAACATTGTGTCCTGCAGAAATCTACACGCCACCTCTCTGTCATGCAGCACTTGTCCTTGCAATGTCTCAGAACATGATATGGAACAAAAACTGAGTGCCACAGCTGCTCTCATCAGAGATCAACAGCTTCACTGTCACTGACATAGGATGGGAAATACTCAGGAGGTGTCCTTCCATTGCGTTGTTTTTCCCCTTTTTTCAAAACCTTCTAAATAATTAGGGGGGTTTATTGTATTTATTCAATCTTCCTAGAGATAGTTTGGCAGAAGTCATAATCTTCTTTTTCTGCATGAAGTGTTAGAGGAGGCAAGAGCGGACCAGTGTGGGTGAGGAAGGAGATGCTGATAAAACTTCTGGGGTTTTTGCAGTCTCCTTTACACAGAGGAACAGGCCTTAGATGTGCAGTTGAGCAAAACAGGTGTTATTGTAAGGAAGGGAGCATTTGAGGCTTCATGTGAGCCTCAACCTTTCCTAAACTAAGGAAAACCTGTAACAAGAGTCTGTGTAACAAGAAAGAATACTGAACAAGTGTAAGTCCACTGACAACTGAAAACTCTGTTTATTGCCTGGGTTATTCCTCTGGCAAGGCACAGGCAGAAGAAGACACTCCAATTCTGAGGCAGGAGCTGGTGGTAGGACACCATGGGGAAAGAAGACAACTACTGTGGCACCCTTGCAAGTCTAAAGGGATGCTCCAGCTCCCAGACACATGGGTGTTTTTCATCAGGACAGTGTGAAGTGCATGCCCTTCTTTAGGATCCAGTTAGTGCAACTCCCTGGTATGCCTCCTGGGCTTCAGAAGGTGAGAAACCGAGCCCAGTGAGGTCATGGAAAAACACCAGGGAGATGTTGCCTGACATGATCTGCCTTTCCTCAGCCTGTGCTGTTTCTGTTATCCTGACCTCATCCTTTTCTCCGGTGTCCAGCCTGGATCCAGAGATGGTAACTGAAGCTTGTCATCTCAGTTGCCTGCCCCTTTACCAAGCTTCAGAGGAGCTGTCAGGATGAAGGCACTGCCTTCCTGCCTCCCTGCTGCTGTGGCTGAGATGCCAACAACCTTTAAAGCCCCCTTCTCCCTGCACTTCTGCTCCAGATCCACAGGGCTGAGATAACACGGCTTTAATCCCTCCTATTCACTGTGCTCCCATCAGACACCCCTGCCCTCTGCACTGGCTTTAATAGAAACTGGAGAACACGGATTCCTACTTCAGAGTGTCTGCTTAATTAAGTGTCCAGATGCTAAAGGGTATTGAGTGTCCTCTGTGCTGACACAGGCGGATTTGTTGGATCCAGTGAAACAGGAATGTGTGAAACCAAACAGGGCTGTTTGGGACATGCAGGAGTGTCCCCACTGACTGTGAGGGATCCCCCCAGACCAGGAGGCTTGCACCTGCACAGGGAGGCGCAGAATTTTGGGTCACATTTGTTGCAGGCACAAGGCAGAAGGTGATCTAACCCTGCCACCCTCCACAGTGCTCCCCACAGAGGGGCCCAGAGACCTGCAACAGGCAGTGCGCAGGAGAAACTGGAGTCCTCAGCCAAACTGAGTGCAGGTACCCAGGGAAGGACCAGCACTAGCTCTGTGAGGCAGGTCTGAGCAGCTGGCTCTCCCCAGCCAAGGTCCCTTCTCAGCCCCCATGGATGGTGGCAGGTGGGAGTGATGTGCCCACACATCCACAGAGAGAATCCTTGGGACCACTCTTAGTCTTATCCCACATTGTGATGGAGCTTCAGCTCTGCACACACTCTGACTGGCTGAAGCCAAGGTAAAGATCCTGCCTAAAGAGGAGGAAGGGAGCTGTGAATCAAAACTAAAATCCTCTTCAAATTGAACTTTTACCACAGTATTGCCTCTAAACAAAGGCCATCCCTGTCAGGTCTTAAAACAAGTGAAACTCACTGTTTGGTTTGTATGGAGATTCCAGCCAGAGAAATGCTCTTGCATGACAGGCTTTATGTTCATTGAATCTGCACCTCCCAGCAGCAAACCTTGCCTTTGGAAAGTTCCCAACCATCACTGCTTTGGAAACATTGCTTAGGGCAAATCACGCTGCCACATCAACACTGAATCATACCCCAGATGGAGATAGAAGCCTAGAGGGTTTCCAGAGCAAATTTTTTCACCACACCCTTCATGCAAAATCCTTTTTCCATTTCCAGTTCTTCCTAGGGCAATGGGCATTGTTGTAAGTGTTTATGTTGTTGCTCTCTGCCAAATTGACATTATCACTCTCACCACCATAGGAGCTTCAAGGTGATGAGAGTTACTCACAAGCAACAATTTTAGAAGCACTATAAGGAAGCAAGATGTATGGTTACATTTAACCATAACTCTGCTTCAACAAGCAAGATTTGTGAAAAAGTCAGAATATCAGAGACTTCCAAGTTTCGCAAAAGCAAGTTGCTTTAAGCACATATTTTGTAGTTCTTTGGTCTTTCAGGTATCATTCCACTGTTGCACCAGAAGGAAGGTAGGGAGAGTAAGTAAAGAGCCACCTAAAATACCAGCCCATGTTGTGATCCACGTTTACACAGAACATTTGATGGATCCCTTTGCCCACCTCCCTAAGAGGATTCACTTTCACAATATTCCTGCTCCTGTAGGAGTAGGATGGTATTGTCACAACTGACTTAAACAGGAATCATGGTGTGGTGTAGGAAGCTGAACAGGGTTCATCAGAACCTTATCCCCGAGCCTGACCTTTAAGACTACTTTTCCTCTTTCAGCTGCATGTGGCAAGTCCTGATACATCATCAGTGGGAAACGTAACCACAGTGGAAGAGGAAAATAACTGGGAGACATGGGAGTAACTGAGACAACACAGAACTGCCACAACTATGGCAGCTGCTGAGGGCAGCATTACAGTCTGACATTACGCACATCCAGGTAAATTATCATTTTGATACACGTTTTCCTGTGGGCACGAGAACCAGCACAAACACACATGGGATTTTTTTCTATTATTGTCACTTTGTGGAGGAAGCATTGAAAGCTGCATTTCACCAGTGACTGTTTCTGGAGGAGGAAAACTGGTGGAGTTCTTCCCAAACACCCTGAAATGGGTTAAACGAAGTCATCCTTCAAAAATGCCAAATCTACCATGACAATGCAAGGAATTACAAAACCTCTTAACCTGCCAGAGTGTATTTTAAATTAGCTTTTCCAAACTTTTCTAGAAGTTTTCAACAACAATAACAGGAGCCTAAACACTGTAAGCACTGTCTTTTCTGTGACAAACAACTTAAGAAAAAAAAGAAAAGTAAAAAAAAAGACAGAATTTGGAAAATCAGCGGAGCACCAGGACTCTCCCTGTTGGGAGAACTCCTCGTGCCTGGTCTGAGTCCCTCGTGGTTTCAGTAAATCTTCTGCCTGAAGCCTTGAACTTTGCCAGACAGGTCCCTGGCTGGTCTCAGCCCGTGCTGCTCCATTAAGTCTTCATCACGCTGTGGGAGAAAGCACTTTCCCTGTTCTTTGTGCTGAGTGCCTTCCTGCAGCTTGGTAAGGGCTGGAGCAGCATAGCCCCGAGCCCCTGCTGAAACACACAGTGCTGCCTGAGGGACTGAGTTTCCTCAGGCTTGTTAAAATCAATGTCTCAATATCCTCCAGGCTGCCTGGAAAGTTTTGGACAAGCCTCATCAGTGAGATAGGATGAAATATACCATCTTGTGGTGGAAATATTAATTAGTTACTGTTTCTGAAGTGTATTAGATGTTATGGTGTCTCTGTCTTTTCTTATCTGCAATATGGGCTTTCTGGCCCCTCTGTCTACCCCACCAATATTTTACATAAACCTGTAGTGCAAAGCCTGCACTGTCATATTACAGGATGAGCCAAGGGACTATCATTCAAATATTTATTTCATGAGAAGTTAGAACATTTTGCACTTTCCTCCAGAACTCTTTCAAAATCAGCTCATTTCTTCTTGCTGGAAGAGAGCCCATTGTTCATTTGACACTAAAGATAGGGCTTTGCTGTTTTCTTTTAAGTCAGCATTTGGAGGGTGGACAGCAATGAGGGAGTTAAGCTTTATTATGCTGCCTTGTCAAAAGGATACAACATTATGCAAAAGGAATGAAGTGGAACAAAAAATTGCTTTATTTTCCACTTACTCTCTCTCACTGGCATACAGATTTCAAACTATATTCTTCCTTTGCTTTGTCTGGTAGATTGGATTTCAGATGACTGTGTCAATTAAATGGCAAGCACTTTGTGAACCTTGCTGCCTCCGTTGTTAGGGAGCAGCCATCAGTTTCCTGCTGCCCTCAAAAATTCTAAATCAGTGGGGCAGAAGGGTGGTGCTGTTTGTCTGGTTTTAAGTCTCTCTTGGACATGCATTTGAACACTTTACGTGTTGGATGCTGTAGTCTGGAGTTGAGGATACTGCCTCAGAGTAAAGACAGGCAGAGTGTTACCCCCACAGAAGGGCCAGCAGGGCACAGAGGGACCAAGTGATCTCTGCCTGAGGTTACACTGAGACTGCACATAGGAGCAGGGGCTCAGGCTTACAGCTCCCCTGCCTTTAAACTGGAGGCAGACAGAGAGGGACTGTGTGTTCTACCAGGAGAAAAGAGGACAGATGGTTGGTTTCTCTCTGTGGCTTTGCAGGGTAAACCAGAAAACACTGAGTGATGCCCCTCCTGGTTTGTTTTTCTAACAATGTGTCCCCACCTCCCAGCTGCTTGACTCGATGCAGCATGTTGTGCAGTGAGAGGTCTGGAATGTAAATCTGATGAGGAGCAGAAGAGGGAGCTGGGGGGGCTCAGCCTTGAGAAAAGGAGGTTCAGGGGAGACCTTCTTGCTCTCTACAGCTCCTTGGGGAGTGCGGGTCAAGCTCTGCTCTCAGGGAACAAGTTACAGGACAAGAAGAAAGGCCTCAAGCTGCACCAGGGAAGGTATAGTTTGGATATTAGGAAAAAAATTCTTCACCAAAAGGGTTGGGAAGCTTTGGAAGAGGCTGCCCAGTGAAGCAACGGAGTCAGCATCCCTGGAGGGATTTAAAAGATGTGTAGATGTGACGCTTGGGAACATGGTTTAGTGTTGGACTTGGCAGTGCTGGGTTAACAGTTGGACCTGATGATCCCAGAGGGTTTTTTGAACCTAAACAATTGTATGATAGCTGATAAAGTGTTTCTTTGTGTGTGTTTATGGTCCTTGAAAGTGGAATCCCTCATGGCTAGCATGGTGCACAGTGAGGAATGCGTGGCAGACTCCCAGTGAAATCCAGAGCTGAACGTACCTCTGAGGAATAGTACCAGGAAATTGCTAACACTGTAAATTGTCTCAAATATGCACTTACTGAAGCCTTTAAAGAGCAATTACTATATGTTAACTGAACACCCATCAACTGTAAAAACAGCAGTTATGTGGGTTTAATAGGTATATAAAGGAGAAAATCTCACCACCCTACAATTAGTTCTGAATCACATAAAAAGTGTAACTTGTACACTTATTGCTTATTAATACATAAAACATGTACAGCATGTTAAAACATTTAATTAGCACTTACATAACAGGCTAAAAGTTAAGTATCAAATTATCACTAAAATACTGTTGAGCTCTTCATTAACCATATGAAACAACCCCCCAACATGCAGTGCTCAGATTGTTCTAGCAATTAGGTGCTTTCAGCTACTGTTCAGTGAGTTTAGATCAGCTGAACCCCCTGCTCTGTTGGCAACAATGATATATTGCCCATTTTCACTGACTCCAGAATCGCCTTTCTTACAACACAGGATGTTCCTGAGAAAGCCAGAAGACAAAGAAGGGACAGTGGGAAGAGATTCTCCTGAGCAAGGTCTTCAGCTATCATCTCTATGAAGCTGTATTGAAAAATATGGCCAGGAAAAAAAAAAAAAAAGGTGATAATAGCAGTTCACAAGGTGCTGAACTTCACCAGAGACATCAGGACAGAGAGGAGGGTAAATCTGTGGAGAAGGTCTATGCAGTAGAAGAGGAGATTTGTGGTAAATGACATCAGAAGGCAGAGGCTAGAGGGGAGAGAAAATTGGAGAGCTGGAGGCCTCCAGCATCCCCAGAAGGGAAGTGAGTGACTAGATGCTACAGTGGGAGTTTGAAGAGGTAGAAAAAGGGGGTGAGGGCTGGCAGAGCAGGGAGTAGGGTCACACCTTGGACTTGACTTGCAGTCAGGATGGATTCTTACTAGGGATCCCAGAGGAAAGAAAATAACAGCTGATATGTGCCATTGGGAGGTTCATCCAATCACAGAGTCTGTTGACAAAAGGAAACCACAACGTAGAATTACCCTTTGTTTAGTCTAAGTCAGCTGCCAGTATGCACATACACCACATGAAAGGCGAAACCTGAACATGTTCCCAGAACGTCTTCCTGAAAAAGCCATCTGCTGCCCAAGCTAATGTTACCATCCTCCTCATCACAATGAGCTTTGGAAGCATAAATTCCATTTTCCAAGCAAGATAATGTCCTCACCCCAGCAAGGAGCCTGCCAAGTGCAATCAAGAGCCTGGTTTCTTCACGGAGGCCCTCAGCTATTGCGTGCAGGGTCACACAGGAAGATCAAGTACAGGATGGTTTTGCATGCAGCGAACACATCCCACCATTCTTGTGGGATCGTGGAGGGCTGTGGACTTGCCCCACAGCTTCAGAGAAAAGAGGTCAGCACAGAGGAAGGCAGAGCTGCCAGCAAGCTGGAGGGAGACCTGTTGTGCTTCTCTGCTTGCAGAAAGAGCTGATGGAGCTGGGACATACCAACAGCCCCTGATTTCTGCAGGGCAGGTGTGAAAGTGACTGGTCAAGGCGAAGGTCCAACAAGAGAGGGCCTTCTCTTAGATGTAGGTACTGGGATACATGGTTGCTTCTTACCTGAGTGGGTAGAAAAGCTACCCTTTTCTCAGCAGTATCTTTTAACAGACCCCAAGGAAGTTTGCAAATTTGTTCACTCTCAGAGAAAGGGTGCCCTCTTGCTAATTTTGCCAAAATTGTTTGACAATATTTGATTGAGTTTTATTCACCTAGATGGCAAATCTGAATTTATGGTACCCTACCACATTCAAAGATATGTCATACCAAAACCAAACAACCAAAAAGAAAAAAGTGGTGTGATTTTCACAGCCAAAGGTTTAATTTAGAGCAAAGATTTAACACAAAGCTTTTCTCTCTTGATGTAACTATGTCTGGGCTCTTACCAAGAGGACAGATTAAAAGCTGAGCAATTTGGGGACCAAGAGATGGATAGCTCTTGTTGCAGGCTGACCTTGACTGCCTACCAGGTGTTCACCAAGCTGGTCCATTGCTCCTGCTCCTCAACAGGATAAATGCACTTCTAATCCCTGGAAATTGAATCACATCTTCAATAACCATCAGCAAGAGCACCCTGATATCATCTAAGCCATAAAGTAACTAGTTTGTGTCATTACCAAAAGTTTGGACAATATGAGGCTACTTGAAGGAAACAGTTTGCAGAAGGAGCAGATTTCTGCTCTCTCCTGGATCTGAACATGTTTTGGAAGTCATTGGAGAAAAATGGATCTTTTTGCTCTACAGCACAGCATGTCAGATCACTAGTCCTTGTTTAGGGCATGTTATTCTTGGCCTGGTATTTGTTGCCTCATTCTGAGGCGAGTTGAGTGTCCTTCCCTTCAAAAGGGCAGCTGTTCAGTGCATTTTCCAGGGCTAGTTAGCTTAACCTGTCAGGATCCAACTCCACAATGTAGACAGTCCCTTCTAGTTCTACATTCTTATTCCGGGAAAAAAAGAAGGGAAAGTCTTCAGGCTAAGGCCATAGACAAGGACCCAACTTACCATAATTTATTTTCAGAATTGACAGATACGACAGAATTCCTCAAAACAACATCATTTCCTCTACTTCCTATACCAGTTCTCCTTCTAGCAAATGGGGATATTAAAACCTTTTCCTGCTCCAACAGTAAGCCACAACTTGTTTCTCCCAGAGATTGTAAGATTTTTTTGGTGAGGATTTGTGCTCTGTACAGCAAACACTACAAAAATACTTGTTGTAACACAGTTTCTTTATGCTATTGTCATGTGAAAAAAGATTAGTGGTTTGTTCCATTTTTTATTTCATCCCCTAATTACTCTCTTTGAAAAAACATTAATAACAAAGGATAGTAGCATTAAATACTAATGGATTTTTTTCTCAAATTGTAACTGCTGTTGGTAAAAAGAAACATTAGATTTAAAATAATTGAAATACTTTGCTAACTACAAAAACTTCCCTTGAGCAACTGATCCTCCATGAAAGGGACCTTGAAATGGTGATAGGAGACATTTATACATAGTTTTAAGCCTTTGTCTGTCGCTTGAATATAAACAGGAATTAAGGTTTAGGAATTTTGAATGCAAGTTCGTACAACTCTTCCTACTTTGAGAGACTCAAAGTCTAAATATTGTAGATTTAGTGAATGTTATTCACAACGTAGTAAAGTTAGTGAAGAGGGAACTATCACTACCTTTAAAAGAAAGAAATTCCAGCCTGCAATTGGACATAATTTGAACTAAGTAAAGCTGTGCTGGAAACCTGCTATTGAAGAAGCAAACAAGATTCCTCTCTGCTCAGAGACAGCTACAGACAGTCTGGAAAACTTTGTGCTGAGTGAAGCAGTCCAGCAATGAAACAGCTGTACAGACAGGTTATTTAGGAACCATCAATTTAGATGTCCAAATTAGATATGGATCTGAGACACAAAGTTTTGATCAGGATGCAGACGTGCTGCAAATACGTTTTCAGTCTGATCTACCCTGGACTGGGCAGCGTTCAGATCCTGATGTCTCCCAGCCTCATGCTCAGTCTGGATCTGAGGGGATGGCTTACACCCAGCTCCAGCTCCACAAGATCAGAAATCTCAGTGCTGAACAGAAGTAGTACCTCATTTCCTCTTCTGCTTTGAGGTCTGAGTGGGAAAGGAGTGTGTCAGCAAAGACAGCAAAGAATTAGGAAGAAAGCTTGTACCATGACTCTCTGTTTTTGTGTTTTCCCTTTTCCATCATTAGCTTTCAGATTGAATTGGACATATGAAAAAAATTAGTATAATGGCCATGTTTGAAGTACTTTATCTTGGTGAAAAGGCAAACCATCTTTGTGTGCATAAGAACCAACCATGAAATGGAGTTCTTGTTATTTCCAGAATGTATGACTGAAACACAGAATTAGTAAACTCTCATAAAACAGAAATTCACCTGAGTGCTGGAGAACAGCCCCCCTGTATTACACCTTTGGTGTTTCCTTTACAGCATTTGCTACTGTTCATTTCAGGATGGAGCTCTCTGAGACTGAATCTGACCATTTGAACGTGGAAACTCAACTTATTCAAGGTTTCCCTTTAGCATGAAAAGCAAAATGGTCATCTCTGTCCTGAGCAGAATAACCACCTGCAAGCACAGTACTTTTCCATTGCTGACTGGTGGGGGTGCATGGTCATGCTTCTACCTGAACGCACGGTGTATAATTCACAGAGTTTGCTCTCCAGGATGGCACCGAGGAGATCTACTTTTCTTCAAAGGCAAAGCCCAAAAAACTCTGCAGCAGTAGACTGAAGACCTGAAGCTCCAGGTGAATGGAGACTTCCATGAAAAGGGACTCTTCCATATCTGCAGTCAGAAGGCAGTGCCAACAGGAGATCCTGTTGGTCACGAGCACGCCTATAATACCAACACCAATATTAAGCTCTGAACTCAGACCTCCTGCAATGGACAGCATGACTTTCAGATGTTTTAAAAACCACTCAGATGCCAAAGGACCCATCAGACATGAAAAATCTCATGCTGCCATCAGGAAAGTTGAAGACAAGGAGTCTGTCAAGGAACCAGTGCACCTGCTTACTTTTGCCACCTCCTGTATACCCAGCATATTAATTTAGAAAGCCTTAGTCTTGATTTCTCTCTTCCCTCTCACTCTAAGGCTCTCCCAGGCCACTGACTCAGTGGCAGCATCCATTTGATATAAAATTAATGGGGGGAAAAGCGTCTCCTTGCCAGCTTCCCAATTAAATTACATGGAAAGAAATCTAAGTTACAGCATGAATCCCTGCAGAATGAGATCGTAATTGCTAAACATGCACTTTAAATGGATTAAATAACAACATACATTTAATCTGATGGTAAGATGTAATTATACTTGCTGCTGTTATTTGAGTGAATTACACAGGATATGATATCTACACATGACCACAAGTCCTTCCTGCTTTTTGCTAATAGGACAGAGGTCCAGCCAGTTTCTCAGAGAAGGATCAGGCACATTTCAATCTGATGACCCCACAAAAACCTTTTTTCTGAAACTGAGACAAAAAAGCACAAGTTCTGTTTACACCCCCCACCTGTTCAGAACAGATCATACAGGTTGGTGAAGGCAAGCACAAGGATATGAGTTTGCTGGGCAGTGGATCATGTCTGGTCCCAACTGGAGCCTAGCAGACAACTCCCTTGCTGGATGCTTCTCCCTTTTGGGCAGGGACTGTGTCCCAGCCTTGCTGTACATAAGCCTGGACTTCCTCACCAACAACCATGACAATGACTCCTACATACAGCAGCCCGACTCCTACCAACTCCAGCATGTCCGGTGTTTGACGTCTGGTTACTGGGAGCAATCCTGTGAAGGAAGGTGGAAGAGCTGCTTACAGGAGCAGCTGAGGAACGGGGGAAGCAAACATCATTCTCTAACCTGTTTCCCAGGAGGAGACTCCTAGACCATTAGCAAGAAATACTATGCAGCTGCAGTGAAATGGCTCAAAGGTCTTACACCTTTCTTCAGGCAACACGCTTTTAGTGCTGGATATTTATTTATCTATGAGAAACCAAATCCTTTCTACTACTTTGCTCAGATCACGTGGTTTCAACAATCACATGCCTGAGGTCCTGAAGAATCCAAGCAGAGGAAAACATTTTTTCTGGAAATAACACATCAAAGGCTGTGCTTTACAGAGCTTGCCTGCTAATTATCTGTTGGTTCTTACAGACCAAAACTACAATTCCTTTTACTGCAGCATCTCTGCTAGAAGTCTTCGGTGACTTTGGTTTAAATGATTCCACAAAGACTTGAAGCAACATTTGGCTCAGTAGCTTAATATGGATTCCTTCAGTTGCAGAGAAAAGTTAAAATTTCAGTCCAGCGTTTTCAACACGAGCTAAATTAATTTGAGGCATTGCTGGTAAATCTCTCTCTTTAAATACTACTGAGAGCACAACAGAACAGCTGCAGAGAGACACATCTCGCTTAGATTTGGAAGTCATGCATGTACAGTTGGCTAGACTGAGCTAAGCTCTTCATTAATAGAAGTGTAAACTCTACAGAGAATTCAAGAATCAAGCTGAGGCATATTTGCTGTTACACCAAATTTTCAGAGACGAATTATTTGAGAAGAAAAGTGTGTCTCTTCTCATTCCAGCAGCTGACATAATTTTTTCCTAAGCATCCTAGCTGAAATGAATCAATTGGAATTATTGACAGATTATTTTATGAAAACTGTGTTTTATGAACAATGCAAGAATAACAGAGTTCACACAACTAAGTTTTAGGAAGCATTTTTTTCTAAGATACTAAAATAGGAAAAAAAATTGACACAAAAATATTTTGCCCATCAGTTCTCATCAGATAAACCAGGAGTTCAGTAGCATTTTACATTGAATTGGTAGCAGATGTACTCACATTACTTATAGTAAATTATAGTAACTATAGTTACTTATAGTAATTTATATTACTATAACACAAAATTAATGTGAAAGAGATAGAACTTCTGCTTCTGTGGCTAAAGCTTTCATTGAAATGGATTAAGATGAGACTTTCATTAGGGACATATTATCCCCTTCCTACTCACTGTGGGATTTTCTGTTTTTCCCTTCTTCAGTCAAGACACCAAACTAGAGAGGGAATGGACCTGATCTGGTCAATTCCTCTGTTCTGCTAGAACAAGATAGATCTCAAATGTAGCAAAAGGAAAGCCAATAGTGCTACCTGACACTTAGGTGCACACTCCATCTCTTGGTATACAATAGAATGCATTGCATGAGATGTAATTCTTATTTTGCTTATTTTTTGAACCTTATATTTTTGTCTTTTTTTTTCCCAAGTTGACAGAACTTTAGATTGGACCCCTCCAGCTGTAACAAGTGAGAATACTGGCTCAATCGCAAAAGCAAAGCAAACCAAAAATCCCACCAAACTGACACTATTTTGTCGGGCATTTCAGTTGATTTGTAGCACATTGTGTGAGTGTTGGAGAAAGAGAATTGTAGGATCCAAGTCAGAATTAATTAAATAATTTGGGCAAAGATGAAATACAAACTGGTATCTTCTCCTACGTGATAGTAATCTCCCACATCTAAACGCTGTTCTGTGCTGACCGCTGCTAATGATGCCTACAAACCCATAGAGACAGTCTGATAAAATTCACTCTGGTTCTGCTAAGAGATCACTGCCTTAGGTACCTTATAGGTCACTGAGCATACATTTAGATGCTCCTTTATTTGCTCATACATTTAGATTTGCCTTTTAGTAAAAAATGGTAAGACAGACAGAGACACTGGTCAGAGAAGAGCTGTGAGTCCATAAACGTGCCCTCAAAGTAATTCATACTTAACCAAAAACATGGGCTTTGTAAAAAAACAGAGCCAAGCTGGAGAAATCAAAGGTTTGGAGAACACCAAGGAAACAGGAATGGCGAAATAGGCCTGTGAGGAGATCCAGAGGTCTCCGGTTCAGCCTCTTGCCAAAAGCAGGATTACTGCTGACACTAGACCAGGTCAGTCATGGCTTTGTAATCCTCCTGCTTTGGAGCCAGACAGATGGCTTTCTTGGTGGAAAAGCTGTTATCAGAAAAACACTGAAAGGAAGACTTCAGGGTGAGGAAGAGTGGAGACACATGGGGAATCTTTCACTGAACTGAACACCTGCAACTGTATTTAGGTGCTTTCTCGATGCCTGGAGACTGACTATATGATCTTGCTGTGAGAGTTCACACAAAGTCTTCTATGCAGCACCAGTTTCCAAGACAACTGGGCCACGACTATCAACATTTCACATAGTCCCTTGTAACTTCCTGAGAGTGGACTTCCCTCAGAAACTCTACAGATCCAGATTTATATGTGACCCTGCCAGTGGCCAGTGCTCGTGTCCGAGTCACAGAGTAACCTCAAATGCCCAGCTCTTCTCCAGGGAGGTTTGCAAGGCAGGGAGATACGGGGCTGCCTTCCCATAGTAAATCCTGCAAAGCCTTTGCACTGGTGTGAATACGAAGGCAGGATCTTCGCAGGGGGAGCATTCAGGCATTGCACCTCTAGGCTGGAAGAAAATGCCAGCAGTCAGAGAGCAATAATGTGGCAAACATTTACCCAGACTTCACAAGCAAAGGAACGACAAAGAGCCTGGGAATACAGTGTGTGCAAAACACCAGTTGTCCCACGGCACAAGTGCTCCCTGTGAAGCCCAGGGCTCTCAGTTGAAAGAAAGGGAATCATCCAAAGAGGCAGAGTAGTATTGTGAGTAAAGAATCATCTTAGTAACTCTTTCCCTTGCCTCTTCCCTCCCACTCCTGTGTTGCATTCCAGTTCACCACAGGAAACTCCAACACAGGTGATCCAGTACCTGCAGGGAACTTACAGGAAAGATGGGGCAAGACAATTAACAAGAGAATGGTGGTGACAGGACTAGGGTGAATGGGTTCAAATTGAAAGAGAGTATGTTTAGATTTTAGGAAAAAATTCCTTACTGTGAGGGTGGAGAGGCACTGGGACTGGTTGTTCAGGAAAGTTGTGTGGCTGCCCCATCCCTGGAAGCGTTCAAGGCAAGTTGGACAGGACTCTGAACATCCTGGTCCAGTTGACCAGCCCCCAAGGTAGGGGGATTTGAACAATATGATCTTTAAGGTCCCTTCCAACCCAAACCATTCTGATTCTGTGATCCAGTCACATCCAGCCTGATAACTAAAACTGGGGAAATTGAGGGTTTTGTTTCAAACTTGCACACTCCTGCCACTGAGGTGGATGGGATAATGGGAACTGCAATAATCCAGAATTCATCCCAAGGTCTTTCATTACATCAGTTATGTAATTCTTATTAGTGACATATCACTGAGCAACCCTTCCCTTTTCAAACTGGTGGAAGTGCAGGTTAGCTCTGGGCTAGAACATCTATAATGCGCAAATTATTTGTGGGTCTCCTTCCTGAGCAAATGTTTCCAGAGATCACTGAGAAAAGGTAACTTGTTAAAGCCTTAAAATTCATCATTTTTTCTCTCCCCTCTGTAAGCACATGGTAAGGAAATAAGTATTTTAACAGAGAAGTATATCCTCTATTTCTCTGATTTTTGACTCCTAGGGAGAAAGGTAGAAACATGTAAAGCTACCAGGTGTTCAAAGATTTCATGCTGTTTCTTAGCATGCATGTTCCTTTGGGAACCAATTCCAATACAGTCAAAAAGCTACCTTGACTGGAAAACAGGATGTGATTAAAACACACACAGGAAAAAAAAAATCTTCTAAAAATGCATTTAAAAGCCTGTATTTAGCAAAGAAAGATTCCAAGACAACACATGCACAAACATCACTGTAAGTTCAATGGAGAAGGAGGAAAACCTCCTGCTCCACATTACTGGGTGTATATTCAACTCCAGTGGAGCAGAGTCTCAGTGCTGGATCTAGTCAGTCATCAGATATTGGGGGAAACAGCAGTATTGCAAGTCATGATGAGACCAAGTTGGTAATGCAAATACCAGCCTGTCTCCTTCTATTTTGATCTTTCTATACAGCCTGCAAAATTCTTTCATTTCTATGTTTGGGTTCAGGAGAAGCCAGCAGACCTTGGCAGTGTGCCCTTGACCTCTAATGGATGTTGGGCTGGAGCATGTTCAAGGCATTCCTTGGGGAACCTGTAGACCCTAGACCTGTGTAAGGCAGGGCAAGTCACCCTCCATAACCTGTAAATCCAAAATTCTCTGTGAAACAGGGGAGGAAAGGGTGCAGGAGGGCATAAAGGGTGCTTTGCTCCCTCCCAGAGCTGCCAGCTGCGGAACCAGTTACTTGTGCAGACCTGTCATCGGAGTAGCCAATACAAAACCACACACAGACAAGCACACACTCTTAAAAAGTTTTTATTAATTTTCATTGTTTTTTTTTTTTAAAAAAAACAAACCCGTCAGTGCAACAGTTCAGTATCCCCTTCCTATCCCCCATCAGTAAGCAGTAAT